>CM073760.1:92956603-93379010 GCA_037127475.1 Arma custos | reverse complement strand
ACTAAGAGATGGTTCAATTACAGTTCAAGCAGCTCATTCAATAAATTAATTTAATTGCCTTTAATTTAATTTAAATATATGGAGCAGAAATTGGGTTATGTAAATATTACTTGGTTAGATTTTTGTATGTTAATTTTTACAGGCCATTTATCGAGCCGATTTTGTAAAGATTTTAAGTGTGTCTGAAGGTTCTGGAAGCTATGCTCGGATTAGTACTTGACGATATTATGACAGTATCATCTGCATATGTAGCAAGTAGAAAACACTAACTAAGTTAAAGAAAGTTTAAATAAAATTACAGTATGTCCTACTGAAAACTTTTCTCCTTACAAAATAAAACTCAAGTGTTAAGTTTAGTGTCAGCTGACAAAAAGCAACGTAATTACCAAATGGTTTACTACTGCTGTTTACCTAATTTAATACTAATTATCGGTTTTTGTAGCACGAAAAACTTTTAAATAATTAGAAAAACAAGTTTTGTAACATTTTCTTTCACAGATTACCTTTTGAATGTACTGAGAGAATCGTTAGAATCCCGTCTCTTTATACATACAATCTAAAAAATTCAAAATATCCTTATCAAGCACCCCAAATGAATACAATTTAGAATTTTGTTCACATTAGAATGTAATTAACAATATCAAAACCAAAGGAATTAAGATAAAGAGGCCTTTTCAAACCTAACTCGACATTTTATGATGACGATATCTTTAATTTATTAATTAGAGATTACGGACAGATTGGCTTCTTTTTTAAACAAAAAATTGATGTTATTTTAAAAACCGAATCCATCAAAGTAATTAGCATACTGAGTAACGATATGAAAGCCATCTGGGGAATAATCCTCAACGCTCATTAACTGGAAATGTCAAGGCAGAGTTACCTCGGAGATATTTTTTTTTATTATTTTTCATCAGAATTAGATTCGTTCCATTGGATCTCTTCCGCCCTCTCGTTTTTATTTTATTTCATTTTCAACTCCGGCTGAGGATAAATATTTTGTATCCCTCCCCCCCTCTCTCTCTCTCTCTCTCTCTCTCTCTCTCTCTCTCTCTCTCTCTCCTCTCTCTCTCTCTCTCTCTCTCTCTCTCTCTCTCTCTCTCTCTCTCTCTCTCTCTCTCTCTCACTCTCTCTCTTCTCTCTCTCTATCTCTCTCTCTCTCTCTCTCTCTCTCTCTCCTCTCTCTCTCTCTCTCTCTCTCTCTCTCTCTCTCTCCTCTCCTCTCTCTCTCTCTCTCTCTCTCTCTCTCTCTCTCTCTCCCTCTCTTCTCTCTCTCTCTCTCTCTCTCTCTCTCTCTCTCTCTCTCTCTCTCTCTCTCTCTCCCTCTCTCTCTCTCTGTGTCTCTTTTCTCAACAACCGTTTCTCGTATTTTTATATTCATAATTAAATCATCCTCGCCCTTCGAAAGAGTTCCTTGACAACACCTAGAATAAGAAGTAAGAATGAAATATTGATTGAGATGAGATGTCAACATTCAATATTTATTTGTTTTAGGGAACAGTCTTAAGCTAATTAATTAAGCAGAAATACATAATGTTTTCCATATTTTACATTACAACTTTTTTCCTTTAGTAACACTCTCATAAGATTCCAATACATAATAATGAAAATGCACATAATATTAAAACATGCCATATCATTGCCCTTACCTTTAATAATTTAAAAATAGAGATAGTAAAACATATGCATTAATTTTCAATAATGTATATATCAAAACAAATTTCTATATTTATGATTAATCATTAGTAACTTCTTCCATTTCAAGTGTAACCCCAGTAGAACATTTATCAATCTGTTTTACATATTTTATAATAAAATATAATTACTTTAATTACACTAATGACGACAAATTTAGTTATTATATTTTATTCTACAGCTGAGAGCCCAACTAATCCTAATACTATCCTTACTACGTATGCGGATGACACGTGCCTATTATCAGTCAACATTCATCCAGTTATAGCATACCATACTTTTTAATCCCCCATATCTGTGACCTAGAAAAATGGTATCAAAACTGGAGGATTAAAATAAATTCCCACAAATAATGTCAAATCATACACTCTGTCGTAAATCAATGACTTCCTGCCCTCCTGTATCGTTTAATAACTTCCCTTTAATAACTGATTCCTGTAGCACAGGTCCGGTACTTAGGACTACACCTTGACAAATATTAACATGGAATCCTCATACTAGACTGAAACGACTAAACATTAATTAATTATTATAAATTGAGCCGGAATGCAATTGATAACCAGAAGGTAAATGTAAAATTTCATACCCGATAGCATAGTCATGCCTTTTCCAAGTACTAAGCCATACATGGCTTAATCTTTGAGACAAGAATATGAGAGTTTATAAGAAGGCGCGATGATCGCTACCTAGCCTGCATTATAAGCAGGCTGCAGGATTTCAATCGATTTAGCTCTCTAAACCTTCTAAGCTATTATTTATTACTACGGAACTTCTTCTGTTCCAAATTCTTGTTATATTATGTTTTCTACTCTTACAACTATGATAATAAAAAAAAAATACATAGATAGAAACTTTAATCTACAATTAACGAAATATTCAATATTTCTTTATTAAATAAAATTAATAGAAGAGTTTTTAAATCACTTATCGAGTTCAGTTAACTAAGCTTCTTTCAATAATTTCAAGGTACTCTTAAATAAATGCTACAGTAAATGTGACAGAATGCTACCTTAGTATTACAAAGTTGTATGAAAATGAGAAAAACAAAGTCAAAGATTTTGACCATAGGATTCTTAAAGTGATGGAATATTATAGTTTTATTGCAATACAGTCTGGTGACATGAACATCAGAAAAATAATCCCATAAAAACTATAAATGAAAAATGAAAGAATGATAATAATTATTGAAGAAATAAAGTAACATAGAACTTTGTTACTCCATAATGAGAACAATAATTATGGGAATGTGACATAGAACGTTTGCATGTCTATGCTTTAATTTACTTTCTCTTCATAACTATATTTTGGCGAAATTAATTTTATAAAATTGTCGATCCAATCCTGGCATACACTTACATATGAACTTCTACCTTATTTTGGTGAAGGTCAGCTATTATATCATTAATTTTATTAATTAGGTATTCCTTCACTTTCTGTTGTTACTGTTCTCAGATTTCGTTTCCTCAGATCTTTTTAATGAGATTCAGAAGGGGTTCTGTACTCCACTTTCATATGACACTGGGATAATGATTTACTGAATTCGGGGGATACGATTTTGAATGCAAAACTACGTTATATTGAATTTTCGAAAATTACTAGTTGAGATCCAGAAAATCTCGGTTTCTCCTTTGAGGTATTCTGTAATGCTTTAATATAAGTATAAAATAATGCAATACTAATAAAAATTGACACTCAGAAAACGGGGCAGTATACAACCATACCCGCAAGACTGGACGGTGTTGAAGGTTTTGCATAGCCGCACCACTATACTCTTGCAGGCAATTGCACATTAATTAATTATGAATCTAAAGATACCAACCATCAAAGTCAATAGTTCTTGTCAATTAAAACTTTAGAGAATCTTGCTGTCTTACTTGAGAATTAAAAGGATTAAACAAATAGCGATACTAGATGTATAATAATTTACATACTAGAGTATGATTATAATACTTTTATAATATATTATAAATTAGAGCTTCCTAAATTTTAAAATATTACTTAAAATTTCGTATAGGTGCTCCGAAAAATTCTAAAAAGGGCCCTTATACTTTTTTCACATCATAAAAATTCTTTTAATAGCACTTAAATTCTGATTCTAATAGTTTCACTGAATAATCATAACTTCTCTTCGATATATACATTAATTTAAACGAATAATAAACATTTTGATGAAGTTTCCTTCACTTGCCAAGTCACATAAATACAAAAAAATCGAATTTCATGGAATCTATTCAAATTTGATAAGCTTACATGACATTAAGGGCCCGGAGTGGCTCAGTGGTAGAACGCTTAGTTGCCATGCCGAAGGTCCTGAATTGAAATCATTTTATTTGATCTGTTAGCAGCCGAAGATGGATTCCATGGGATCTACAACCATTCCAGGGCTCACCCAGGTATAAGGTGTCACTCTATAAAGTGAGTACGTAATCTAAAATAAGGGGGGGGGATTCTAGTGGTTGAGTGTGATCTAGGACAAATGACCTGCCTGCACAACCGTTTTCCAAGAAACAGTACAGAGTCCAAGTACTGAACCCTAGACACTTCACGAGTTGTAGTGGTGCATATTTTTTTTTAATGTCACTAGATTGAACTGGCTTAGATACAAATGTATGTTGGGTTATTGTAATTTCCGAATACATACCTAAATCACTCTCTAGGGATAGCACAGGATGCGGTCTCGCAAGAAGACTGTACACCGATGACTGCTGTTTATTTATTCAGACTGCTACTCAGTTATCCTCTCAGCGCTGAGTGGAGCCCTTTCCGCCCTCAGCCCTTTGGAGGAAATCCCCCAAGGGCTGGGGGTAATTGAGACCGCCTGTCGTAAAATCCTGAGATACAGGAACTACCTACACTCCACGCTTCGAGGCACCGTGCCAATTTACATAATTTATTATGTAGAACAGGCTCTTATATTTTTCCCAGACAAAGCTGAAATTAAAAGATAACAATGATCCAAGTAAAGAAGTTAATAACATTTATTTTAAAATGTGTTTTTATCGACCATTTTAAATTCATTTCTCGATTTAATTAGTTTCATTTTTTCGATACTTATCACTGATCTCATTTTTGGAAGTTAGGTTCCACATGAATACTATTTAATTATATTTAAAATTACATATTACGAAACACACAGGTTCAAATCCAGCTGTGGCCGATTAACCATTTAACCTGTTAAGATGGACCCGGTAGGGCATTCAGATCTTCCTGGGGCTCATCCAGCAATGATGGAAGGGTAACCCTAAAAATAAAATTAAAAATAATAACCTAAAACCTTGCAGTCAACCTTGATCTCGAACATAATCACTATTCTGTTCAACCGATTTCATAGAAATAGTGTAGTCTCTACCATGTAATAAACCCAAGACGTGATCTGGATTAATTAAGTGGTACATGTATTTTTTTAGAACTCAATCAAGTAATATAAAACTTTAATATTTCAATCAATTAAAGTATTGATTTCGTCCCTAAAAAAATCATTAGAGATAAATCAGAAAATGGTTTGAAAAATCCACACTTTCTCTATCAACACTGGTAAAATAAACAAAGGAGGCATTTATTCTATTTTTATACTTGGAACCACTAACTTTAAAGGATTTTGGACAAAGATGAATCACAAGCACAACGGCAAACTATCCTCCGATTAAATATTACAAAAAATAAAAGAATAATTTATAGTTGACAAAATTGTAAAATCCCGTCGACAAAATCGATGAAGTAGTTTCTAGTGATTATTTATCAAACTTTGATAGGTTATTGATAGGGCTTCTCTGCTTTTTACTCTAGAGAGGGTGATTATTTTAATCAGAGTGAAAAATTAAAATTTTGTATCTATTAATTTATTTTCTTCTAGAGCCATCACTCTCTTTGTAAATAACTTTAGCATTCTCAAAATCAAAGACATCAAAGACACATTATTTATCTCGGCACCACCACTATCCGACAATGCAAGATCCCCACCACTAGAAGTACAGTTCATATTATTGTGAATCTTGTTATAGTTCAAATTCCAATATTTTTTAATGAGGAATGAAGGGTACAAGTTAATTTCGAACATCGTGCAGATGGTCTCTTTCACGGAGCTTATATATTTTATATCAGTCAGTTTAATGGCTCTAAATATGCTGTTTTTAAGGGTATTTATTAACATATGTTGAACGTCTTGGTGGTGGTGTGCTGTCTCATGTTTGGAGCCTGTTTAGGCTGTTGATCGTTGGGATATATTGCACCTTTTTCTTCGAGATACGATTCACATAACTCCTTTTTGATTTTGGTGTCTTGATAATGCCTGAATAGGCGAAACGTCGACTGGTAAGTAGGTGTATTTTTTGAAACATAAGGCTTTGCATTGTGGTTTTTCCCAATTGCATTATAATACCCATCATTTTCTAATTGTTTGATCATAACACCAATGAAATATCTCTGGGGTATTTTATTTTCACCACAAAAACACGACAAAATATCTTGTAATTTATAACTCTGACCGTAATTGATGGTGTTGATTCAATATGATAATTTGGTACTGAGAACAATAATTTTGAGTTATTTATTAAATCTACTTACATTGGATAATTTACTTGTTTAATTAGCTATTTTCGGCATTGAGAAGGGAACAGGCCCAACGATGAATGATCATTCATAAACAAAACGAAACTATAGAATAAAGGAATTAGTTCACCATAGTTCTCCATTTCGGAAAGATGGGGTATAAATAAAAACCATAAATAAATTGAATAAAATTATTTTTATTGTTCAAGTTTCCCCTGAAGTCAATTAAATTTATTAATATTGCCACCATTTTCATTTAGCACTGAAGGAACTCTAAATAAAATACAAACGTTGTGTTTATTTATTCCGGAAAAGAATAAATATTTCCCCAAATCCTCCTCTAGCTCACAAAGGAAACAAAACATCAAGTTTAGGCTTTAACACATATTAAATAAATATTTGTTCCCTTTGTAAGCCTCGCCAGCCGGCTTTAACTGAGAAGTGCTTATCTACGATGGAACACACGGCGGCCTTATTCACTTAACGTCCGTATAGAACTGAAATTACTGCCTTAACTTTCTCTCACTCTTGTCATCCTCTTGAAATCGTTAATCTTAGATTAACTGTTCGCAATAGTAATCTAATATATATTTATATTTAATGTATGCAATATATTTAATGTATGCAACAATGTATCTCAATTTGAGTACTACCACTGAGTAGTTTCATTACTTGTCTTTATTCAAGCCAAAATGTGTTGAATCGTGATTAGACTGAATAAAAAATAATCTAAATATTAGTAGAATAGATTCGGTGAATTAAATAAATTAGGTCAGATACTGAAACATATTGATTTT
The DNA here is from genome assembly GCA_037127475.1 of Arma custos. Classification (NCBI taxonomy): domain Eukaryota; kingdom Metazoa; phylum Arthropoda; class Insecta; order Hemiptera; family Pentatomidae; genus Arma; species Arma custos. The sequence goes on along the minus strand of CM073760.1, from coordinate 93,371,970 downwards.
TAATTCTGAATATAATACAAGATTAGCAATTTTACAACTCAAGAAAATAAAGAAATATCGCTTATAGATATGTACAAAAAAAAACTGAGTCTTTAGAGAAGAAAATGATTTGGAATAATATTATGAAAGGGAACTATTAAATATTAATTATTAATTCGAAATGAAGAGTCAAATGAACAAAGCATTAAGGAATATTAACGGTGGCGACGGGGTCACAACATGATGGATTATAGAGTCTTTAATTCTCAGGTGGTGAATTAAATATTGTCCTTGAGGGAGATGGTGACGGGTGAACAGCTCCCTCTTATGAATTGAATGAAAGAGTGGACTTACAATTGAAGCGAAGGATTCGTTTGTTTGGCTCCTAGGGTATCGGGTAACTAGGGGATCTCGGCGGTATCATCAAGGGCCTACTTCTCGTGTCTGATGCTAGGCGATAGAGGGCTTCGGGCGAATATCACCTATGTACTGGCTACATCTGGTGAACGGCGAAGAGAGTGGAGAGATGTGGAGCTTGAAGTCTGAATTCAAGTCAAGTGAAGTGCTAGGCATTCTATATAAGATATAACAAAATATAACTTGTGTATATGAAAATGTTTTAAAACATTCTGAAAGTGTTTCAAGTATGGCATCTAACTTGATAGATGATCCGAAATTTTTATAGACTTGAGTATTCCTATATTCCTAGTGGTGTATACCTTAAAGAACTTAAATTTTAAACAATATACACCACAGGTGACCCTCACGGAGTTTGAAAAACCCAGGCCAAGTAAGAAAGTTTTCATATACTGATTCCCTCGTCAATATTTACAAAACACAACAAGTCTCATTTCGGTCCTTAAAACAATTACCCTCACAATTTTGTAATCCCTCTACTTTAACTGATCCCTCCCCACGAATCGCCCAGCAAGGACCACGCGAATATCTCTTAAATCTTCTTCACACTCACCGCCTTCCTTCTACTCGAATACTCTCTCATCTTCCTGGACTGTTCATCTCGCTCCTCCTCAGTCTATTTCCTCCCTCGTCTCTCCTTCCTTCCTGCAAGAACCCCAACTTCTTTTAGTTTTTTCCCGAAAAGCTCTCTATCCAAGCAGTCCTTATCCTTGATTTTAAGCTCCGCTTTGATTTGTTTCACATATCCACCTATACTCTTATAGCTTAAGACCTTATCAAAGATTTTTTTTGTTCAGTCTCTTATTGTTCATTCTGACCATTTGGCCGCAGAACTTCAGTCTCCTGGTTCTGATGACTGTTTTAAAATCTTCTAAGTTTTTGTATATTTATTCGTTGGATTTTCGCCTATCCCCCTCTTGTACTACTTTGGATCCATGAATCCTCCTCAGAATTTTTCTCTCGATCTTCAGGACCTTCTCATAACACGGAAGGCTGGCTGTTTCCATGCCACACAGCATTACTGGTCTTGTTATTCATTTACATTGAACAGTAATTACTGGAATTTTCAATTTCAAATTTCAGTGTACTGTATTAACGTATTAATTTTTTTTGTGAAAAAATTTTGGGTATCCTTCCATTAATTAACTTTAAAATAATCGGAGGTACAATCAGTGTGCTCTACTCCATTTAGTTGTTGCTTGTTTTATGATTACATATCGGTCACAAAATATTATAACTAGTTCATACGATCACGCTAAGCTACGCTCCCTAACTTATTTGAGATAATGACCAAGAACATACTAATTTATTATAGTTTGAATAAACAATAGGACAATTTTATACTAATTCAAGTGACTGAACAACTAGCTATGTAAATATCCACGATTTATATTATTCAGTAGTAGTATTTTTTTTCATAACATAGAAACTAGCTAATTCTTATAAATTAACCTACATTATAAAAAAATATCGGATCCATTATGTTGTTCTCTTCACGAGCGTTGGAATCCATTATGTTGTAGCACATCACTGATATAACAAAGTAACGGTTATATTACGGTCACCTGTGGTCTAGTGGTTAGCGTAACAAACTACTAAACCTAAGATCGCGGGTTCGTAGCCCGGCAGGTGGCCCTAGGATTTTTTAAGGGAGTAAAAGATCCTTAGTTACGCCGTCCTTCGGAAGGGACGTTAAACGGGGGTCCCGAGCCTGTACGATGTCAGGTACTCGTTAAAAATCCCTATCCTAATTAAACCTGGATAGGTAAAATTTAGAGCTCCCACTGTAGCATCGTCCGATTACCCATAGCAGCATAAAGTGATGTTAAATAAACAAACAAACGGTTATGTTTCCTTAATTCGCTTTGTTTTTATGTGAGTTTATTTAATAAAAGTACCGTAGTTCTATTATAGGTATTAATGCAGAACGTTAAAAATACAAACTTATTTAAGCTTAAAAGTACATTAGTTGTTGATATGAAATGGAAGTATATATAGGAAACCTGCATGGGCTCCCTCCGAGGATACCATTATCAATAATGATTTCTATTATTTTTATTTTTATAGACGTTTTTGATTCGAATCGTGGTAACGAATGGGTGGCTCAGTAGTAGAACGCCAAGTTGCCGTTCCGAAGGCCCCGGTTTAAAATCCGGCTCTGGCAGATAATTTATATCTGGTAAAATCATTTAATATTTAGAGATCTTCCTTGGGCTCACCCAACCTTTTTAAAAGTTGGTATCCATAATGAGAGGGCCACTTAAAAAATAAACCTAATAAATAATAGGGAGTGGGGTGGCTTATTTTTTAGAGCGCTGATCTGAAGTGCAGAAGTCCCCAGGTTAAACCCCTGCTGAATATATTTTATTTAATTTATTAACAGCCCGGGACGGATCATGTGAGATCTGGAGAACCTTTCTGGGATCACTCAGTTTATTAGGTACCCTTAATTGAGGTAAAATCAAGCGGTTTAGTGTGATCTTGGAGAAATTACCTACCTGCATAACCGTTGAACCATCTGAAGACTCTTTTTCAGGTATTTTTGATTCTATAGTAATATGTCACAGTTAATGTATTAATACCCTTTGTAATTATAAGTCCGTTAACTACCATATTACGGAGCAATTTATTATGACTGTTTAATTTCAATTTTTAGAATTCAATCCGTCCACTGTTCATTCCTCCTTAGTCCTGAATCCCTTTTAATGCCCATAGAACACTCTCTTCCCTCCTCCCTCTCTCACTTCTCTTACGAACTTAATTTCCGTCAGATGTTGTCTAATGCTTGACAGGTTGAGTGGTTCAAACAGCCAATTTCCACAAGCACTTCTCTTGGATTTGACTGAATATTTTTTGTTATGACATTCTCGGTGTCTCCTCCTTGATTAAATGATGGGAAATCTGTATTCAATAAATTATTAAACAATGCTTTATCGTGTAAATAAGATGACATGATCATGTGATTATTCAACTAAAACATTTGAGTAAGCGAAAGAAAAACTCACAGATAAATAAATAAAAAATAACAATTTTATGTGAATATGGACTTTTCCGCAGTCATAATGAGAATTTCAGGATCAAATGTTGATAGCTCAGAAATTTCAAAAATTGACATATTCATAATTTTCTTTGCTCAAGCAATTTTAGCCTCCTGAAACTTCAGAAACAGTCAGGTACAGAAACTGACTAAAAAAATCAGAAATAATGACGCAAAGTGCCGTTTTAGAAGAAATTGTTTGACTAAACTGGTTCAGAATGAGTTAAATTAAATTTTATAAATAATATTTTAATATATTATTTTATATAATATGACACGTCCCAGAATATTCACAAGTGGAGTAGGGATATTTTTACTAAATTATACATGAGCAGCAATATATATCCTCAATTATGTTATTGCAGATTCCAAGAAGAATACTACCAGACTTATTCACAATGCCTTTCTGTCCCAAAGTTACTAACGAATTCTCTAAATTGAAACCCGTAAAACGTATTCAATTTGTTTACTAATGATTTTCGAAATAAGGAATATTTTTTCAGAAAGTCGTAGACTGAATTACTGAATAAGAAAACTAAATGTTTATATTTTAAATGAATTAAAAGAGGAGTAATCTTGCCAAGACAGATTGTGGTAAATTTTTGGTACGTCATATACCTGTTTTGGTTCTTTACATTTTTATATAAGTAATTATATTCGTTATTAAAAACTGTATTTGTTGGTTGTCAAGCCTAAATTGTATATAGCGTGATGAGAAATTTTTAATATTTTTTTTTTTAATTTCCGTTATCTTGGTGTTACTTGTGTGTGTTTAGAAGTATCCACACATCATTCAAAATCTATGGTATCGAGAATGAAATTAACTCAAATCAATTGTGGCAGTTATAAATAATTATAATAACGAAGTGATAAGCATAAAAAAAGCTAAGTATTTGAAATTACATGAGCAATGGAAATAATTATATTCTTTTCTTCCTTTCCCATTGCCTATGGCCAGAAAATAATTAATGAATTACAGAATTTCTATACGATTTTCATTTCGGAATATTTTTAATCAATTAACTGCAAAATTATACTAATGTTTTAAGAATTTTAAGTATTAACGTCTATAAATTAGCCGTAGAAATCGAAAAACAATTTAAAATGTGTATTACAGAAATTTAACGAATACCTGTCTATTGCAGTTATCTTATAACAATGTAATTATTGATGAAAATAATATAAGCTTATTCGAAATCCTACCGAGAGATTTTAAAATGATCGAAAAACGTGCATTTCATTTTGAGTTATTCGTGGAATGAATAATTTTACTATAACATTCCAAAGAAAACTTCTCTGTATTATTTATGGAGCATTTCTTTATATGAACAATTAATTTTATTTTCAAATGCTCACTAAACAGTCTTAATAAGTTTTATTATTTTAATTTTATTAATTCTCATCAGTATAATATTGTATAATTTTCGTAGTAAGTTATTGTAAAATTTAATATTATTGTTTTGTTCATTTCAGGTGAGTAGAACGGAAATTTTAAAAGTCTTAATTAACAAATCTCACATCAAACAGGTAATTTTATACCTTTATACAAGTCTAACTAATTTATTTTTATCTCTGTAATAATTTTAATTATATTTTAGGTCCAAGCGACAACTAATTTTTATATATTAAATTGATTTTCAAAAGGTGATTCCATTATCCTTTTTTTGCATTTATGATTCGTCATTTTTTTTTTAATTGCTAATTTTTTTTTAATGTTGTTGTTTTTATTTTTTTCTATCTGATTTATCAATATCATATATAAGGATGAAACTAAAATTAATATAATTTATATTAAAAAATGTGATTGGTTTTTCAAAAAGTAGTCGTTTTGATTTCAATTCTTATGGTACAGTATTGTTTCCTTGGTGTATTATCTTCCAGAAGATGATACTGCCAGAATATTTTTTTAATAATAACATTCGGTGAACAAAAATTAAATAATAACATCAGGCGAATGCTATAAAGTTTATAATATAATACAATATTATACTGTAAACTCGTACTGGAGTAGACAGTAATTCTGTTTCCTAGTATTTACGAGTTCCTATGATCTAGATTCATATAGAACTCTCAAACATTGTGAGAAATAGTTTGTTTGTTTGTTTGTTCATTTAACGTCACTTTATGCTGCTATGGCTAATCGGACGATGCTACAGTGGGATCTCTAAATTTTGCCTATCCAGGTTTAATTAGGATAGGGATTTTTAACGAGTACCTGACATCTTACAGGCTCGGGACCCCCGTTTAACGTCCCTTCCGAAGGACGGCGTAACTAAGGATTTTTTACTCCCTTAAAAAAATCCTAGGGCCACCTGCCGGGCTACGAACCCGCGATCTGTGAGAAATAGTTGGGACCAGAGTACTGAACTATTTTGTCTTTATTAAGAGCCCTTTGCTAAGTTAGGGAATATAGTTAGGGCTCTTTTCTTCCATATTTAAATGGGAAATCTCAGATAAACAAAAACTATGACATCAAAGATCTATTCATGAAATTCAGATGAAGAAATATTAACTTCATAGGAAATACTATATAAGTTCAGTTAAAACTTAAGAATAGTATCCTTTTATTAACACTAATCGTACGTTTCGACCTAACCTCATTTCCTTTTAGAACAGACATGGGGAAATATCTACGTCGACTACATGTACATCTGGTGTAAGTGACACTAAATTTTCACATACCCTACACTACATAATAAGTAAGGATTGATATCGTTGAATAATATTCGAATACACTAATAAATATTCAGATTAGTTTTCATGAAAAACTTTTTCCTATTAATCAGTATAGCATTATTCATATTCGGTTGTAGATAACGTAAAAAAAGTAAAAAAAAGTTACGTCACCTAATGAAGCACTTGACATTGTTAATGATACTTTATTAATTTATAAATTCTGCACGAATCGTATAAATTTCTGTTTTATTGGGTTTTTGACACGGGAAATGTGTCCTTTATTTATTCTAAACAAGAGGTATTTCTGTGAGCATTCTCATATTGCGATTTCCATCACTAAATATTTGAATGTTAAGAGTTTCTGCAAATAAATGCTGCAATTAATATAAATATTGGAATGATAAGAGTACAGCCGTTAGGGGATCCCCGTGTTTCCATATTCCCATATTATAAATGCAGAACTTGAAACAAACTTGTGACGCACAACTCATACCTTTCAGCTTATAATGACAGGTTTGAATATGTCTGTCCACTGTATGTCTATTCAGGTCCATTTAAACAAAATATCAATGGAATAGGATTATTTGTTCGATATTTATACCTAAATTATGATTCGGGTGAGGGAAATGTTCACCGGGATATCTCTTCTGGGTTAAGGAATAAAATATATTCAGGTAGAAAATAAATACAATATTAAGAGTATTGTACATTTCAAAGCGAAGATGCTATCTATGTTTATTGAGTTTGTTTGAACTGATGACATGAGATGTGTTGTATTTTAGGTTTATTGATGTGCATTTTTGATGAATGTACTTGAAAGATTTACCGGTTAGTTTTTTTTTCAGTATTTTATAAACTTGAAGCTTAGGTTTTTAACATATTTTTTCTATTTGTACTCTATTAATTTTTTTTTATGAAAACATTTATCGATTTAAGTACTTTCATCTGTGATATAAACATAATATTTAAATTATTCTCTTACTTTTCTTTATCTCATTCATTAATTTACATAGTTTTAATGTGTAATGCGAACAGTTATTTTTATCCTAAAGGTGATTATTATTGTTTGTGGAGTGTTATTCATGGAATCTATTTTTCTATGGAAAGATGTTTTTTTTAAAGTAGCCGATGCGAGGGCGTTATATTCGTAATAATCAAGTCACCGCCACGCCACACTCAAAAGATAGATTAATTCACGATTACTGCATATTTTTTTTCTATCTGGCGTATTTTTTAACCATCTAAACCAAATATTTTAGACCATTCCAAAACTATTGATGGTTGAATATTAATAATTTTCAACACATCTCACTTTTATTTAGATTTCCTTCATTTTACTGCTTACGATTCTTTACTCCTCTTACTTTGAAAAATCAATTTATTGAAATTAACAACTGAAATATAACAATAGAACAAGTAAATATAATGGGAGGATACATATTTGCATGGATATAGGCAAGTAGATAAACTACCCCGAGGTAGTACTCAAAAAATAATTTGAACTTAGAAAGTAACGAGGCCATCTTCTTTTCAAACGCCTCAGAGTATTATTAGGATCGAAGAAGTATATAGGTTAAAAACTAGTAAGCTTGAGTGGGATAAATAAATAAGTTTTTCATAAAATTAATCGTATCGGGTCGGAGCCATTACAACAAAGTAAGGAGCACTATGGGTTTTAGGAAGAATTTTGGGCTGTAAGAATTGGATACTAGAGGAATGCGGTGGCTTAGTAGAGCCCCAAATCTCTACTCCGTTAGCCCAAATAGGTCTTATAATAGTCATGAGAGATTGAAGCGTTTGTCTAGTAAGTGTCGCAGTAGCCTGAAATGACGAGTTTCTTGTTCTTTCAGTCAAGTATGAGGATTCCAAGATGCCCAAAAGTAACAAGATAAACGTTTGTCAAGATGTAGTCCTATCGGATTTGTTCTAAAGGGACCAGTGGTATATTATTCATGGATACTGGAAAAGAGGAAGTCATTGGTTTTACGACGACTTCAACTCGTTAAAATGCCTTAGTAGTGCCCATTATATGGCATATAAACCACTGATTGGTTGAAATTAAATCAATATAATGTTTACAATTACGGTCCTAATTTGTCTAATCTATATATCTATAATAAAAAAAATGTGATTTTATCATGTTTTTAAAACATATTAGATAATTGTAACAATATGAGTTGCTGAGTTTGATGTTGTGAAAATGTTGAACCCGTATAATTTTTATTACACACAGAGAGTGTCCCAGTAACACAGTGGAGGCAATGTCAGTAAGTAATGAAAGGATAGCTCATCAAACATTCAGTTTAGTGCTGCCACTCTTCGTCCCACAGGTTTCCAGTTATTTTTGTTTTTACTCCAAATTCACAAAACGTGTTATACATTCATAATAAAAGAGCTACAAAAAAGAAACCTGTTTTTTTAGATGGAACGTATGGCATTGGTCATGTTCTCTACAGCTGCATTTTCTATAATTCTAGAGTTTAGACCAATTGTAGTTAAAGACTGAATCTAATTAATCGAACCTGTGGGATCAAGCGATATTAATATTTACATATCTATATCAAGAAGTATGATGAAATAATACATTTGACTTTTGAGATGTTCTAGTTATTTGTCGCACTTTATATGAGCACATACACCAACAACATGTTATGAAGAATGTATTAATGTCAAGCGAATCTCACCCAAACTATGATTTCCCATAAAAAATTACCGCCCTAATGGATGTTCTTATCACCCCTCTCTTTCCATGGACTAATGGGATTCAGTCATTAGTTATTCAATCTGTTCCATGCTTTTATTTCTAGACTAATTATCATTGGTCCGTTTTATGAATATGCTTCCTCAATACGAAAAATATTCATAATTTAGGAAGAGTATACTAAATTTGAAATAAGAGTATACTAAAACTTCACTGCCGAATGTTATGCGATTTGCGTGGCACTCTATTATATTATGCAATGCGAGGAAGAAAACTTCGTAATATACACGGACTCCCTATCTGCTCTAAAGGCACTAAAAAACATCTATAGTAAAGACCATATTGTAAGGAAAGCACAAGTTTATGCATCAATGTTAAAATATCTGAAAAAGAACATATCTTTGGTTTGGATTCCATCACATGTGGAAATTAGAGGTAACGAAGTAACAGATCGGGCCAAGGAAGCAGCATTGTCATCGATTGATATTACAAGTATCTACATCTCATCCGACATTTTCCACTTTTTAAAATATGAAGTAAAACTAGCTTGGGCCCAGCTTTGGGAAAATACTGGGGAAATAAATAATCTTAAAGCTGTAAAAAAGGAATTAAAAATATGGAAAAGTTCCAACCGCAGTAACAGAAGGGAAGGGGTGGTTGTAACAAGACTCAGAATAGGCCACACCCGACTTACCCACGGTTACCTTATTACAAAGGACGGTCCACCGAAGTGCACAACATGTAATAACACACAATTAACAATTAAGCACATACTGGAGAACTGCCCCCTCTGGGATAGTTATTTTCAGGAAGCTCAATTACAAAGATACCTCCCAACTATTCTTGGTGATAATAACAAAAATATAGACACAGTCATCAAATTTCTAAAAAAATATAATCTTTTTAACAAAATTTAAAAAATGTTCAAGAATATAAAAAATAAAGAAACAAAGAAATAATATAGATTGAAGGACGGACACTGAAGACCCTTGATATTGAGTGTCCATAAGCAATTCTACCTAACCTAACCTAAATCTGAAAGCGAATTCCAACACACTTATTATTAACTCACCAGATCTTAGGAGTTAATACGAACAGGTTGTTCTTACAGTGGAGTAATGTAACAAAGGGAATGTCTTAATGTAGTTAGTTGGGGTAATTTATTATTTTTTAATATTTTAAATTCAACAACCATTTGTTATAGTTGCATAAATATGTGTGAACTAAAAAATGGGTGAGCTAAGATTTGGAATTGCGTTCTAGTTGCGTAATATTACCAAGTAGTCTGAATAAGCAGGGAGGTTCCAATAGTTTTAGCTTTTTATCAATCACATTAAGTGAGTATATGTTTAATGCTTCAAATGAAGCTATTATTTTTAGTCACAATTTAAAAAAAAAAATTAGTGAGCTGTAATTCGGAATTTCCTTTCAGAAAAAATATATAACAATGTGGGGGTTAGATTCAATAAAAATGTATATGTTTACCTGAAATTGTACGGATTAAGAGGTGTGCGCTCATTTACAGTTCAATCAGATTGAGTTAAAGGGTTGAAAATTGATATGCAAAGTGAGCCCTTAGCAGAGAACTGATTTTAGGGGTCTTAATCCCCTGTCACTTTCCGATTTTTAAAAGGCATTTCACTCCCGAAAAAGTCAGTGCGTGGCTTGAAGCTGAATTCTTGGTTCAATACGGGTAATAAGTTCAAGGAGAAGGTAGCTCGAATGACTTAGAGTTTAGAGTTAGAGAAGGAAATGGTTGTCTAGTGCGCAATACAAAAATCAATGGAACGAGATCTTGTATTTAGAGTGAATACGTAGAGTGAGAAAACTGAAATAGGAATTTTCTTTTGTACTAAGAAACATGCATAAATATCAAATATCCTAAGCACTCCGTCCTCCATCTCATTTTCAGGATACTTTTACCTTGTAATATTATTGCATCACTTATTTTAGTATTTAAAATATTCTGTGTATATTACTGAATTATTTTATCGGTCATCGGTACATAGCCACAAGCAACACTTTTTATTGCAAAAGCGTTAACTGTTTAATGTAGATTTTGACCACAATCATATCTTTAAATTTAGTTTGCAATTTCAATAAAAGGCTCGTGAACTTTTTATAATTAATTTTCAAAGGGGCCACCAACAATTTACTATGGAAAAACACGTTAAACTGTCCTAACTACACCCCGGGATAGACAGAATTTAGGACTCCGGTTGTAGCATCGTTCGATTGACAGCTGCATTAAATGGCGTTAAATGAATAAACAAACAATACACACCGTAATCAAGGTGTATCCCAATTTAGGAAGATCACACTTTGTGTAGTTACTTTGATCTAATGAATAAAGATGTTATAGAATATCTAATTACTGCCTAAAGTGGTGTTAAAAGAATAACAGTCAAATAAAGTAACTGTCATATTCTTAAAAGTTGTTCGCTTTAGAGATATCGTTTTTCAAAACATTTTATACTAAAAATAAAAAAATCTATCTACCTATCTAATGGCGCTATTGTTCTTTTTGGACCTTTATTCATCAATAAATCTCCTTCACACAAAACTATCTTCGGTTGTTCTTTAAAAAAATGAAATGGGCAATAATCAGAAGTTAAAACTCAAAACTTTGGAATAAATTAATTCTTTTTTGAATTTATAAATCAATTACAGTCTGAATTATTTAAATTTCAAATTTGTAAATTTCATATATACCAGCACTCTGAAAAATAATTATATACATTTTCAAATAGTTCATTAATTAATCGAAATATAAGCTGCACATGTTCAACTAAAAAAAAATCAATTTATATCTAATATTAAATTTATCAATTTTAATAAAATAAATTCATTAAGAGGAATAAAAAAGTTCAACTAGTTATTGATGTTTTATTTTATTATTAGTATCAATAATAACTATTGCACAATTATTATACTATAGGTAATTATTTATGTTCTTGCATCAATGGAGTGCTAACCTTTAATCTGAAGTAGATTAAAACAAGTTTCATGATTCATACACATGCCACTAGGTCTCACTAGTTTCGCTTAATACGCTGCAAAACTCTCCAGCATGTCGGAGAACGTAACCCACCAGTGTTTTCATACCACAAGTCGCTGAACGCGTATTTATATTTTAATTTATACTTATAAAATATAAATAATGTTATTATTACAATGTAAGGAATCAGAAAAAAACGGAATCAACGAAGAAGTATTGATGACCTGTAGTTTATCAACTGGAAAGCGGTCCATCTTTAAATAATTTTATTGATTTTATTCTCCTTTTCAGAGGCAATATAATTGGAAAACCCTAATAAGGAGGGGAACGGTTGTTAGGCAGTAACTTACCTCGTGGCAGTGATGGTAACTAATGAGCCGGCCTTCCTAAAGAAAAACCAGGAGATTAATTGCAGGTAGAAATTGAGGAGGTGGCCGGACGGGCGAGTGGAGGCTCTAGCCTGTCCGCCAGCCCCCAGTCCCACTCATTAATTCATTCCTCTTACCAAAGTCCTTCTCGTCCGACAAGCCAGCTTTAATTACGGTCTGCTTCTCATGGATGTGTCGTTTTTAGTTGGATGCTTAACATAGTTGGAACATTATTTTATTAAAAAATATGTTACCGTTTGTAGGTAATGCATCTCTCCTGCCAAATTAAAATCAATACCAAGCTTAATGCCCCCAACCTAAAAAGATATACCGTGGGAAAACTACTACACAGTACACGTCATAAAAATGTATAAATTAAAAACAGATTATTTCATAATTTATATACAAGTATTTATATATACTGCCCCGGAGAATAAGTGATTCTTAAATCGAGTTATTTGTACATAAGAAAGTGTAATCGTTTTATTTTCGTAGTGAAACATTTTTCAAACAGATCTTATTTTTGCTATAATGGCGTTAAAATAAAAACAAAGTGAAGTATGAAATTATTTTACGTTACATGACGACGCCTAAGCAGAATATATAGTTATTAAAAATGAATTTGTTTAAATTTATTTAAATTATATATGATAAGGAATGTGTTTTTGACATAGATATATTTTCGATTGCTTAACGTACCTACTCAAATACGGCAGCGCGATTTGTTTATCCTTTACCATATGTAACTGACAAGAATTACTGACTTAAATAAATGGCTTTACGTTAATGCTTAACAGGTTTAATAAATGTGCCATTGCTTGCTAGACTATAAGTTTTAAGGCGCGAGTAGACTAAACCATCAATACCGTTCGGTGTTGCGGAAATGGTATATCCTACCCCGGTTCAAGAGTGTTTATTAATGCATTGCTTTATTTACAGTTTCTTGAAAATTGGTGGAGGATGATTAATAAATAATTCTAAATAAATTTATATATGCCATACTCCTATTTTTTTAAACTGATTAAAAGCACTTGAGGAAGAAGCAGAGAATGATTTTGTAATGATTTTAAGAATGCTGAAAAAGTTGATTATTGATGACAGGGTATGTAGTATTTCATTTATGCAGTTATAAGGTAAATAATAGAAACCTGTGTCACTTAAATAACCCATCACACTTCTTGGGTTCAGTACATGGTAAGGACAGTACTGTTTTGAACGGTTGTGCAAGAAGGTGATTCGTCCCATAATATCGGGACCTCGTCCAACAGGATCTCCCTCTAGTTAAGGGTGCCCACGTTATATAGACTGGTTGAGCTCCAGGAGGGTCAGTATATCCATGACTGTTAGTTCATTAATTAGTAATTCGTCTGCTACGGTCAAATTCGACCCTGAAACCTTCAGCATATCACCTCAGTCCTCTATTCACTGCATTACCGCACTCCCTTTAATTTATTTATAACTATTTACATAATTTAAAAACTGACTATTAATTAGAATACACATAAATGTTAATATTGAAAGTTATAAACACCGTACAGTTGGTAGTAACTACAAAAACGTTTCTCCAAGGGCTATTTTTGAAATCCTAGTGGTAGCATCATAAAATCGTAAACAATGTGATTCATTTTAATAATACGAAGTATTTTGCTATACGTTTATGGTCCTAGTCAATTAAAGTTTGATCTAATGAAATTAAAATAGCGAAACTGAATTTTTGAAGGTTTTATGACGGCAGTTATATCAACATTGCTTGTTCAATGTTACATCAGTAATAAATAAGACAGACATGTATTGTTTACTAAACATATTATGTATAGAATAGTAATGCAGAGTAGTACTGGAATAGGCTATTAATAAATTTAACATAAACTTCTAAATAAAATAAACTTCTTAATGTTCATTTTTATATTCCAAGTAGATATATCTCTTGGCATTTATTTTAGATCTAAAATTAGGATTGATACTTTTATAACGAACCCAAACTGATAAAATAATGTGAAGACAAATATCTATAAAGCACCATTAAACTTCGATAAATAGACAAGTTTAAACTTATTTTTTAAGTGGCAATATTTATTACAAGTTGCGTTTAGAGTTGTTACAAAGTTTTCATATGAACGATTTTATACCTTTTTCCTTGATTGAAGCTTTAGATAGTGTAAATTTTTTATTGAGAGGCATGTAAGCATTATTGTATGATAAGGATCTATGATGTCATTTTTAAGTGGCATAACATCAACCTAGAATACACTTATTTATGATACAAATTATTAGAGCAGAGCATATTATTTATATTATTTACATAATCAAACGCCTCAATGTTACAATGATACATATTTTTTTTGTTAAATTTAAATTCGATACATAAATTATTATCAAATATTTTGTTTGCGAAATTTAAACAAAGAAATGATATATGTTTCACTATTGTAGAAACAATAACACATATATGCAAATCTGTTGTTGGGATCACGTTTGTAGATTTGAGCCAAAACAATCATGAGATTCAATCTAAACGCACTCGACCGAAAAGATCTCCCATAAGTGCTTTTCTATCAATATATGTTATCCCAAATAATCTTTCGAATTATTACTAAAAGCTTATCATTTAAAATTTCATAGTTGATGAAATTTTCTAATTTAATTATTTAATTAATAAATGGCATATTAATATTGCTCACATTAATTGTATTTAGGCTATTTTTCGCCTCATATAAAGTAGTAAGCCAACATTGTTTTTAGAAATTAAATCTGCCAAATTTTAACCGAAATTTAAGTTTAAACTATCTATTTATATCTTATCTATTTATCGAAGACAGAAGGTTTAATAGTGCTTTATATCTTTTACACTTTGTTTTATGAGTTTGGCTTCGTTATAAATGTATCAATCCTAATTTAATATCTATAATAAAATTAAAATAAATGCCAAGATATTGAAATATAAAAATGAGCATTAAAAAGTTTACATAATGCTACATCTCATCATTACCTCTTTAAATATTTTGCATCACCTGATCACTTTTCCAGTTCGAGCGATTATTATGTCTCTTCATCTCAAGTTATTAAATACCAAGAAAAAAATATAATAATAGGATATAAAGTTGAAAATAATAGGATGAAATGCCGCGCAATACAAACTTCTTCATACGGAGCGAAGAAATAGTAAGTTTTCGAATCGTTTATGCCATCTTTTCTTACAAACTTCGTGGATCATACCTTTTTTTAATAGTGGCTTCTTTGGACCTTCTATGGTCGATAAGTAGTCTAGTTTAAGTTTAAAAAAATCCAGTTACTCCTACGGAAAGCTTAACGTTTTTATAGCTTTATATTCTTAATATTTCCAAACAATATACTACCTCATTATATGAGTTGTAGCATGGATGAATACGATTATTATTTTACTGTATGAATAAAATATTTTGATCAATAGCAAAGGTTCATTGTTAAAAATATTAAACCCTAAGCTTTGTTATAGATTTTATTTTAATCATAAAAAAAATTAATAAATCGATAATAAGGACTAAACAACCAAATAAAAACTGCTGGTCCTAATTCACACCATCTGAGATAGAACAATACATAATGCACGGTAACATTGAACAAGTATTCAGGTTTAATGATGTGTTAAAATTTCGTTATCAGTTTGTAAGTACTATTTTTTTAATTTTTGTAGTATCGTAACATTTTTTAACTTTGAATCCTACCAGTGTACAAATTGTAAATTTACTATTTATGTTAGCGTGTTATTTGATAGAATTTACAAAAAGCCTATTTTTCAATTTTAGTGATATAGTCTCGAAACGTCATTGAAAAGGAAGTTCAACGAATAGACTGAATCTCAACGATTGAAACTAAAACTTAAATGTTTACAAATTATCATGGGCTTGACAGTGTTTTCAAACGGCTCTACAGAAGCTTGTTATTTTAAGGTTTAGTTGCGATTTCCACAATGGCCTCAATGTACCATTGGTGCTGTTCCGCCCCAAACTCGAATCAGTCTTTTCATGAAAAACTTCATTCCATTTCAAACCCACTATTTTAAAACCTAGCTACTTCTTCAATTTCTGATAATCCTCCACGGCTTCTGAAACTTGTCTTTACCCATGGTATTATGTATCATACTTGACATATACTTGCAGTATTACTATAATACAGTTGTAAATTTCAATAAATAAATTAATTAATAAAAAAAGGTTAATCAGTTCTATTTAATTTCTTTTTTGGTAATCCTTTTCATTTCAGATTTAAACCTCCTAGAACTTTGAGGAGGTTTGATTCGTTATAATATCATCATAATAATAACATATGCATTAGTACATATGAAAATTATTGTTCATAAATAAATACTTCTTTTTATAGATACGAAATATAATCATAGTTTTTGACCGTAAACAATGACTTATAATGGTTTTTCGCTAATCACACATCAATATTATTGTTTTGTTTTTTGCTATTAATTAATTTGTAATATTTAAAATTTATAAAAATAAGCAGTGTCTAAGAATGATGAGGTTTTCTAGTTTGCAATACCTTCTTATTTTGTGGTTTGGTTACAAGTTAATAAGTTTTACTTAAATAATTTTTATTTTTAGTAGATAGTTGAGGAAGTTTGATTCGGAAAATGCATGATCATTTTTTTTTTAATGTAAACATAGTACCTAAATAATAAAATATCTATTTTTTCAAATGAAAATTGTTTTTTATTGATAATAACTGCTTTTTATAGATAAGAAATATTAATGATCATGGCTCTCATGGCACATTATGTTTTTTCCAGATTGCACATCAATATTATTGTTATGATTTTTAATTTAAGTGTCTATTTAGTTAATTGTTAATATATACAGTTTCTGTACAGTATTAAATGAAGTTTCTGAAAATAAAAAAGTGTAGGAATGATGATGTTTCTTGGTAGGTTCTATCCGTTTTTTATTTTAAAATAAGACTTTAAAAATAAATTGCACTCAACATGTTTTCGTTGGTAAAACAGACTTCCTTGTTTTTTACAAAAACAATTTTCAACGGTATGAAAACTTTTTATGTATTTTTTAATAGTTTCCCTCGCAGAACTATTTTTCTATGCGGACTACTTGAAGGTCCCTCTATGGCCAAGGGTTATCCATATTACATCTCGGAAGCCCCGCAGCACGCCCCAGTGATGAAGACCTCTATAAGGCCCGGATCCTATTGTGAATGGAAGGGTATCAGGAACATATTAGGAACATCTTAATCAAAAGGGCACCCGAACCCATTCATGGTCTTCCCTCTAAGATCCCGGCCTCCAAATTACTTCAGCCACTGAATACGATATGCTCTCTCGTTCCCTCATCCTCTATCTCGTGTGTGAATCCAGTAATGAGGCCAACCAGTTTTTATCCTCAAGCAAAGTCGGAGGATTTAAATAATCTGGCTGTATGCGAAATTCAGATTATGGTTACAGAATCTTTATAAAGACGAATAGGTCGAAATTAATTTTTCTGAGATTGGTTCGACATTGTAGTACCAATTGCGAGTGAGTTAAGAAAGTAATTTGTACTTTGATGGTAGATTCCAAAACATAAGCAATAATTTGATTTACCCAATATATTTGTTTTTAAAGTTTTCTAATACTAAAAAAAAAAAAAACTGTAACCTTACAACAAATGAAGGAAAGGTCTTGGCTCAAATCGCGGTAGAGGCTGTACAGTTCCTACGACATCGGTTTTGCAGTGAGGTTGTTTGTCCAATATCACTCCCAACCGCCAGAATTTACCTCTATTAATAGTAACCACTAAATTGAGGCTGGTCAAGCCCCAGGAGGGTCATCAGATCCCCCTCTCCCCGGCTGTTTACATCATACTCAATTTATTTGCCATTTTGTGGTTATTTTCTAAAATTTCCAAAATTATGGACAATATCAGTACAGAGTGGATAGAAACAGAAAACAATAATCAGTGGAAAAGAAGATATTTTTATTTCATAAATAAGAACCAGAAGCATCTTTTAATAGTTAAATTAAAATTTTAATTCTTCAATTACATCTTTACATATCACTGCGTTTGCAAAGATACTCAAGTTTGAGCAATCACTTTCATCTAAAAATTATAAACTTCCAGCAAAATTAAGACAAGAAGAACCAAAGACATGTTAATTAGTATGTTAATGGCAAGTATTAATAATTTCTTACATGTTTATATGGAATATAGGCACGGGTATAGAGTATTCTGTCACTAAATCTACTTATACTTCTTGATATAAACTTTTGTATATACTTAATGACTTGTATTATGTAGCCTTCTTGCTAAGCGTATATTGTTTTTATTTGTTCCTGTGTTTTATTCTGAAAGGATCTTGTCCCAGAATAAACTTAATTTTTTATTCTATTCTATTCTGTTCTGCTTAGGAAGAAAGCCTTAACTCCACTTCACTTGAAATTGAGATATTCAATAAAAAGTAATATATACCCTTTTTTCTGTACTTTTAAATGTACATTTAAAGGATCAAATAATTTGATATAAAAAATAAAAAAACAGTTTTAGTTTAAAAAAAAAATCGATTTTGGCTTTTTTAGGTATAAAATGGGACTTAAGGTCTTGTTATCTCCAAACAGGAGTGCAAACCGTAACATAACTCCCATGTTGGCTCATAATATATTTTTGTTGAAAGGCTAATTAATGAACTTGTAAGACTGACAAATAATTACTTATTCAATACAGAATAAATACCTACAAAACCGTAATTTGACCTTAACTTAATTTTCATTTTTTTTGGACTTAAAGCCTGTTTTCCTAGTAGAGCAGTATTAAGATCTACATGTTATATGTTATATGTTTTTACAAATACCAGGTGTATTATATAAATACGTTATGTATATTTCACTACTGGTTGAAGGCTGCCATCACATCAGTATTAAATGCTTATAGCAGAAGAAGTTTACTTGAATCGACACTAGGGGACTGGTAGAAGCTCCTAGGATTACCCTGCCTCTACAAAGTGGCTATACTAAATTAAGGGATATCGAGCGGTTTAAAGTGATCTCGGTCAAATCTCCTACCTGCTCAACCGTTAGATTAGAAACAGTACAGTCCTACCTGGCACTGCACAACCTTCATGGGTTTTAGTTGCTTAACAATTAAAAAATAAAACAACAAAAACCTTAAAATATTTAAAAACATATATAAAATTGAAATGAAAAATTATTTGGGACAATATAAGTGGATTTAACAAGATCCACTGAATTATTCATATAATATATCACATATCGGATACATTTTACAAATTATTACAACGGTTCATCATATTATTATATTTATAAACAAATATTAGTATAATGACCGTCATATAATTTTTAATAAAGAAAAAAATTCCGATGGAACTGGATAGACTAGATCAGGTGTGCGTTCATCCACGAATCATCGAATAGAGTTCAATTCAATAATTTGTATTCTGATAAATTTAGGCCAGATAAGGTTTGACAGTGCAGTCCAGTTTTTTCCGTTTTTATTTAATTGAGTTTAAGAACTCCTAACGAGGGATTCTTCAAGTGTAAATTATTAATAGATTAAATTGAATAAATCAATGCTTGCGCAGAGTTAGCATCATTCTCTCTTACCATTTATTTTTTAAATAAACAAGAAAAAATCGCACTTAATTGTGAAAATTATTATGCCTAGTGGAGCAAGTTATATATAATAAAGAATTTGTTTAATTTTAAAATCATTAAGGATTAATTTCTAATGATAAACGCAAAATATTTGCATGTTCTAAAAGTAGTACATCTTACATAAAGTACATTTTTTTTTTAATTTCATTCAATTAGTGTTACTAAACTGGCAATCGAGATAACTTTAACATGATGGTGGCAAAATTGGTTATAACTGGAATGATGATAGACAATATTTTAACGTTATAGAATAGGGTTTGTATATATACATATATATGTGTGTGTATTACTCAATCATCTTGATCAGTAATTGATTGATTGTTGATTGATGGCCATGTAATTGATTAGTAAATACCTGAGAATCATCTTAATCCCCACTAATTATTGTTAATTATAATAATCAATTATTCACCAATATAATGGATTAATGCAAATACCAACCAATGGTATATCTCAAGTCATATTGGATTCTATGTTGCGCCGTAATGGAATTAGTTCACCTTATACTTTAAATTATAATAATCATCTTTTAAATAATAATTATAAAATAAATTTAATTAATCAATGTAAATAACTTTAGGGTACTATGTAACGATGATAAAAAAAGAGTGAACAGTAGAATTCTATCATTGAGGTGGTATTTTCGATAAAATAATTAAAACAAAATTAAACATCTGATTTGAACTAGTGAGAGCACCAAATATCACTTAAACAGTTCGACCGGGCTTAAAGAAGTGCTGTAGGTATGCAAATTATTAAAATAAAAAAGGGAAAGTGAAAGGGTGTGAAAGAAAAAGTTGAGAAAACTTCGAACCCAATTTCAAGGAAAATGAAATGCAATCCCTTCTCTTCACACCAACCTTTGACCCACTTCAATTGTGTTACACATCCTTCTAGATTTTTATTTTAGGGTTTACAAAAGTGATATAGAATGCACTTAGACCGCCTTCTGACAATCCATTGAGACAGTGTTGATATATATATATATATATATATATATATATATATATATATATATATATATATATATATATATATATACCTTTGCCATGTATAAAGCCATCCATACCTTTGTATAAACACATCTGAATTAAACGAACTTGTATTTCTTTAAAAGATGATCTAATTTCCTTTCAAATAATGTCGGCTACATTTGAATAACTATGGTAACAAATATGAAATAAGAATGCTTTTTTAAAAGCTAAATTCGCAAGTGTTGAAAACAGGTCCTCCAAAAGTCATTTTCTTTTCAACTTCAACTAAATTATTAGTTAACTGTTTAACTCAAGATTGATATTAGTAATAGATATTAGGTATGCTAAAATTCGCCAAACCTTGAAAATAAAGTTTTAAACAAACACCGAAATATTGACTGAAACGTGCTCCCACTTTGGTGAAACAGTACTACTATTAAAAAATTCGTTCCGATTTCCAGCTCATATCTATATCTTTCAAGCAAAATACGAATAAAAATATTAGGTTAGAAGGGATTGTTAAAAATTAACAACCTGAATCTTTCTGATCATTTTACTAAGGGACCTAAAATTAAATGAGGACCAGATTATTAAAGTAAAAATAAATAATAATCTCGATTAATTGTTGTTATTATTATTGCCTATAGGATTCAAGTTGTAATTATTATTATTATTATTATTATAAGTTGTTGGGTGTAATTTTATTTTATTTTTATAGTAGAGTTTTATTTTTAATATAGACATGTTTTGGATTGAGTTCTTCACCAACTATTCCCTATTTGTACTCGACTATACCTTACCCATACCCAGCTCTTTTCAGATGTCCACGTTGTCTAAGTGAGAAGCCGCATGTAACAGTCATAATATTGAATGTATAGGAATTTGTCATCAATTAACATACATTTTTTTCCTGATGTTAGTGCATATTTGAACACATTATGTGATCAGCTACTTTATTAATTATAATCATCTTAATTCAAATGCATGTCTACCCTTAAAATATTGAAACACTATTTCAGAATTAGTTCCTGATTGAGGTTTGAGCAAGACATCCCGGATTAACTTGACGGACGCAACTTTGATCTTATGTTTTCAAAGCCAGTCAAGAATTAATTAATATCGTGTTTTTGGAGGGGGTGGTGTGGGGGTGGAGTCCGTTTAATTAATATTAAGTTTGCGGTGAAGTTGTTCTGAAATTAGCCCTACCCCTACTGACCCCGAGCGGTACCCGCTCACTGCTTTAACATAATGCTTGCTTATCTTACCATATTACACGATATCCTATTGATTCTTACGTCACATATTCTATTACGTGCGTCGATTCCAGATATCTAGCAACAATCCATTATTTAAAAAATAATAATTATCAACGAAATTCTATAACGCAATAGATGGAAATTTGTATAAAAAAACAAACCTAAAATGATAAATCCATAGGTTGAAAACAGTGCACTTTAATTAATAGCATAACATCAGAATTTAAGTTAATATTGCTGTGTACAATACATACCCTGTTTGGTTTTGGAGTTGACAAGTTAAAATAGGAAATGTCAAAAATGACCGTATCTAGTAAATATAAAATAATTCACTCATCCTGGTAGCGATAATGCAGGTACTAACCTGGTGAGGAGATCCTTTAGAGATGAATGAGACTGTAGTAGAATAATATTAATGCTGAGGTATGAAGTTCACTGATAAGTAAATTGGTAAACCAACCTCTGTAAAAGATTCCAATATAGGAAAAAGTTAAGACATTAAAGGAATTTAAAAACTGAGTACTCGTGGCATCCCAAAATTAATGAAACAAACATTTTTTTCTTAAAAACCACAAAATAAACTATAACAAAGCACTCGTTACCCAAACGAAAGAAAACATATAATAGAAAAAACAACAACATTATAACAATGCTTAGCCTTCTTGATAAATAAAGTCAGTTGTTTTCACAGTACAAATTTAATAAAACAGGAAGCTCACCGAATAATAGATGAGGGAAATGGAAAAATAGTTATTTTTCATTTCCCATAAAAAGTACTTATCAAATAAAAAAATAATGAACAAATGCTCAGAGGTAATAAAACGTTCATTAAACACAATAAAATCCTTAAGATAAAAGAAAATGTAATGGAAAATTCTTGGTATTTCAATAGATTGCGCTGTTCAAATGTTAAAATTCCCTTTATTTTCGTTGGTTGTTCTTCGCAATGCTTTCACTTACAAACTTGTTTTGTTTTTTCCCGCTAACATAGCATTTCGATGATGTGACTATTAAAAACGAGGAAGGGTGGTTCGGCGGATCTTAAACGTTTTGACTTTGAGATTTGAGATATCTAAATAAATAATGGTAAGATAACCTCAATGATGCAATATTCATAGGTGACAAAGAACATTGGCATACCTAGCTATATTTAAATTGCAATTAAAATTTCATTGTACGATTCGCTAGTTATTAACACGGTCCCATGTATTCTGTATTTTCTTTATTTTGATTATATAATTTTCATAATATCTTTGGGATCTAAATTTACGTGATATGTTTACATGTCTACATGTTTGTACATATTTAGGTGGTTAAATCAAGTAAGCAAGATCAAAGCATCATTATAAGTAATATCAATCAGTGTTATTCTATATAAAAATCAATTGTAAAACTAATATGCTGTTGTATCATTTCTGTAGTTGTTATCATAATGTAAGTGTAATACCTAAATATTATTGTTTTACTTATATTAAAAGGGATTTTACATAAAAGAGGGTTTCACTAAACAGAACACGCAGCAAGCTGTTGCTTGGTAGAATGGTAATTTGAGATTAAGCTGCTAATGACTGGAATTAGGGTAGATCTTGAACGCGAAATCCCAGGTTTTTATCATTATGTTAAAAAAAATGTTTGTACCCTCAACAAACATTTGGAATGGATAAAATAAAAAAATATACAAGTAGTTTCAACATTATCATCTTTCAATGTTTTATTCCTTTCCCATTACTGTACTTTAAACTATAAACTATAGAAAGTCCAAATTAATACTACCTTTTCTATACATGTACCACTACAACCCGTGAAGGGTCTCAGGATGAGTACATTGTAAAGACTACTGTTTTTAAGACAACGGTTGGGCAGTAAGATAATTGTTCCGAGATCATGCTCATCTTCCAGGTTTTCATCCCCTTTACAGAGCCAGGGCGGACACAGGTGGTTTTAAATTTTAAATAATTTATCTGTCATAAGCGGATTTTAAGACCATCAGCAAAGTAACACTACCCGTTAGGTCATCCCGTCTCGACCTTTTCCATACGAACTCATGCGGTTTATTAGTGTACATAATGTTTAACTGTGTAGACCCTGTACACTACCGTTCCATTGCAGTAACTAATGTAATTAATATGAGCTCCCAAACTTATGTTAGTTAACGCGTGAGTTAATTCGTGAGCTAGGATGGTAACTGTCAAATTACACGTACACATTAATATGCAAGCCTCGAGCTAGCTTGCTCGGTGCTACGCAGCTGCAGGGAGAGAGTTCTGCCTAGCGCCTGTGTAGAATTATACAATAGTTTGGCTGTGTTGGTACTACATTAATGATTATGTCAATGTATTAAATAAAATAAATTCAGTAAATTAATTAATTGTATTTTTTATATATAATTGACTAAATAACTGATGGTGTGCTCCTCTCTTTACCATGTCTCCAGCATTGACGAGTTATTATCAACGATTCCAATTGACGTTTCACCTTCCTTCTTACCATCTTCCAGCTAGAATCCACCCGTCTAAGGTGGTCTCCCACGTCGTCTAATTACCTAAGCATCTTTCCGTCTGGCATTCCATTCAACGTCATATTAGTACAACATGGTCTTACAACCTAAGGCTTCCTTCTTAGGTGATACCAACTCTATTAGAACCATCAAAGATTTGTACTCCATGTTTTTTCTAGTCCTGCAGTAACAAAGCATCTGCATCTTCAATAGCAAGGATCTTCCACAGATCTTTTCCTCTCCAATATCAAGAGAGATTGTGCTCTTCGTGTTCGAAATCATATATTTTACCCTCCTTATTATGATGTTATAGAAGAATACTTCAAGAGATCATAGTTTTGGGAACTTAAGTACCTAGTTTAGAGCAAAAAGATAATGTAACTACTATTTGGCTATTCTGGTATTGATCTCTAGACTTATAAAACTTTCTTCGGAATTTATTTTGCAGGTTGCCGTTTTGGTGGTATGGGTAGTTAAAGTCCCGTCAAGTTACATCATGCGACGCAATCTTATCTTTTATCCTAATCTATGAGCTTCTTAATCTCGAGAAATATATTGGCTTGAAAATATTCCTCAAAAACCCAAGTGACAGTTTATTTTTAGAATGACTAATATAGCCAGTAATGGGCAATTCATAGTGAGTGATTTCAACTGGCATAATTTCCTCTTGTATAAGATGGCTGATATAATCAGCATATAAACAGGTGCCAGATTCTAATACCAGAATAAGTACATGTTGGCAAGGTTATTGATTTTTATTTTATTTATTGGGAAAAAATGCGAGGGACATTGCTGATAGAGATAAGATGTTGACACAGAAATGACCACGTGACGCAACTTTATGGGACTCTAACTACCTCTATCACCAATCTGGTAACCTGCGGAATTAGTACTTTTCTCCTACAAAGATCGATCCTAAATATAGTAAATTAATTTGTTACATATCCAGAAGTTGAACACATTAATTTACATTTCTTCCACTTCCTGTACTTGAGATCCACTATTCATGCTGCAAAATTGGCGTTATAACTTATAATTTAAGTCCATTGTAATTGATTTCTCGGCATTAAACCCGAATAATATTAAAAAGTTTTAGTAAAACTTCATTCATCGTATGAATTTGAATCATGGGGTTCTTTTTTAACAAATTCCGATATTTTAAATATGTTAATATTGTAAGGTTAATATGGTTATGGGACATCCGGCCGCACCTAATTTCCTGACCTTTGTGACAGACGTTATGAGCAATCTGACTTGCACCAAACTTGGCTAGATTTGCCCTAGAACTGGAGCAGTGACCTCATAACTTGAACCGGGCCTGACAGAGGCCTCCTTAATAGTAGATAAACCCAACTTTGACAATACGAAAAGTTTCTTTTGTAATCGCTACCAGGATTGGTCAATAGCCGCCAGCTACTGTATTGTACCCGCGGGATCACTTTGTAGTCGGAGCCGATATCGGAAATTCATTGTGTCCTGGGTATTTTCGGTTTTGTAAACTTCTGAGCAAACTTGTACAATTTATAAATAGGTTTTCTATTAGGAGCTATGACGACCGAAATGTTTAAAATGTAAACTAGGCAATCTTCTATAGATTGTGCCATCGGTTCGAGTCCGAACTATTTTCCCATACCAAGAGTACGAAGGGTCGTTACACTGAATTAAATATAACAGAACAGACTTAAACCATTAAACAACAAAGTAATTTTAATAAAAAGTGCTACTACAGCTAATGACTAAAACAATTCTCAGGTTAGGCCTACATATTCTTCAGTTAATTATTTACGAAAGCAGCCGTTACAATTGAGGTGTGAATGTGCTAAAGAGGATTAATCCTTGTCTTATTTTTTATTAAGTTGTTGATGTTCTCGGATTACGGTTGCTGTCTTTATTTGATGTTTATGTTTGGACTGTTGATGAGAGATGTGCAAAATTGACGAAACTTTGACTGGGTGTTTTACCCAGTACTTTAGAGACATAAGACTTTGCCTTTTAGATTTTCTTTAGTGCATCCTACCACGTTTAAATTTTCGGTAAAGCTTCTAAAAGGAATAATCCCCAATTTAGGCAAAAATAGGGAATTATTGTCATTGTCACGTTTATTTTTTTTCAACAATGTATGGTGTATATTTTGACTTAGGGGCATTCCTAGAAACTTCAGGTTTATAAATATTGAAACAGTAATAATAAATATATTTATTTGAGAAATCATACATATTCATTTTTGCATGAGCCCTACAGTTGCGAGGTACACACCCATATTGGTTTAGGTAGCATATTGTATATTAAAATATTGTTTGTTTGTGATAGTTTATTTTTTTGGAGAAGTAGTCTTCTTACGAGTGAGAGCCGGTGATTTAATTTTTTTTTCAAATTAGTTATGTGTGATTTTTGTAAATTGCCCAGTCTTCTATCCATTTTAAGGCCCAAGTATTTTTTCTGTATTTTTCTGGCCAATGGTGTATTGTAAAGTGTTAAAGTGGGGCAGTCTGAATGTCGAAGTATAAATGTTTGTTGGTTAGATTTTCGTATTTTAATTATTATACGCCACATATCGGCCCAATTTCCTAATTATTTCAAGTGTGTCTGTAGGTTCTAAGAAGCTATTTTATGTTGGGGTTAGTACTGGTCGAAAGTATGACATTATCGTCCGCATTTGTAGCAAATAGTGTTTCTGGCGTCTGTGGGATGTCTTAGGTGTACATAGAATATAGAACTGGACTTAGAATACTGTTCTGCGGTACTCCTGCATTTATTCGGCAATTCTTTCCCATCCTGATTAACAGTAAAATCAAATCTATCCTCAAGATAAGATTTTATCACTAAATAATATGCTTGCTGTAGAACTAATTTTAGTTTGAACAGGAGACCATCGTGCCAAACTTTATTGAAGGCTTGTGAAATTTTAATTATCTTGTTTTTGTAACTGGAGTGCATCTTAATTAGTAAATCATTCACGTGAGTAAATTAAAACCTTTTGGCTTGTGAAATGTCCAGGAAAGCTGCTGTACAATATTCCTTCTTTTCAAGAGCCACGACAATGCTATCAACCACTCTATGACATTATTGTGTTGTAGAATGTGCAGGCCTAAACCCAAATTGTTGGTTAGGAATTAAATTATTTACTTATAATGATGTGTAGAGTTGCTATACCAAATATTTTGGAAAATAGTGGTAAAAGACTACTAATACAGGTCTATAAGACGTAACTAGGTCTAATAAATTGTTTGTCTTTGGGATCACTTTTGCAACTAAAAATTTCGATACTAAAGTAAAATAAGTAAGTCGAAGAATAGAATTGTGGATAACTGTCAGAAAAATTTAGCCTTTTCTAGGAACAAGTCGTATAATTTTAGGTGTCATTTATTATACGATGAAATTCACTAATCATTATGGGCCAATGAGTTAGCGTCGGTATATGATTTTTAGTAATTGTCTTGAGAGAGATAGAACAATGGGTCAGAAGAACCATCGTTATCAATAGAAATGTGGTGATGTGCTTAGATTAGAATTGATAAAGAAGTCAAGTATTTCTGGTTATCGGTTTGTGTCTATTGGTCAGTATGTCGGCTCAGATGGTATAAGGCAGTCATAATGAAGGTCTAAACACGTATTAAAAAGAGAAGGAGTTTTAGAGATTGGTTTTTGGGGAATTACGGACTGGCATTAGGAATGAATTTGTGTGATAAGGGGGTGTATCATCTATTTAAAATCATTTAGGAATGAAGTAAGACATAATGAGATGTCTGGATTACTCGATTGCGGTTGAGGCATTGTATATTTAGGAACTGCGTTTGGATGTGGTGTGTAATGTGGTATTGAAGGATGAGGTGTTATTCTCATAACTTGATGAATTCTGTGGGTGTTGTGTATTAAGATATTGTGTGTTGAGGCGTTTCATACTCAAATATTGAGTTAGTAAACGTAGACTGGTGTTGTTGCGAGATGGGAGTGGGGCTAGTAAGTCGTTCACGGCCCGTCTCTCGTGGCAGGGGAACTGTTAAATCACTACAAGAAGTTACCTGTATTCGGATGTGCAATCTTCTTATTTGAAGTTCGAGTTGAACTATGCATCCTCTATAAGTTGCTGGGTGATCTTCGCCGCACAGCGCAAAGGTAGGCAGCTCTTCACATGGTTTCTGCCATTTTTCACTAGGATGATCTTGCCTAAACTTCTTGGTTGGTGTCGGCAGAAACCTCTGGTACGTCCATATTCCTGCAACCTCATACATTGAGAAATGTCCCTTCTTTTATGAGGTTCCTCAATTTTAACTTTAGTGTAAGCTAAATGGGTTATATGGAAAACTTCAGCATTGTTTGCAGCTCCAATTTCCACAAAGAAGAGTGGGAGGGGTTCTTTTGACCTAGGGTGTATACATATATTTATAATAATTTTGAATCATTTTCTCTCCAGGTTACACTCAATCATTCCATGTGGTATGGAAGAATGCAGGTTTCTGATTACGAATCGGTAGGATTTTTCTTCTTTAGGTTGGCAAATATGGAAATAATTTTGTTTCGTTCTATATAATATAATTTATGCAGGTTCTATATGCATCACTGGTTTTAGTTTTTATGTAGTTAATTCTTTATTGGAAAATCATTCAAAATTATTCTCTCCTATAACAGCTAATATGTCTGTGCACAGGTTTTGAATATTTTTAATTCTCTTTATGTTTATTTGTGGTGGTAAATGGACCACTGGTGGTGCGAACTGTTCTTCTTCCGTTTCGACAGAATGTGGTGCAAACATTTTACTAACAGGAACGTTAAGAACATTGTTTAAAGTAGAAATATGCATATAATTATGAGTAGTAGGTTGAGTATATAGATTGAGATTGTCGATCGTCTGTTTATCTTCTGAATTAATATTATTATTTAAATTCGAACGTGGTTTTGGTAGATTAGGTTTTTTAATTAATGTGTTCACTTTCGAGTCTTTAAAGTTCATCCTTTTTTTGTCAATTTGACTTTTAGTTAAAGAAGTATTGCTTCACCTTTATTTTCAAATGAGTAGAAATAAAGGCTTCATCGTATTTCCTACTTGTTCCTGCAATATTAATGTATTTCATCAGAAAAGTGTCCTTTTTCAATAAATTATACTAAAAGTCACTTCAAGAAACCATTATTCACTGTAACGCACATCAAAAATACATGAATTCAATGAATTCATGAACTGAAAGATAACTTAAGCAACTTCACAATGTTGAAACAATAAATCAATTTTATTACGAAAATTTTAACAGTATTGATCATGTATAAGGCCATGCTGGGATACGGATGAAAACGGACAAGGAACAAATCCCTGAGGATAATACCGAACGCGAGAGATCTGAACCTCCAGGGCGAAGAACTCGAGGCTCTATTTCCCAAGAGGTCTTGACGTGGCAGTTCATCCGGTAGCGGTTTTAGGGTAGTGTCCTGGTTGTGAGATGGTATAATGTCTTGCCTTATGTTTTCTATGTCGTTTTTTTCTAAAAAATATTTATATATTTCAAACATTCGGCCAGAGTTATTAAGTTATACTGCAGTATTTAAAAATAATTATTTATTTATAATTAAATACTCTTTCAGTTTTCCACGGCCATTATTTATAAACAAAACTTCAGTGGTTTCTGGTTTAGACCATGTTGTTGAATTTTTCTTCGCCAACGTTTCGCCAGACATACTGCTAGCTTCTTCAAGGCTGAATCGAGAATGAAGTCTTCACTGATTCAAATACTGATTCGATTTAGTGATTGATACAGTATGCAAAGGTCAGTCTAGTATAATTTTTTTAGTTAGTTAGGTACAATGAACAATTGTGAAATTCGTAATAATAAAATAATCAACTCCAATTGCAAGACTGCGTAGCGTCTCTCGAGAAATCGTTACTTAGCTTATTTGAAACATAATCGTGTTTACCAAGTTTCGTCATAAGCTTCGGAGCCGAAAGATGAGATGAGATGAGATCTTAAATTTTAGAGGTTTAACTCACACGGAACACTTAGGAAGGGTGCGAGGAACATTAGGGAGCAGTGTAGATCAGTGTGGAGAGTGCTGAATTGCTATGCTCAAGGTTCCGGGTTCATATACCAGTGGTAGCGAATAAATTGTTTAATATACTAACAGCCACGTAACTCTGTAACGCTGTGGGATTTACAAACCATTCTGGGTCTCACAAAATCTTTATAAATATTATAGGTACCTTTAATACTTACGTAGGAACATCTGTTGTCATGATGTTTGGAGGAACATCCGTCTAGTGGACGAATATGATTTTAAACTTCCGTTGGTTCATCAGTTACCAAATTGTCTCACTCAAACCAAGTTATTACGTTATAATACTTATAATAATTTCTAATATTTCAATATTTGAATGGAGCACCCTTAACCAGCTTCCATTGGAGTTTAATTCCAGTGACGCGGCTGGGAAAGAGGCCACGGGCCTCCCGAGCTCCTGTTTTGCCCTCATTCCTGGAGAAGAAGCTTAGTTTGGGGATCCAGGCATATTGTAAATATGGTTTGAATGTGAACATTGTCATTTTTTTATTTATTTACTATTATAATTTTTTATTTATTTATATTTTCTATTTATTTTATTTATTTATTTTTTTAATCTAGACTTTATTTAATTATCATTTTTGCATTTATTTCCTTCTATTACCGCATTTATATATTTTTCCACATGTATATATATTATTACATCCACTTATTTTATTTTGTTTATATCATTTTTTGTTTTGTTATGGAATGGTTGTAGCTAAATAGCCCACAAGTGGCAGATTGTAATTTTTTTAATAAAGTGTTTAAAAAAAAATTGAGTGGAAAACAGTAATATTAAAAAAAAATCGATCGCTCATAATAAAAACTATATCCATAAACAATTTTTTTGAGCATCAAAGACAAGTTGGTGTTTAGAAATTTATGCATTTGTATGTAGTTCTTCAATTTTTTCGGTAATATATATACAAAATTTTATCAAAAGTTGTTCCTTCCTCAAACTGTGAATGACCTTCCACCAAAATCTTAGTGTTACGTTCCAAAATCTTTCATCATTTATTCATTTATTCTTGTCCTGATCATTGATTGTAACGCATACTTACCCCGCGTGATTCTAAAATTACACATTATCGCTCAATGGCTCTGTTTACATGATTTTGGTACTATCCAAGTAGATAACGCTCATTAATAGGGTTTTATGTTTATGTATTTTTTATTTGATGGACTTTGCCACAGCCAAATCAAACTGTGCTAATATCTAGATTGCGCAAATTAAGAAGTGACACAAATCCTGAATAGATTATACCAACTATCTATAAGTTCATCTGTGGTCTAATACCAAAGGCCACTGGTATTTAGCCTAGTAAGTGTGCTTAGGATTTTTTTAAGAGGGAATATACGATATAATTTATGAGAAAATAATAAATTATAGAGAATATTTATAAGATAATTAGAAGGAAAACAAAATCTTTGTTTTTGAAGTCCATCTGAAGGTATCTAAAATGTAAAATTTGTTAAAGGGCCTTGTTCCAATAATACTTGGATAGGCAAAATTTAGGGCTCCCACTGTGCCATCGACCAATTAACCATGTCAGCATAAATTGGCGTTAAAAGAATGAACCAAATACGAATTTCCAACGGAATTTTATACTTGCCTTCTATAAGCGTCAGCATGAAACTAGTTGAAATGAATTCAGGTACGATTAAACAATATTTCAGTTCAGATCTAAAAATCGAATATTTTCAAGACGTGGTTTCATTCATCAGCTTGCTTTCTGTGAAACTAATCCTTAGTAGTAACAAACAATGAGTTTTAATAATAATAAATTAATACCTGAGGTTTACATAATGAATTCTATTAACAATAAGTTAAGAAATAATAATAAAAAACTTCCACGAGTACAACCCATCAAGAGTTTTTGGAATATTTCTGAAAGAGACTACTGTTTCTTGGACAACGGTTCTGGAAGGAGGTTATTTTTCTTTGATAACTCTCAATAACCAGGTTTTTCCCTCAATTTGGGGTACCCACTTTATATAGGCTGAGTGAAACCCAAGAGGATCTCCAGATTCCACATGATCCACCCATTCAATATTTATTTATTCATTATTTTAAAGTGCTACCACTTCTAATGCTCAGGAGTATATTTGAAATTAGAATATGTAAAATAATTACCACACATTTTCCACTTTGGCAGGATAACATTGTGCATTGTGGTTACCATGTTTATTGGAACGCCGATAAAAATTATTACACGAGCAGCGCTAATGATTTTATCTTGTTCCCATTAGCTTCGGTTTTAAACTAGTCCATTTGCATTGATTAGTTATTAATACATTCCCCCACCACTGCGATACGTCCCCCAACCGCCCAGCGATATGAATACGTTACGGGGGAATAATGTCACCGGGACCGCTAGAGTTGTTAAATATTGGGAAGATAGGTTTACGAGGGGCGCTCAAACTGTCCCATTCCGAGTTAAATGGAGTTTTGATTTAGCTCACTATCGCCCAGTCAACGGGATCCCATTTTCTGATAGCCCTCGCGGGTAAATAACGTCTCTCCATTCCAACAACCTCAATTATTTTCTAATGAAATTCGTCCTATCCGATTGGATCCTCTGCCTTCTTTGAGAGTAGTGACCGCAAGGTGATTTAAAAAGATTTGTTTTAAGACATTAGAAAAACTAATTTTCCCCCACGTTTTTTAAACCAAAATTATTTTTTTTAATTTTGAATCATAATACAGAGGCTATGACTAAACTACCTAAATGTGTGAAGATCA
Source organism: Arma custos (assembly GCA_037127475.1). NCBI lineage: Eukaryota > Metazoa > Arthropoda > Insecta > Hemiptera > Pentatomidae > Arma > Arma custos. The sequence goes on along the minus strand of CM073760.1, from coordinate 93,338,658 downwards.
TAATTCATTATATGGATAAGAAATTGTTTCACCGTATGTCTCTTAAGGAATTTTGAAAATGATCAGGAGTGCGGTCAATGAATTTTACACAAATAAATAAAATTAGTTATTTTTTTTTAAAGAGGGTGTAACTCAGTGGTATCGAAAAGAGCCCTGAGTTGCTTTGCTAAGTTTCCGGGTTCGAAACCGGCTGTGGCAGATAATTTATATAAACTGTTAACAATGGATCTTTTGGGGGTCTGAAGACCCTCCTGGGGCCCATACAGCCTCTACGGGCACCTTTAATAGGCGCAAACCTATTACAGTCTCTAACACGTCGTGAACCCAAGACCCATCATAGGTTGTAGTTGTACAGGTTTATTTTATTTATTGTTATATAATATTCAATGTTAATATTACTCATTGTTGTGGTACAGTTTTTTTTTCTTTTGCGACGTGTTTGGATCTGATTTCATCCTAGATTTTACATTCCTCTGACTTAAAGATGACCTAAAATTTGCCAAAACGTTGGCACAAAATGGTTTTAATTATTTATGCTTATAAAAATCAGTATTTTTTGCTGATCTTATTAAAAGTTATTTTTAATAATTTACCTTTATAGTTTGCAAGAAATGTTAGTATTTAAAATATGAGAAGAAGAAAACCCTTGGATCAGCTTTTATCCACAATAAATAGTACGTATCAAAGCAATTCTGTTACTGTCTGTAAATGCAACTATTTCAGGTTAGCTTCAAGTTCGAAACATAAACGGAAATCGTTCTAAATTATGCAAGACAATGGGGCTAATATCTTGAACATTTAACTAATAAGTTGTAATAACAACAACATTTAAACATTTAAAAAAGTAATAAAGTGTATGATGTTTGATTTTATTTTTTATTTCATTTATAATTAAATTTAAAGAAGCATTATAAATTTGTTTTAAATGTATTCATTGAAATTTACAACTGCATACATAATACATAAAGTCAATATAATGAAAGATAAATCATGTCCAGAGACATAGGCAACCAGAGGATCTACCCAGTGGTATTACTCAAATAAAAAGTTCAGCATAGAAGGTCACGAGGCCATCTTCTTTTCAAATGCCTCGGAGCATTATCTGGAATTGATATATATATATATATATATATATATATATATATATATATATATATATATATATATATATATATATATATATATATAGCCATATAAATAATATATATATATATGGCTAAATGATTACATTGGTCTATTTTAGATGATAAAAAAATAAGAAATGAAAGTTAATATACTAAAGTGATATACGCAATATCATACATATACACAGTATGCTTCTGGATAGTGTTTTAGCAGGATGTCGGAAGAAAATAATTCCCTACTCTAGAGAAGACAGGAGTCTACAGACTGCAGATATAAGCTTTCAACTCAAGTCTTTTATGACCCAACACATATCCTCAACATATTGCCCCACACTTTTAAACCTGTTAGAAAAACCTGAGCGTGTTGCAATTTCGTTTGGATTGTTGTGTTATGTTATAAAAATAGTTGTCTATAATACAGAAAGAAAATGTATTTATTGTAGTTAAGTCATATTAATATTAATCTCTGTTTGGTTATTTACAAAAATAAACAAATTACTTAAGCACTCAGTATTTTCCTGTCATAAAATTTTAAATTAACTCCTATAAATCCTGTACTCATGTTCCCATCTATCATTCCATCAGGACTAAATCCATCTTTACGGTTATTTTACCCAATGATTGGATCAGGTTCTGCAATTTCGATTGATTAGGAGGGAACAGGATCTGCTTTCAACATCGCCGCTGCGGAATGAAACCTAAATTTAAAAATTTAGGAAGTATTACATGATAATGAACAGTGAAAATAAAGTTATTTTTTTATATTATCTGATTCTCAGTAAGAAAATTTAGATAAATGATATTTAGAGTTTTGGAAAAATGTGATGCTCCACAATATATTTATTGTATTTGTTGAGATTGTATTCATAATAATCGTTAACACGTGCATAGTATTCGATTTTACCAACGTATTCACTTTATAATGTTAATTGAACATAATTTTGGCTATTTGAATAATTTTCTTACTACTGTTTGTTCATTTAACGTCAATTTATGCTGCTATGGCTAATCGGATGATGCTACAGTGGGAGCTCTAGGTTTTGCCTATCCAGGTATAATTAGGATAGGGATTTTAAACGAGTACCTGACATTGTACAGGCTCGGGACCCCCGTTTAAATTTCCTTCCGAAGAACGGCGTAACAAAGGATTTTTTACTCCCTTAAAAACATAGTTTGTTACTATATTTATACTTATATAACCACCAGACCACATGTGACTGTAATTTTCTTACTAATCATGATAAATTTAAATATAAATTCCAATCATTAATGATTAAATGACGTAAGATGATCATTTATATTTTTTGAAATATTGTTTCTCGACATATTGGGGTTGAATGAATTATGAGGGAGTGAAAATTAAATTGAAACCTGAATTTTCCTATTTAAAACTAAATCATCACGATATAAAAAAAAAATCTATAGCATTTTTATTATTTATTTTTACAATTTATTATATTGATATTCAATAGTTCGTACCAAACTCCGCCCCCTCAATAAAGATTTATTTCCAATGAAAATATCGACGCTACATTTAATTGATTCGCTCGACATTTAGCGTTAAGTTAAGATTGTAAAATAAAATGTTTTACAATATTTTCAAAGATATGTAATAATTAAAAAAGATAGTCATGCTCGATAGAGAATAAAAGCATGCGCCGTTTTTACTGACTCAAACGATCACCTCAGCATAATTAGAATGAAAGTACAATTGTGACGATTTTTTTTTGTGCATGATGGTATGTTTATTAGAATATAGAAGTAAAACAGAACCTAATGTACAATCAGCCCAATCATTAATTCATCCAGTATAATTATTTTTTTAGGAGTTTTTACAACCATACTAATTGTGACCCACTGTAAAAAAAAAAACTGGTACTCGAAAAAATTCAGTTGATTACAATGCTATATTTTAATTATATATATACATTTTTTGTTATCCATGCCTATTTAAATATTTCAAACATTTTTATATTCCATTTAGTTCATTAGCGATGACGTAAAATGTAATGTGTTGGTTAACAATGATTATTTGAAGAATTTCATTGATTTTTATACGACTGGACGGCCAAAGCGAGAGACAGCTATAACATCGAAATTTTAACTCTGGCGTTTACTAAAGCACTTATCACCATATTTAATTGAGTAACTTGTAGCCAACTTATGACAACTGGCTTTGCTTATTTTACACTATATTATGTTCACATCTTTAACCAAAATATAAGTCATATACTCGTACATATATATTGTTATGTATCATAGCGGGCGGCATTATAAAAATAAATATGTTTTTGAACAAAGAGCAAATGGACATTTCAAGAAGTAGGTCACTCAGGTAAAATGGGTTGCCCACATGGTTTGGTCAGGGTGGGTGAAGAGATAACCAAGACAGAGGGACGAGATCTCGACTTGTAAGGGGACTCTCTGAACAGATCCAGAGAAGGAAGCAGCGAACGATGCGGGAGGAGGAGTATCCGAAGACAACCAGACAGAGTTCCGGAGAAGACACACCTCTCACGGAAGAACTCTAGATGTATCCCTGTTTCACAGATAGTTCGTAATTTAAGTCTGTTATGTATTTTATCGCAATCCTCTATTACATCTGAATCATTAAGTGTAACGAATATATTGAATTATTATTAATCCTCTTTAAAATCGTATTAATAAAGTATATTTATTTTAATTCCTTTAGTGCTTACTTAACCAAGACGCACTACCTACTTATGAATAATATATAAGGTTTAAATAACTTGTAAGTTGGTAAACACACAACATACATCTGGAAAAAGATCCAATTAAGTTAGAAATAATAATTTGAGTAATTATCTTAAATGATTACTCTGGCGTCCCAAAATCAATTAGAATATTTAAGCTTATAAAGCATAGCAATATATAAGTATTAAATGTATACTAAAATTGCTTAACAAAACCTACGGTGGCTCGCAGGCCTCGGGCTAGAAACCTCTATGTATCTGTATAAAATTGAAACAGTTGTTTCCTTGAAGCAATTTTCTTTGATGATTGATATGATGCCTGACTATTTTTTATATTCTCTCTCTCTCTCTCTCTCTCTCTCTCTCTCTCTCTCTCTCTCTCTCTCTCTCTCTTTCTCTTTTCCTCTCTCTCTCTCGCTTACCCAAACATACACTTCCTCCCTGTTTTCCTTGTTCTCTTTACTATTATTTTGTTTTGTTTTTCAAACGAATGTGCTTAAAGAAATGAAATAATAAAAGTCGAGATTTATCTTGTTTTCCCTCATATGAAGAGTTATATTCAAACTGTAGTAAACCGTGCATATATTATTCTGCCGATCACACACAATGAGTATATTCTTTTATAAATCGATATCTCATGTACAATATTTTGCTTGCTTATTCTTATGCTTTAGGTAACTAAAATTAGGTTATCTGTAAACCCAGGAACATTCAAGGGAATTGGATATATTTTAAGAAAGAACCAGATGATAGAATGGTATTTGGTAATAATAAGAAATCCTGTACAGGCATTATCAAATTTTACATTTAAAAAAAAATTCAAATGATTAGAAAACTTATTTTACATGTTTAATCCATTCTCAGTTAAAAAAAATGACAATCAGTTCCAAATATTAGTCTTGAGAATGTCAATCTAATGAATGTAAGTAAACTGTAAGAGAAAACAAATTTGAAAGATAATAATGCCTTATATATCAAAGTAGTTAAATGATATCACTACATTATATAAAAATATATCAAAATAACTTATTATGATATCAAATATATTTAAGGTTTCAAGAAATATGATTGATATGATGCCTGACCTAACTAACGTTCAAGTGAACGTTTAAGAAAATATAACCTTTTCTCAATGAAATTCTTTTTTTTCAAGTTCAATTGTTATTTTTTAAACTTGGAAGCCGTTAAAATAATATTTTAGGAGAAAAGCGTGCCCTATTCGTCAAGGTCTTGTTTTTCGTAAAAATCTTTTATTTGAATCGACAAGACGAAATAACCAACTTTCTCACAAATCTACATTTGATATTAGATTAAAAATCCAGGGCTTTATAGAAGAGTTTTTTTGTTTTTTTTATACAAACAATTCAGTATTGTTCGATCCTGTTTAACGATGATTTGAGTTAAGCTTATACGTTATGATTGTGAAACTATCAGTATTTCTGATGCGTGGGCCTGATTATCTCCCTTTATGCCTACAACTAGCCAGCAATCTTCACACTTGAGTGAGTCTGAGATCAAAGGATTTTCACATACTTTGCTGGTGACATCAAGTTAATAATCATAGAGCTTAAGTGTATTAAATTATAACGGGCTCTGCACCAGTTCTTATCCATCTAAGGTGGAGCTACATTGATGTATAATATTGGGTTCTTCCCCTTGGTTGACTTTCCCGAGAAGAGGCCTTTCTCAGAAGGGCTTCTCGTGTTCTGTGATATTCTTACTCATTTTCAGTCTTTCTTTTGAAACAATATTTTAACTTCATAAATGTGTATGACACATGTACATTATTGAAAATAAAATAATAGTTTAGGAGCCTTGTGTGATTTGGTGGTTAGCAAAACAATCCATTATCATATGAGAGTTCAGGGCCTCTCCGGTCTCAGGTATTCGTTCCTTGCACTGCCCTGATCACACACACACACACAGGAAGGGCGGCGAATTGGGTAAGTGAACAAAGTTTCATGGAAGAAACACCGCGAGCCTTCACAAATGGTTTTGTCTGGGCTAAGATACAGCATATGTACTTGTACAGCTGCTATGTCCCACCGAACACTACAATCGAGGAATTTGAAGGTCTCTTAGATCGCATAGTGCGAGACGCCATGGGACGCAGGCCAGTGGTAATTGCCGGAGACTTCAATGCCTGGGCGTCAGAATGGGGCAGTCAGTTGACCAACCGACGAGGTGAAGTTCTATTAGAAGCTTTTGCCCAGATGGATGATCTGGTACTCGTAAATACAGGGACGGAGCCCACATTTGTTAAGGGAGGTAGGTCTTCTATCATCGATTTAACATTTGTTAGTGACTTTCTACGCCCTACTACTGGTTGGCAGGTCTGCGACCTGTACACCCACAGCGACCACTAGGCTATACTGATCACTCTGGGAAACCGAAAACCAATGTCAAAAAGGCAGGAGAAGAGTACAATTCGATGGAAAGCCATGACTTTTGATAAAGAAGCGTTTACAATTATGATGGAGGAACCTTGTGAGCTCTCAGGCACCGCAGAGGATAAGGCCCATCAGGTAATGGGCCTGATCAACATAGCGTGTGACGCAGCTATGGAGCGCAGCAACGGCAAAAGCATAGGTCGACGGCCGGTCTATTGGTGAAACGACCATATCGCTGACTGTCGCACACGTTGCCACGCAATCAGAAGAAGGTATCAGCGAGCAAGAGGCAGCCCCCAGTTCCAACGCTACGGGAGGAATTCAAAGCTGCGAGGCGTGAGCTCCGGCGTGCAATTAAGAAGAGCAAGAGGCAGTCCTGGAAGGAACTATGTGAGGGGGTGGACGAGGATCCACGGGGTAGGCCTTACAGATCCGTCATGAAGAAGCTGAAGAGCAGCTCTACGAGATCGCCTACGTGCCTGGTGACGGTGGAGAAGATCGTTGCCACTCTGTTCCCAGAACAAGAGGAATTAGTGTACTCAGAAAAGCTGCAGCCAACTGACGCACCGACCGTGACAGCTGAGGAGCTCAGGGATGTCAGCACTAGCCTTAAGACTAAAAAAGCTCCAGGTCTGGATGGCATTCCGAACGTGGCACTAAAGGCGGCACTGGAGACCAGACCAAACCTATTTCAGGAAGTCTTCAGCTCCTGCCTAAGAGAGGGATCATTCCCGCGATCATGGAAAAGGCAGCGCCTTGTGCTGACCCCGAAAAGCAAGGGAAACCCATCGGATCCTACCACACATCGACCAATATGTTTGTTGGACACAGCTGGGAAGGCTTTGGAGAAAATAATAGCCAGTAAGATCCAAGAGACCACCGAAGGAGCAGGAGGGTTGTCAAGGACTCAATTCGGATTCCGGAAAGTGAGATCTACGCTGGACGCTATTACCATGGTAATAGAAACTGCCCAGATGGCTATTGCAGGAAAGAGATGGAGAAGAGGTGCGAAATGTTATTGCGCCGTCATTACACTGGATGTAAGAAACGCCTTCAATTCGGCGAGACGGAGCTGCATTCTGAACGCTTTGCAGAAAATGGGTGTCCCCATGTACATCCGGAACATTAACACTGATTATTTTACGGACAGAACCCTAATATATTCAACGGAGGACGGTCCCAAAAGCTTCAAGGTGTCTGGCGGAGTACCCTAGGTTCAGTGCTTGGGCCTGTCCTGTGGAACATCATGTATGACAGGATCCTCAGGCTTGGCCTACCAGAGGGTGCCAAGACAGTGGGTTTTGCTGACGACGTTGCAATGATAATTGAGGTCAAATACAAAGATGAAGTGGCCCTGAAGGCCAACCAGAGTATCTCACTAATCCGTGATTGGCTGGCTTCGGTGGGACTCCAGCTTGCAGACAAGAAAACAGAGGCTCTTCTTATTAGTAGCCGCAAAAGGAGGGAAGAAATGACCCTGAGGGTGGGCAGACAAGAGATCCAGTCCCAGCTCTCGCTGAGATATCTCGGAGTAATAATCGATGAAAGGCTGCGGTTCAAGGAGCATATCCAGCGAGTATGCGATAAAGCAGCAAGAGTGACCACAGCACTGGCTCGACTGATGCCCAACATAGGCGGGCCTAGAAACAGTCGAAGACTATTATTATCGAGCGTCACCTCATCCATCCTTCTCTACGCAGCCACGATATGGAATGGTGCCTTGGACACACTGGCTTACAGGAGACCAATGGTGTCCATTTATCGTCGAAGTGCCCTGAGGGTAATCAGCGCGTTTCGTACTGTCTCTTACGAAGCTGCATGTGTAGTGGCCAGGATGCCACCAATAGAACTGATCGCAGAAGAGAGACGGCGTTGGTATAAAAGGGTTGCTCGCATCCCCAGAACTGAGGAAAGGAAGATGACAATCGAGAAGTGGCAACAACGCTGGGATATGGCCACGAACGGGAGGTGGACCCATAGGCTGATTCCTCGCATCGAATCCTGGATGGATAGGAGCCACGGGGAAGTTCTACCTAACCCAGATGCTTACAGGACATGGTTGCTTCAGAGCATACCAATTGCGATTTAAGCTGGACAATACAGCGGAATGTCCAAGATGCCCAACAATAGAGGAGGCGGTGGAACATGTTTTCTTCAGTTGTCCCCGTTTTCAAGAAGAACGAAATGATTTTAAAGGAGTCTGTGGCACAGGAGCAACAGCCGACAATATCGTTAGCCTGATGCTGCTTTCACAGGAGTACTGGACAGCTGGCCAACGCCTGGCCGCAGGGTCATCAAGAAGCTGAGGAAGGAAGAGAAGGAGAGGCGTGCCTAGAACAGAGGTAGCCTAGCACAATGAGGCGGCACATAGCCACTCCCCCTCCAGGAAGTAATGCCTAACGGTGGGCCCGTGGAGGGTGGAAAACAGGTGTAGGGAGGTGGTTTTAGTGGGTAATCCCACACTACGGATAGGTACGGGCCTATCCGTGTCTTTTGAAGATTTCCACCTAACCCCATAAAAAAAAAAACACACACACACACACACCACACTGAGTCTAACCTAATTATACTTGGATGGGCAAAATTTAGAACTTCCGTCCGATTAGCCACAGCAGCATAAAGTGATGTTAAATTATTAAATAACTACAATAATAATTTAGGCATATTCTTCTGGCATTATTTGTAGTTTTTTTAAATATACGATATCAATTAATCAGTCATTTTTTTTTAGTAACTTCAAATATGTATTAGTTTTAATTTTGTATCTTTCTACACCCAGCATATAGTTAAACTACGGTATAAAATACTCCTACCATCAGAAATAATCTGTCTTGATACTCTTCACCTGGGGCACTAGTCTTCAAAGTCTGTCTTATTATGTAGAAGGTCAGCTTATTATACATCTATTTATCCGCTAGCGTGGACATATTCAGGCTGGCCTCTGTAGGCTGCAGCGCTCTATCGGATTCATTCGACCAGCTTCTTTCAAAACATGACAAAAGTCGTACATTTACATGGCTCAGCAACGTCGTCAAACATTACAACATAACTGAATCTATACATTATTATATTTTTCATAGTATTACCTATTACAATATGTTTCTTAAATAAAAATTAGATACTTTAAGGTTAGATGGTAAACATCCTGAAATAAATAATGCCAAATTGTTTATGACCATGAACATGCAATATGCTATATTTCAGGAATACCCCTGGACGAGATACCCTCTTCGGAATACACCAATTCGTCTTGCCGTTGGATTGGAAAAGCCCTCGTGTCAGGAAGAGGATAAGAGAGGATGGGCGGTGGATAGCCGATAATGCTCGTCGCGGTGGAGAAAGGGCAGATAGCCGTAGGGTTGCCGCTCCTGATAGGGTCCATGTCCGCACCTTACATATTTATAACGGCCCAGCCTTTTCGATAGGCCGAGGTTCTTAGGCGATTTCCTTCCACTCAGGATAGGCAAATGGAGAAATATAGATAGCTAATAGGAACAAAGTCGATGTTAATCCTCGTAACCCAAAGGATTTATAAGATATACAATTCGTTGATGAGTCGTACCTTCAAAAATGGTACTCAAATTTCAATGTTTTCAAGTAGTTCAATATAGAGGAACTTAGTATTCAGGAATAAAAGACTCGATATATTTAAATTCTATAGAGTAATATTTCGTGATTAGAAAATAAAATTTGAAAACAATCGCTTTTTGAATCAGAAATCCAATTAAAACTTCGAATTAGCACACAAATAAAAAATGAAAAATAACCTGAATTGGATTCCACCCAATACCAATATAATACAAATGGTAATGCAGTTTGGGATGAAAACAATTAAATTTAATTGAAGAGATAACGATAATCTGCTTTGTTAAGCCTTTCACAAAGCGATAACGAACTAACAATACAATAACTAGTCTTATTGTAAAAGAGCTTTTGTTATGGTACAGTTATTGCTACCTAAATTGTTTTTATCTATTCAGAACTACGAGATGCGGATTTGTGCAGATTATGCGTCCACTTGTTTCCAACGGTTCCCTAAAACAGATGAGCCGACTGTGAAATATATGTTCGCTAATGAAAATACATAAATAAATGTGTAAGCAAAACCTTTAGATGAAATTTAATGAAACCAATATGGAATCATACAAGTACCGATCCCTAATAATTATCATCAAAATCGATAAATGTTTTGCCCGCCATATTGATTTGACTACAGATAGTTCTATGTTGATTTAATGTCCTATAAGTAAAAGGTGAATTGATTCTTTCTTTTCATTACCAAATTGAGCAAATAGGGACCAAAAATATTGAACTTTGAGAACTATTATACTTATGAAATAGGAGAAAGTGGCATGAATGAATGACCTTGGAATCAATCAATGGAGCAAGTTGGATTAAAAATCGATGCCGTCGTCGGATGTTTCTATGGTCCAGAAATGTATGTATGTAACGCAACAAAAGTGGAAAGGTTTAAAAGAAATGCCGCGAGTTGAGGCGCTTATATTCGACGCATGGAATAGTCTTCCAGATTGCTATAGTGAGGTAAAGAAGGTGGCATTTGGAGTGCTGACTATCTTCGGATCGACATATTCGTGCGAGAAAGCGTTCTCTTGCATGAATATAATTAAAAGTAAAGTAAGAAGCCAACTATCAAATGAAAATTTAGAGTCGTGTTTGAAACTTAAATCAAATGTTTGAAACTCAAATTTATCCAAACTTTCTAAAACCATGCAAAATCAACGCTCCCATTGAATTTGTTGCCCAATTGTATGTCATTATTTTTGTTATTTTAAGTACAAGTTTCCAATCAGACAGAACTAGTGAGCCCCATCACTGATCCCCCACTCCTTCCATTTAATTAATGTTCAGAAAATCCTTTAGACAATCCTCTTTTAAAATGCACCTGGCGCAGTAAAATAGATACAATGTATCATTAGTAATATTAATATGTTACTTTTCAAATATTAATACAAGCTAAAGGGATTAAGAAATAAAAAAAAAAGTACAAGTTTCCTAAAAATCTTCTTTAACAATCTTCAAACCTAAAGGGGCTTTTTTTTTTTTTTTTAATTCAATTTATTGATATTTACAACTATAATACAATTATAATAAGTAAATCTGCTATATGTATAATACGACTTGAAAAGCACTTGTGGAGAAACTACCCATCGGTAGCACTCTAAAAAGTTCTATAGTAGATGGTCTCGAGGCCATCTTCTTTTCAGACGCCTCGGAGGGTTATCAGGAATAGTATGGGAAGCAAGTTGAGAGACTAGTGGATTCAAGTGTGTATGGAGCTTGTCATGGAAGGATAGGTATCTAGTTTGGGCCAAATCAGTAACATATGGGATATTAAGATCATGATGGATGAGTTTGTTTGTGACATAATAAGGAGCATTGAGGATTTTACGAAGGATTTTGGATTGCAAGGATTGGATACGAGATGAATTGGATGGTTTAGTAGAGCCCCAAAGCTCAATTCCGTATGTCCAAATAGGCCTGATAACTGTCATGTAAATGAGTCTTTTGTAATTTATTGGGAGCTTAGAGCGTTTGTCCAGTAAATGTTGAAGTAGGCGAAAACGACGAGCAGTTTCTTGTCTTTTCAGTCTTGTATGAGGATTCCAAGTGAGACGTTTGTCCAGATGGAGTCCTAGGTAACGTACCTGTTCGACAGAGTTCAGAGGAATATTATTAAAGGATACAGTAGGGCAGGAATTTGTAGGTTTACGACGAAGGGTGAAGGTAATTTGATGGGATTTGTTAGGATTAATTTTAATTCTCCAATTTTGACACCATTCTTGAAGGTTTGAGATATGGGATTGAAGAGTTTGGGATGCAACAAATGGATCATTATTTACTGATAACACACATGTGTCATCAGCGTACGTAGTGAGGACAGTGCTTGGATGGGTTGGGATGTCAGCTGTATATATCGTGTATAGGATGGGACCCATGATACTACCTTGAGGAACTCCGGCAGACTGGGTAAAGAGGGAAGAGTAGGTAAAATTATGGTTTACTTTAAAGGCACTATTACTGAGGTAGGAACTGATAATAAGGAAGTAAGTAGAAGGTAAGAATTTACGGAGTTTGTACAACAGTCCCGGATGCCAGGACTCGATCAAAAGCCTGCTCTACATCGAGAAAAGCTCCCGCGCAGTACATTCCGCGCTCTAATGCGGATGAGACAACGTCCACCACACGATGGCATTGCTGGATAGTGGAGTGTGATGTTCGGAAACCAAATTGGTGATCTGGGATTATTTGATTGGATTTTATGATAGGATGAAGACGTTTCAGAATGAGTTTTTCAAGTATTTTGCCCATTATGGGCAGGAGAGATATAGGACGGTAAGAGGATGGGAGTTCTGGTGGTTTTTTAGGTTTTGGTATCATCTTAACTATGGATAATTTCCAGGAATCAGGAAAGTACGTGGTGTGGAGTACAGCGTTGTATATATATGTAAGGAGTAGGATCGCTTTCCGAGGAAGGCGTTTTAGAATATGGGATGTAATTAGGTCGTGGCCAGGGGCTTTGTTGACGGGTAATCTGTGAATAATGTTTGATATTTCGGAAGGATGGAATGCTTTAGGAGGAGGGGACATCTGAAGAGGAATACTCAATTCTGCTTCAATGCATTCAGAGTGGGTTGGATTAAGGATATCTGGATGAGGGTTAAATGTGTTGAATAGGTGCTGGCCGAAAATTTGTGATTTTTCTTCATCAGATCTTGACCAGGTTTGGGACTCGGTTAAAAGTGGATGGTTGAAATGTTTATATTTTAGGAGTTTTTTAGTGGTATTCCATAAGGATTTGTCAGTAGTACTCAGATTTTCTGTACGGTAATACAAATTTTGAATTTTGAATGTTTTGATCTCTGATTTTAATTTGTTGGTTAGTTTGGTATAATGACTCCTGTCCGATGGATATCTGGTGCGGTGCCACTTCGCTCTTGCCCGTCGTTTTTCTTTTAATAACTCGCGAATATGAAGTGGCCAGTTATTCTGTTGATAATGATTTTTCCTTGGTAAGGTGCTATCTCTTATATTGGTTTGTATTGCGTTTGTTAGTTTGTCTATTGCAGAATTGATGTCAACTTTTGTTTTAAGCGGAATTTTGAGGTCTAAATTATTTTCCAGATTCGATCGAAATTTATCCCAGTCTACACGTCCAGTAATCAGTCTGAGATGAGAGGGCTTAGGAATAGGAATTGAATGTACTTGAAGTAGTACTGGACTGTGATCAGAGGAAAGGTCATCCAGGGATTTTATAGTTGTTTGATTGCAGGAAATCTGTGAGGAAACAAATATGTCAAGAATATCTGGACGTTTTTTGAGCGATGTAGGCCAATAAGTAGGGTTTATGGGTGCGAGGATAGAGAAACTATTAGAGGTTGAAATTCGGGATAAGATGCTACCACGGGAATTGGATGTTCGACAACCCCATCGTTGATGTTTGGCGTTGTAGTCTCCTCCGGCAATAAAACGCGGTCCGAGGGATCGGAATAAGGATTCGAGGAGGTTATAAGAAAGGGAGTTACCAGGAGGACAGTATACAGCTGAGAATGTCATATGGAAAGGACTAGTTGAAATGGTTACTGAAGTTGATTGAATGGCGTCAGTTGAAGTAGAAGGAATAAGAGAATGAGGAATGGATTTGTGGATAAGGATACAAGAACCGGCATGTGCTGTATTGTCAGGATGATCTGATCTATAAGTAATGTAGTCACGTATGTAAAAATATGATCGCTTTGTGAAGTGTGTTTCAGTCAATAGGGCAATGTCTATGTGATTGTCATGAAGAAATAAGTCAAGTTCGTCTCGATGGTTATGTAGGCCATTTGCATTCCACAGTATGATTGATAGGGGCTTAGTGTTCATCGTGGGGTAGTAAATGGCATTTCGGAAAGGAGTCGGGTTAGAAGGGAAATGAGTGGTTTGATGGTATTATTAAGTTCAAATAAGAAGGTCGAAAGGATTGTGTTGATGTCTACTGGATTTTGACTGGGACTAGGATATTGGACAGAAGGTTGAGATGGAGGATTAGTGTTTATTGGAAAGTTGTTTGGGAGTTGGACCCTTCTTGGGACACTGTGAGCTGCTTCGACTTTCAATGGTGTTTGGGTTTGGAGGTTTATAATGGAAGAAGTTTGGAATGGAATTGTGGGTTCACTCTGAGGTGGAAGCTTCACCCGTAGAGGAAGATGGTGAGAAGGGATGTCTTGGCGTGGAGGTAGTGGAGGTGGATGAGATTTGGGAACCATTGGCTGGGATTGGGAGGTTTGAGGCGCCTGTTGCCGGATCTGTTGATGTCGGGGCTGCTGATTTCGACTGATGAATGAATATTTTTTTTGTCCCTGTTGAGGAGGATTAATATTTGTTGAGGTCAACGGCTGCTGTTGATTACTATGAAATGAAATGTCTTGTAATTTTTCTATTTCTTCTTTGGCATTTACTTCTTTACTATTTGATGGTGCATGGTGGGATCTTAGCCTCTGTAGGTTTTTATGCACCATGCATCCTTTATAATTTGCTGGGTGGTCCTCACCGCATAGCACGCACTTTGCAGGTGTCTCCCTCGTTTTCTTGCATATTTCTGTTGCATGTGCTCCAGCACATTTGACACATCTGGCCTGATAGTGACAGTACGCTTTTGTATGTCCGAGTGCTTGGCATTTTGTGCATTGGACAATTGAAGGTCTTTGCCTTGGCTCTTCAAAGCGAACGACTGAATAGACAAGCCTATTGATATCGAATATTTCAATATTATTTCTGGCTGGTTCCAGATCTACGAAAAATAACGGTAGGGGGAACTTTTCAACGGGATGTAGGACGACCGATATATTTCTGACGTTGTGGCCGATCTCTTCCAAGTCCCGTTTGATGGCATCAGTAGGTGTGGTACTGTGAAGACCTCTCAGAACAACTCTGTAGGCCTTATCTTCTTTTAACTGGTAGCAGTGGAAGTGATATTTTTTTTCGGTGAGATGATAAACCAATTTTTTGTAATTCTCTTTGGTGTTCGTATTAATTTTTATGTCTTTCACACGAGAATAACATTTAAAATTGGTTGTTCCGATCAGTTTGGCTATTTCTTGACAGAAGGTCAAGAAGTTTTGAACATTTGAGACAAAAATGGGAGGTGGAACCGGTTCGGAAATCTGAGATGTTTCTTGATGTTGAGGTGACTCTGTGGGTACATTTTCGAGGGCTGCAAATTGATTGCTGGTTGTTATGTTGATTATTGATTTTTTTATGGGTGCAGATGTTTTACTACGGGTATTTGGTGGTGAGGTTGGCTTTAACGCTGATTTGTTTTTATTTTTATTTTTTTTTGGAGAGGTACCAGCAGACCCGGGAGCAGCATTTTGCTGCCGTTTTTCAAGTTGACGATACTTTAGATATTGTGAATCAGTTTCACTAATTTCGGACATTGTTACATTGTCCTCCGATTCAGTACCCAATGACCGCTCTGAATCCATTTAAAAAATATAAAAAATGAAAATAACTGAAATTAATAGAAAAATTATTTATAACAGTAGAAATAACAAAAAAGAAACATTTCTAAATCAATACTTAAAAATAAACTACACTAATATATATGTACAATTATATTTAATACAACAACAAAAATCAATTAAGGTCCCAACAAAAAAAAAAATTTTAAAATAATAATAATAATAATTATAATTGTCTGGTATATGTAGGCTGCGTAAACATATAAGTTGCACCGAGCCCTAGACCTTGAGAAGGGGATCAAGATAACGCCCCACTCTGCTAACAGGTAAACTATTGTACTTAGTACGTTTAGCAATGTTAATAGTTAATTGCTCACTCACCTCACTCACTGTAATTGTCAGAGTGTACTGTTATTTATAATAGTACTGTCTACGAAATTTAACAGCAGTGCACTAACTAAAACTTGTTGAATAATGTCAGTAAGCACAGAGCGTTGTCAAACGTGAACCGTATCGGCGGCCATCTTTGTAACAACTCCCTAAAGGGGCTAAGAAAAAAAAAAAAAAAAAAAATACGAGTTACATTGTTTAGTAAAGTTTAAATTTTTTACTTTTTATACTTTTTTCTTATGAATAAATAGATATTTTTTTGTTATCAATAAATAGATTTGTTTTGTTTTTTCAATAAAATTTACTAATGCGAGTACTATTTATTGTTGAAAAAAAAAAGAAAAAATGTTTGTAAATAGTAATTTTTGACTCTTCCGACTCAAAAGGTTGTGGACCAATCCCTGGTCTAACCTATTCATAAAATAAAAACGGTTATGTTATCCACTCTTCTACAACTCTTTCCTGATTTAATAAACTCGAATAAATGCATATATAGAAAATAATTTCAGTTGTACTAATATTTTATTTTACTTTTTTTAACGACTGCAACAAAATGGGATATTAGCTATAATTTTATGATTATTGGCAGGTGTGCTTTAGAGCTCATAGTCGTTTCCGTCATCATGGAATTATTTTAATACTAACATAAAATAAAATGACCCATAAACCTCCTTAGAAAAGTATATTTAGTCATATGTTATAGTTATAAAAACGTTTTATATTTAAATAAAATATAAAAATATATTTATATACTTATATATATTATATACATAAAATTATATATATATATATAACTTAAGTACTTTGGCTCGCGAAACATAAAAAAAAAGAGTAAATTGGGAAAGAAACTACACACTAGCAAGCTGGTAAAACACTGACTTTATTTATCAAGTAATCCTTCTTATATAGTATCTGGGAGTTGTTTACACTCTTAGTAGGATTAAGCTCCACTATTGCCAGGGCCTGACCCTTAACTCCCCCCCTCCAGTTTCCAGACACCTTTTGGAAACTGAAAGAAATGTCAAGGCTGGGCAATGAGTAGAGCTTGCTCCTGTACAACTTACAGCTCCCAGACACAAATAATTACAATCAATAATAAGGAAATAACAAAGCGAAAAAAAACTGTAGCGTCCTGAAAAGTAACCACATATAATAAGAATATGAAAAAAAACAATCATTATCTTCACACACAAAAAAAACTTCGGTTGACACACAAAACTCAATATATACAATTAACATGGTACATCTTTATAGGACATTATATATACAAAAAAAAAAATTAATACATATCTTGGTTTATTCCATGTTTTCCGTTTGCAAAGGCGAAGGCACCCCAGATCCCAAAGGAAACTTTAATTGCTCAATATGAACGGTCCGTCGTCTTCTTGGGTCCCCAACACTCTCGATGATGACTACGTTGTGTTCTCTCAAGACAACGACCCGGAATGGTCCCTCGTATCTCCTCGGTTCTTTACTCCTATTGGACCCAATCCACCGGTATACAATCATCCCAAGTTTCAATGCCCCCGTGCAGTCTCGTAACCTCGCGTTCTCCCACGTCACCCTGGTTCGTTTTTCCATCCAGATTTTTCTCCTCACCTTCTCCCAGGCTCCGCGAATTTGCACGTGGTTTGCCACAATATCGCGAGCAAACGTATTGTCCCCGATTGTCTCACCGAAATCCCTACTAGGCCCCCGAACTCCGAACAGCACCTCAAACGGAGAAAACCCAGTTACGGAATGAATCGAGTGGTTATACGCCGCAACCACTTTCCGCATCGCCACATCCGGAGTCAGCCTCTGGTCGACGTGATAAACTCTGAGATGGTCGCTGAGTGTACCATGCGAACGTTCCACTCCTCCCCTACCCTTCGGGTGTCCCGGAGTGTTGAAGTGCCACGTGATCTCCAACTTACACATTTCTTCACTCACTACCGCATTGTCGAATTCCTTCCCCTTATCAGACGTTATGCTATCCGGTACCCCGTAAAACATGAACCATGTCCGGAGAGCGGACAACACGGACTCTGCTTCTTTAGACTGGATCAGGTGAGCCATGGCGATTTTACTGAACACATCGATGACCGTTAACCACGTAAACCCCCTCCAGGTGAACGTGTCAACTTGCAGGTCCCGGAGTGGCCGATCGCCCGTTGGCGTTGCTTCTTGTACGGCTCGCGGTGGGTGACGGTCGTATTTCGTAGTCATTCAGACCTCGCATGCCCCTATGACCTCTTGAATCGTTTTCCTAATAATACCGTCTCCTGAGCGCCTGTAACGTCTCATTGACCCCGCGATGATTGGCCTTGCCTTGGTGATACGCCCCTGTTAGCTCCTTCTGGCGCTCAACATCCCTAATGGTTTCTACCATGACCCTGCACCGAATGAAGACGCGGTCCGGAATCTGGTCCGTCTTCCACACTTGCTTGATCTTTTCCCAAATCACGGCGTTCCCCACATATAGGTGGTGTGTGCGACCTGGTTTTGACGCGTAATTCAGGGCTTTACATACTAGATCCAACCTTATCCCTGCTTGTGACGAAACTACGTTGACCCGCGATCTTCCGTAACGTGAGTATTCTATGGACAGCATGCCTGACGTCTTCGTCCTCCAGATGATTTGGCGCGGTTTATCATTGACGATCTCGTCAATTTCTTCCAAATCTTCTGGTATCTCGTCTGTAGAACTGTCTCTGGCTGGGGACACCTCTTCCCTTTCCGCCTCTGTGATATTCTGTTCCCCTTCGCCTCCTGGTGACCAGTCTTGAAGAAATTGGCGGATGTCCTGCGATGGCCCCGCGGTGTCTTCCTCTAGGGCATTTACCATCAGCGCCCGGGATAACCAGCCAGCGACAACATTCTCTTTGCCGGGCTTGTAGACCACGTCCATCGAATACTGGTTGAGCCTCTCTTTCCAGCGTGAAACTCGCGCCGACGATTCCTTCAATTGTCCCACCCATTGCAGCGGTCTGTGATCAGTTTGTACCCGAAATCTCCTACCGAACAGGTATGGCCGGAAAAGATCAACCGCCCAGACGATGCCAAGCAATTCCCGCTCCAATGCGCTATATCTTGCCTCAGCCTCAGATAACCGCCTACTAGCATATGCAATGGGCCGCTCCCCGCATGCACTGTCTTGGGACAACACCGCAACCAAGGCATATTCACTTGCATCTGTGGTAACCCTGAACTGCTTCGTGAAGTCGGGAAATGCCAACACGGGTTCTCCCTTGAGGTGCTCCATACAACGCCGTATATTGTCCTCCATGCTGGGTGTGACAATCATCCTTGCTCCCTTCTTCAGTAGGTTGTTAATGGGAACCAAGCATCGCGCCATGTCTGGTACAAACCGCCGGTAATAGTTTAGCGCTCCCAGCAGCCTCCTGATACCCTTAACATCGCGGGGGATCGCCATCTTGGTAATTGCTTCTACTTTGGACTTGTCCGGCTTCACCCCATCCCTTGACACGGTGTGACCCAAAAAATTTATTTCTGCCCTACCCAAAGTGGACTTCTCCGGAGACAATTTTAACCCGAATTCCCGAACCCTCTCAAAAACCTGTCTCAGTTGTCGTTCATGCTCCTCCTCCGACTTACTGAACACCAGGAGATCATCCATGTAAACCTGGCAGATCCCTTCATCGATACCCCTAAGGAATTCGTCCATTAATCGTTGGAACGTGAGGGGGGCATTCTTCAACCCAAACGGCATCCTGGTGAACTCATAGTGTCCCAGTTCGAATGTGAAGGCCGTTTTCTCCTGATCCCGAGGATGAAGTCGGATTTGGTGATATTTTTCCAGCCTTCAAATCCAGTGTACTGAAAATTGTGGCTCCGCTGAGTCTATCCATGATGTCGTCAAAACGAGGAATGGGGTACGCTTCATCTTTTATTGTCATTCAATTGACGAAAGTCAACAACCACCCTGTATTTCTCCTGCCCCGTCGGAGTCTTCTTTTTGACCGCCCACAGGGGGCTATTGTACGGGGATGAACTATCGATGATGATTCCCTGCCTACGTAATTCCTCCAACTCCTCCCGTATGTGTTGTCGTAACGCTTGGGGATAACGCCTCTCTTTCACGTAAGTGACTTTTTCCTGTTTTAACGGAATTTCATGCACTGTTTTCCCCGTAACTCCTAATACTTTCCCTTCCTGAAAAAAAATGTCTCGGAACTCATTCAGTAAATTTGTTCTCCACTCTATCCACCTACTTACGGCCCCTACTCGCGCGCTCCTAACTACACGATGACATGCGAATGACCTGCCGGCTAATCTCACCATAACCATACCACCTGATAGTATATATATATATATATATATACAAATAAAATTTAAAGGCCGCTACACTCGGTCAGTTCGGTGTGTCAGTTTGGAGTGTTCACATCGAACTGACCTATATACCAATAGTAGGCTAAATTGATGTGAGCTCACATCAAAAAACTGAACTGACGGACTGATGAAAATTCATCATTTCGGTGTGACACACCGAACAGACGTCAGTTCGAAGTGAGCGTGTATACCGTCGCGTCCGTTCGGTGTGTCACATCAGTTACCTGAGTACAGGTGTCGTTTGGATAAACATAACCCTTTCAATCACTTTCCAGACCTCGTCAGTACTCCTCGTCTGTGTCTTTATTATTTTAAGTGATAATATGGTTAGTTGAGGAAAAGACTATAAGACTATTATTTTAAAATTTATAGAACTGTTCAGAGGGGAGAAATGCTGGTGGAAATTAAGTTCAAAAGACTGACATAAAAAACAAAAACGAGAGGACTCATATAAAGTTTTCCTTTTCACTATAACACAAGCCACAGCACTATATAGAAATAACAATTCATCGTTCGAAAACATGATGTAAAAATTGTGTTTAATATGTTAAATACATTACATAAAACACAATAAGAGGGATTGGAGCTTGCAAGAGGTAGCATATTAACTGACACACCGAAGTGAGCGTATGGATGCGAATGTCGCGTTCAGTTAGCAGTGAAGAAATGATCATATCGAACTGACACACCGTGTGTAGCGGCCTTAAAACTTTTCAACCCACAGTCGGGATAATTAAGTAAGTCGTATTACTATATCAAAATCCTTGTATTAGACATTGATACAATAATAATAACTACATTTTTCACTATTGTTCATGATAAAACTAAATCGTACATATCCAATCTAAATCCCCTCTACCAATTTGGAGGCCATCCGGAGATAAGTTTGCAATTGTGGCTTCATGAAAACTATCAAGCTATACGAGATAATGAATGTTGGTACTGACTCGAATTGTTAAGTAAAATTCTGAAATTATCTTATTTTATATTAGTTACTGAATAAAAATAAATTAAACATAAAATATGAGCTTGGTGCTGCTAAGCATGTTTGAAATTTAAATTAATTACAACCAAACTGAAGGCATAAATACCACTATCATGTCCCATAAAAGCCTAATATGTAGTAATAGTTGAAAAATAATAATTTTGAACATGTAAGTTGCTAATCACATCACAGTTTGCATATTATGAGTCTCTATTTTTATGAGATAAACTTATAAAGACACCGGTCCTGTATACACTACTAAATTCCATTAATGAATATCCAAGTGCACACATACTATATAATACACATTTTCTGTTTTGTTATTTTTACTATGGTATGTTTTTCATTGGCAGTAGGTTGTCTCTCAAGCATATTATGAAAAGTAACAAAAATATGGAGCTTAATAGATATGCCCAGTGGTTACCTATGGATGCCAAGCGTGTTCACTTACAATAGCTCAAGAGAGGAAGATCCAGGTATGGCAGAAAAACGTCGAATGATGTATAATGAAATCGCGAGGAAAAGTGGCAGAGTGAGGACTGCCAAGATATAAAAAGAAACAGGACTCGCAGACACACTCGAACTGAGCAGACACAGGCGAATAATACTGAGCAAGTGGAAATGGGATGTGCATCTTCTTGCTGACTATTATTCTCGAAAGGGAAAGCGTAGGCAAGGAAAATGAAGAAAAGAAAGAAAATATGAATAATAACTTGTAAATCAATATTGAATCATGTATAAATATTTTCGTGTATAATAAATCACTATTTTCATTTCATGT
This sequence comes from Arma custos, assembly GCA_037127475.1. Classification (NCBI taxonomy): domain Eukaryota; kingdom Metazoa; phylum Arthropoda; class Insecta; order Hemiptera; family Pentatomidae; genus Arma; species Arma custos. The sequence goes on along the minus strand of CM073760.1, from coordinate 93,316,481 downwards.
TTTTCATATGCGATAGTCGGTGTCAAAGAAAATGCCTATTATTGGAATTAGTTTCTGGTTTGTGAATAATCAATATGGTCTGAAGAATTTAAAAAATCATCGAAATGAAAAACAAAATATAGTATTGCATAACAGAGATGTTTGCCATGTAAAAATGTTTTATACAGTTTATACTGTAAATTGGGTTTTTGCATAACAGAGATATTTGCCATGTAAAAATGTTTTATACAGTTTAGATTGTAACTTTGGAGGTTAAACACTGAGATACATGGGCTTATGCAATGCATACATGTTTGAATGATTTAGTTAAAACAATCATTGTTCGGTCTCAATTCGGTGTTGAATCTCCGAGTATTCTCTCCATTTCTAAAAAATAAATTGAACCAGATATGTATAAATTATTAAAATAATAAATGAACAATTCATGAAAAACTAAAGTGTAATGAAATTTATGAAGATTGTAAAAGTTAGAACTAAAATTGACCCACAAATGTCTAGATTACTAAAAGCTATATGGTAATGGATAATATTTGCACATTTTGGATATTGGATATATTTTTTTTTAAGTGTTTTTTATGATTAAACAATTGTTTACAACTTAGTTGTTTTTTGTATCTAAAAGGTCGCACCATAGATGTCGTTCCAGCCAGTCTCCTTCTCTAATATCCCTCGCTGCCATGTATTATTTTGTAGTAAGATATAAAAAACATTGTTTAATTGACAAGGTTATTTGATAAGATTAATTGGCGAATGTCACTTGCATTGAATTAAAATATTTTATTTTTATTCCATTATAATCCTTAAATTCTGAAGTTTTATAAAAATGTTCTTTCAGGTAGGTTAACAGACATTAATCAGTTATATGAGTAAAAATCTAACAGGCACGCATAGTTATAGATTCCGATTTGGAGGCCTCTGAGTAGAATGGAAAGGGCAGAACCCGTAGATTACAGAGGCCTCATAAAGCGGAGAGGAGAGTGGGAAGCGGTGTTCTCTTCGCTTCATCTCCTCCAAATGGCTCAGTTGCTGTTGGATCCGGACGTCCGTTGGGTATCAACTCTAGATTCTAGTGTACAGGTCTTGGTGGAGCATCCAATACTTTCCGGTCTAGGTCTTCGCTTATTGGAGCTCGTAAAAAAACAGAGGGGTTTCTAGTATGGTTGTATTTTTTATAATATACTTTACCAAGTTCGATAAGTAATCCGGCTGAATCGGTAGAGTCCAAATATATTTTTGGATAATATTTAAATTTATAAATGTTCAAAAATAGATAAACTGTAATTTTGTGACTGTGGTGTAAGTTTAAATGAAAATATTTGTTTTCATTCTTTTTTCTGACGAAATATTATTTTATATAAATAATATTTTAAAAACTCCTAAGGCCACATTCCGGCATGAGAACCCGCGACCTAAAACATAGAATGTTGTAGGGCAAACTTTTCCATAACAGGTGGCCCCTGATGGTAGTTACCTCTTTTTATTACATTCATTTATTTCACCTTTTTAGTTTCTCAGTTATTTGCTTATATAATTTATTACTACACGATAAATAATCAACGAACATTATGATAATTCTGTTTTTCTGGAATCAAACTTTACAACTCGGCAGGAACTAATATAATCGGAGGCCACGCGTTGTTCTCTTTTCTCCCTCCCCTGATCCAGGAAATGGGAACATACCTGGAATAGGCGGAGCGGACCGAGCTGCATGGGATATTCGGCATATTTGCCCTAGCCTTCTCTTCGTTGACGCACGACGTTTGAAAACCGATTCGTCCAATATTAACTCGACATTGCTGGGATAACCTTATTAACTGGAACTGCATTGTGTAGTCATCACCAAACCTGAGTATGCTAATTAAAATTGAAATTGATGACGTAGCTTCACTATTTTTACAGTTCATAGAAATATTTAAAAAATGTTCTGGGGAGCGATCATTTTCGTTACTGACTTTATATCTAAAATTATAATAATGCGTGGATTGTTGATAATTATTTCCAAGAGATGATATGATTGTTTAGAGTTCGTTTTTAAATATTTCTAATCCTTTATTTTTTATTTACAAAAGCAATTTTACATTTTATCGTATATAACATTCATACACTTAAAACATCGACTAAGTTCGAGTTAAAACATACAATTTTTACCAAACAATTCAAATAGATGTTTGAAAAGTTTTCGTACTATAGGACGAATAGCTAGGTAAAAAAGTTTTAAGATTCCTTATTTTCATTAAATTCAATTTTTTCATTGCAAGTGTTTCAGATTACAAAACTTTTCACATTGAAACACAACATCCGCTATTATGAAATATTGTAATATACTCAATGTACCTAATGACGGTGATCACAAAAAATGAACTCGCTGAGTAATTCTCTATTTGACTGGGTGGTGAATGGTTTACTGGCTGTCTGGTGATATTTTTCTACTTCAATTTAGTAATGTGATGATATCATATAGAGCACACGTGCCTTAGGCCTGTTAGTTGTCCTAGTTGGCAATATTGTCAGAAGAAGGCTTAGGCAGAATATAGATGTCTCTACCTCTGGCAAAGCGATACAGCATACCTGGGAGTAAATGTTGCTGTAGAATGAACAAATCACTTAAAGGACTTTGGTCTTGATCGCCATGCAAACATGTGAATAGACACTCCTACTAAAAAATTATAATAGAGTTTTCTTCCACAGTAAGAACCTGATTCGAATCGATGACAGCGCACCCTGATTGTCGGGAGAGAACAAGAGGCTCCACGTACCGGCGACATCGGTCATCACAAGGACCTGGGAATGGCGGGAAGCAGTAATTTGGTCGCAATGGCAGCTCATTTGCTATCAGTTTGTGTAGGTCCCTAAATCAGAGGAGATTAACAGAACCTCGCGGAACCAACAGCGTCCAGTCCACCCAAGGCCGGGTCGATAGGTTAACAAAGCCTCGGAATAGATTCAGCGGCTTCCAGTTCGGGGGGTCCTTTCTTCGGTCGGTCGTTTGGGTATCAGTATCCATCGTGGCGATTATTTATGTAAGGAACTTATGCTGTCGTACTAGCAGAAAAGAATCTATTATATTTCAAAGGCAAACGAAGTTCTCTCTTTTTGTAATCAACCCTATTTTATATGTTCCACACTTCTCCTGAATATTGTCTTTATGACTTTATTTTATGATAGTCTATGGTTACTATGAATCCCTCTTAACCTTATACATTATCAAACAACGTTGTTTTATTGTTTTTGATTTCAGAATTCGAAAATATATAATTTTACGATTTTTTTTTTATGCTCACATGAACAGACCTCCTATAATTTCTTTTCTTGATATACGTTTGATGTCTGAATGGCAAAACTTAAATTTTTTTTTAAATATTTATTTTGTTTTTTAATTAGTACTAGGTAGCGACTCTCTGTCCACTCTGCGGCGGAGCGATCACCACTTTACAAATAATAATTCAAGTTCTTACTTAATGCCTGTGATTAACGCTTTAGTAGGAGTATACATACCTATTCTATTCTAGAAACTAAAAACTGAGTTTAGTATTAAACTGGGAGTGGAGTGTTCAGTGGCAGAGCGCTGAGTTGCCGTCTCGAATATCCTGGGTTCAAATGACGTTCACTTATTTAATCTGTTTGCGCCCGGATACGGATCCTATCATATTCCTAGGACTCACTTAACCTCTATAAGGCGGGTTCCAAAAATAAGAGGGAAAATCTAGAGGTCGAGCGTTATCAAGGACAAATCAACTTCCTGCACATCCGTTATCCAAGAAACAGTAGTCTGCCACGTACTGCCACGTACACGTACTGGGTTGTGGTGATAGTGATAAAAAATTATATTTACGTTGAAATTTGAAATATTTCCCGAGTAGGTACAATTATACAAGAATAGTTGCATAATTAGACTATTATCTACATACGAGAAATTAAACAAAAAGTGTCACAACAGTGTCATTGATAATCAAGCCTTCCTTTATCCTTTCATTAATAAATTCGATACCACGTTGAGGAGAAGCTCCATACGACCTCATTATCATGACAACTCCGCCATCACACAGCGGATAAGGGATTCATTCATACATATTCCCTTCCTCGGTGATGCAGCTCCCTCTCTCTATTAAACTCCTTCCTAGAACTGTCACCTCTAGGTTCTAGCCTTTTGTTGTCCCACATCTCCTATAAGGGTTTCCTCGATCTATTCAACCTAAATACGTTTAATTGTTTGAAAACGTGTCTTGCCTCTTTCAGCTGTTGATTATCCATGAACGTTCAACCCATTTCCCTTGCTGGTTTTTCCCCAGCTTTTCCCAGATTTCCCAGTCCCTTGCTGGTTTCTTTCATGTTTATGATGTCTTCAATGAGTCTTCGAATTCGTCCTACTGTCAAGAATGAGTGAATGATTTGATATCTAGCAAGAGGAGAACCAAACTAGATTATCACATCCTGATTACTTTTATATTTTTACATGTTCTTAAATACTATCCGAAATCAATTTATTAAAGATATTTTTAAGGATTTTGGATTGATTAGCCGGCATCCTGTATATGTAGATGAAGTGCTGAAGCCTCGTCCTAAAGTGTGTAGTACTATCACTTGTTTCAATGTTCAGTGAAGATCTACTATTTTTACAGGCATCTTGTTGTCATTCCATACTTAAACAACTCCAATATAATTCTTTTGTATAAGAGACAATTTATAATTATTTATATATATATTCGGTCCCCTGGTATCCGTATAAACCTTAGTTAGTTCAGTTCCCATAACGCTCACTCAGAAAATCATATCTAATCCACAAATATTCATTAATATTATTTGTTAGAAAGTTAAAGTATATTATTAACATAATATTTACTAAACTTGAAAGTATTCTGAATTATAAAGATAAGCTATACGATTAGCTCGTTTAAAAAAAAAAAAATATTAATACTAAATTTAGGATGTATCTTACTTTTCTTCATGTACATTATCTTTTCCAAACGTTGTTTCTTAACATGGTAATGTTGGTTCACGGCACTTTTAAACAATTGAATACTATCAATCTTTCAGTAGATTTTTCACAATAGAACTTTATTTAATTTTATATTATTATTTTTGCGAGGAGGTGCTCCTATTTAATAATCAACATATATAATTAAATGTGAATCCTGAAAGGACGAGAAGAAAGGGAGGAAGCAGCGGTACAGGGGCCTAGCAATCGGACGCTGTAGGCTTGGACCTCATCCAACCGCCCTCGGAAACAAGTCCATAAAAAAGGGCCCGCAGAGGAGAGACCATCCAAATCTTTTGTTATATAGTGGTTGGAGGGAGGCACCCGGCTTATCGGGGGGAGGGAGGGGGGCTCACAAATATAGAGATCCGAGCGAAAACCTCCCAGATATCTCTATTACCCAATGACCCTTTATTTTATTACCTCAGATAACTTTTATTGATCATGCCTAAAATATCTCTATTAGGAAGGGTTAGTTTAAATTAAATCAGTATGGATATTTTATTTTATTTTACAACGGTTTTTTTTTGTTGATAGTGTCGTTAATTGGTGACATTTCTACTATGCCCAAGATAGCAGATTCGTAGCCCTGTAGGTGTTGTTACGGTTTTTAAGAAAGGCCAGAATTAGTGTTAACCGTGTAGTAATGAATTATAAATGATCAATACTTGAGTAGCTAAACAAATTAAAATAAAATAAAAAAAATAAAGAACCACGATCGTAATTTACCTCAGGGGTCTGTTGTAAACTGGTTATCTCTATAACCTACTATGGCTAAGGACGCGGGTTCGACGTTTTGCAAGTGTCCATAAGATTTTTAAAATATTTCTATGGCAAATGAGAATTAATACGAACAGTATTTACTAATTATATAAAAGTGAAGAATGTTTACTAGGATAAAAATCACATTCAATTTGACTAAGAAATGCCCATTAGCTTCTAACAATAGCCTTATGTACTTTCCAACTCACTTCATATGGTCTAATAAAAATATTAATTTTTATCCTAACGCTTAAATAAATAATAAAACAAAGAGTAATTTCTTCTACCTCCAAATTATTATAACTATATATTATTAACTATTATAACTGTTAAGGCGTGATTAGACTGAATAAATTTTGATAGAAGCAAATGGAAGTACCACGGGAATTGAATGAAAGCTCAGATATTAACAAAGCGTTTGATTTATTAATTTAAAAAACATGCGAGATTTTATTAAATACTATTAATATACATGTAAAAGATACAAATTAACAATAGCGTCTACAAAATAACTTAAAACTAAACATGTAACTTAGCGATCTAATGAACAAATAAATCTTAGACAAAAATAAAGAAGAAAAAAATTATTAACATGAATGGGAGCGATAATTAAGAATAACAGAAATGCATAATGGCCAAAGATATAAACAACAAAATGAACGTTATACTGAAGAGTTCAATAAGGCGCGAAGATGTGCGAATTATTATTATCTTCGCCAGTGATCACGGCATGAAGGAGCAATGAGTATGATATCATGAATTAACTTGAACTGTCCGGTTGATACCATGTGATACGTTGATCATCCGGAGAAAATTAGTTGACAATTTGAAGCCTTATGGTAATGAAATGTGACTTACAATTTGTGTGATGTATGCTCAATTATCATCTCAGCATAGCTTCTGGCGAGTGACAATCTTGAAACCTCTGGACGTTCTCATATGAAGAGCGGCTTGAAAGTAGAGTGTGTGATGGTCGTAGCTGCGAATGGTGCGAATGCGATGGTGGTATAACTGCTCCGCTCGGTGATCTGATGATAAGTGAAGGGCGCTCTGAGCGTCAATCCCCCCTCTCCTTGATTTTGGCGGTACAGTATTTCCGATTCAAGAGGCAAGGATTGGTTGGTTCCATCTGGCAGGTAGTCCAGGTTCGCGACTAAACAATAACATTCAAAAAAGTCATGAGTTTCAAAAAAAGTTTCAATTTACTCAATAAAAATCTGTTATTGTATAGAAATTTAAATCCGGATAGATATAAAATTAACCTTGGAGTAGTTAGTTACTAGTAATAAACAATAAAAAAAATTGAAAATATTATAAACCATTCCAAAAATTTCTCGACAATGGTATGGGAATTTTTTCAGGAATAATAGATTTGCCATGAAGGACTGGTCCTTTTTAAGCCCTTATTTACTTGGACCCTGTAATCTCAACAACACACCATTTCTTTCTATGTTTAATCCCTCTTTTATTATCTTGAATTGTATTGAATAATTATAAATTTAATCAATCGTATTTTATCAATGAAAACATAATTAAAAGGTTTCGCTAAATAATTATTTTAAAAAAAATGCCATCAGCTTATGTAATAACAAACATTGAAATTATTTAAAATTTCTTATTGAAATAAAAAATAATTTATATGAAAAGAAACTAACAAAATGAGCATTAATACCGAGGTTAATTTCGCTCTCCTATACAATAAGGAAAAATTGAGTGATGTCGTTCTAAGAGTGAAATGGTAAATCAAATATTTAAAATGAAAAATGACCAATCAACTCAGATCTTAATTAAAAATACAAATTATGTGTTTTTGTCGCATTATTGCCACATCAAAAATTAAATCCGTTAACTTTTCAATAGATTTAAAATAAAATATTCAATTTCATTTTTTTTTTAAATATGCCACATAAAAAGAAATTTATTTCAGAATATAGTATGTAGTGTATTACTCATTATGATAAAGAAACCATAATAGAGTGCAGTGAAATTGCTCCTGATAAATCGTCAAAAGCTAGGTTCCAATATAAATACAGGAGCAGTCGCCGCAGGGCAATTAGTACAACATGCCGGTTTATGAAATTTGATATCTATTCACAAACTAATATCGATATCGATTTATAAGCTAATATCGATATGGAAAAGGAAGGGGGTGCAGCTGGCATTGTTTGCAGGATGACATCTATCTCCGGTGCAGTGTGGTCTGCTGTTGACAGTGTCTCCCTACCATGGGCATTATTCTCGTCATATATATCAGTCTCTGCATTCAACATTTGAGGGTTTTTGGTAAACAGGTTCCGCAGGTTAAGAATTTCAATTATTAATCAATATTAATTTAAACTTAAAACCAAAATCCCATATACTAAAATTATACAAACGTGCACACATATGAACGAAGTGTAAGAAAACAGCTTGATGAGTTGGGTAAGCTTTCTCTTACTAATAGTTTTCTGTTATATATAACTTTTATTCTGTTATACTTTCAGTTCTATATGAATGCACAGAAGTCTGCATTAAAATGTTATGAACGCATACAAAAAATAAAATAATGTTATGAGTATTATAATATCCTTTGATTTTTTAAATAAAAAATTTCCAAGTCTCTTCTATTCCCATGGCCAATACTTTGAATCAATTCATTCAAAGGTCTCCACCGAGTCATCAAATTCTTTGCCAACGTTTCACTAGCAAAGCTGCTAACTTACTCAGAGCTTCTGAGCCTGCTGAGATTAAGCCCTAACGAAGCTAGTGGTATTTTTGTCGAAACGTTGGAAAGGAATTTGGCAATACGGTTGCAACCCGAAGAAATATTTGATAAATGGATTCCAAACAAATTACAGTTAAAATTAAATGTTATCAACTGCCGGCGTGAACGATTTTTAGCAGTCGACAAAACTATAAGAATGAATAAAAACAAAACAAAAAAACAGTATGACGAATAATGAATAAAGTAGAATTAGAAAAAAAAAACATCTTCCAGTAAAACAGAATTTCTCGATCAGTCTTGGCATTCAAAAAAATTATTTTAATAGAAAATGCATGGGTGGAAAATAACTGACCAAGAAAGATAGGAGATAGATAAATAAGAATCATAAGATGGGATATATTCCAGGATAAATTATTTAATGTGTTAGCAGCAGCTCCGCATATACCCTGTCGGGAGTGGATATCCTCCTGGGATTACTAATCCAGTCTGTTTAAAGTGTGTTCCCTTAATTGAGGGAAAGCCTGGTGGTTGAAGGTGATCTTGGTAAAAAATGTTATCCCTACATTACAGTTGTCCAAGAAACAGTGCACACTTCATGTGGAACCCCTTCATGGATTTTTATGATAGTGTTATTTTGTTTGTGTTCTGCGAGAAATTGGTTTTGAACAGAACTATCCGAAACACAAAATTTCCTCAAGGAAACCATATTTACATAAAAATCAAACTGAGACTAGCACATACGGACCGGTTTGAGAAGGGATCTTGCTCAGTATGAATATGAAGAACTGATTGGAATATGGTGGATCGGATGGGTAATGGCATTACACCAGGGTGGTAGTCCTCATTAAGCTGCAATGACGAGGTGAGGAAACTTTTTGGCAAGTTGCTAACAGGATTATCGATCGGTGTTAGGCTGCAGTTCCTTAGTTAGTAAGCGCTTCATCCTCCCCTCAATAGCCGCCGTTAGCCCCACGTCGCTCGGGATAATGCCCCATCAGCCCGGGATATTTATCGAATCACGGGTGCTTCGGTTTGAGAGAAATGTGTACATAAGTGTTGGCTTGGTTATGATCTAAAGATATAACCAATTAGCAATGTGGAATACACAATACAAGAATTGTAGATTACAAGGTGGCTACCGTGGTTTGACTCTGCGGAATAAGAAGACCCTCCTAGAGAAAGAGTTGAGTGGAATTGCGGTCATTTCTTGCACATACGTAGGCTTCCAAAGTGTGCAATCAATATCATGTCCTGATCCCAATAGCTTTCAAGCATTGCATTTATTAGATTATTGGACATATCGCTCCTTCAAAGCGAGTTACGCTGTCCGTAGCAATTATATTGATCTCGCTCTTAATGCATGAACGACATATCTGGTATTCCCTTTCCAATATATTATTTTCTTAACAAAGCCATATTTTGAGTTGTATCCTGTTTGAATTTGATGTGTTATGGTAGTTAATAAGACATATCTTAAAATCAAAAAGTTTCAAGCTTTTAAAATGTTTCTAATGGTTAATATAAGAATTTCTATACCATTATTAGAATAGGAATAGTTTACCAATGCCCAAATGGTTATTTTTTTAACCTGTAACCAAGAGCGGCAACACTGTGGGGAAAATACCCAAAAAAAATCCCTAAAGGGGAAAAAGAAAACCTGACTGGTAACCTTCCTACCTTCGCTCTTACCTTCTTGCCTCGCACGTGCCTCTTTACCTTTTTTTTTCCTTTTCCTGCCTTTTTTTGCCAATTGGCTTATTTTATTGTATATATAACATCTATTTAAAAGTTATCATTTATTTTTGGTCTGTATATATATAATTTTTTTCCTTATTTCTTGATTATTTAATTTTTGTTTTATTTTATTTTATTTTCTATTTCTTTTGTAAATAATTTTTGTAAATACTTTTATTTTGTTGTAAATAGATGCATGTAAATTAGCTTGCTGCTTTATCGCTTAAAACCCAGCCCTTTCTCCCCTGAATGCTAGCTTGGGAATGAGTATTTTTATATGATCATTATGGTATGTACCTTTTTTTCTTTCTTCTCTTTTCCTTACACTAACTCTGAAGAAGAGAGAGTAGTTATATTGTATTTTTAAAATCCGGGGCTATAAGATAGCCAGGTGCCCAACTTTATTATTATTTTTTTTTTGTTCATAAGTTTATCTATCCTTTTTTATTTTCTTTTATTAATTTTATTTGGTCATATAAATAGTGGCGGCCGAAACGTGGGGCCTAGAAGTATATAAAGTAGCAAATAATAAAGTAGAAGATAGATAAGAGTAAGGTTAAGAACAATTCTCATTGATAAGAATTGCTTGAATACTTATACACCTAATTTGTTATTTAAATTGATATTAAGTTGCATGAATTATTAATATTTAAATTAATATTCATTACTTATTTCATTAAATTGAACATAAAACTGATTGGAGATAGTTTCATTACTCATACCTGGATTATAAGTACACATTTTGTTGTATTCAAGCAAATCTTCATAGGATAGGAACATAAATAACAAGTAGCTTGATAAACCAAGGAAATGTATTTGTTTGAAAAGGGAAATAAAATTGAATTATGAAGCCATAATCACTGATAACACTTAGCCTGGTCACTCAAGCTAAAAGGTATAGGTTAAACTGAAGGTTAAGCATTACAGTAGGTTGTAAGTTGTTATAATTTCATTAAACTTACAGATGACCTTGAATCTAAGCTGATCACTGAAACTAACTTATTTTCTTATTGAATTAGTTTGAATTATATGAGAATAATTTTCTTGAGCAAATATGATTTATTTTTTTTAATTTAATTTATTTTTTTATTTAATTTAATTTATTCGTTATTGATATTATTTTTTTTAAGAGAATATTATTGAATGGTCCATTTTTATTATTGAATGAATTATTTCTTTATAAAATTGTGAATTTCAAATTTTATCACCGTAAATCAATTTAAATCCGATAGATATCTCTAATTGCATGAATTTATTGGCTTATATTTTTTTTTGATCATTTATTAAATTTGGTAAATTATCTAATTTCTTTATCATTGATTTTCTAAGATTATCTTGTTTAATTTCAGAAAAGATTTATTTATTTTATTGTGCATCACTGGATTTCTATTTACATTTTTGGTTACCAAAATTAATCATCATTGGTTTAATCAATTTTCTACCTTAATTATAACCATATCTTGAGTTACATTTTGTCTCATGAAATATTTTTAAATTTCTATCTTGTTGGCTTAATGCTATATTGCCTTCTATGCTTTATCTTTTGCATGTTTCTGATTTATTTATTTGATTAATTTTTCATCTTTCCAATTATTAATATTAGCATTGAGGTAAAAATTTTGTGAATTTTCCTTTATGTACATAATCAAACACAATTATCCCTTTTTTTTTTTAATTTCGTGCCGAATGCTTGATATTAATTTTATCCTCTCTATCCGAGCATATTAGTTAATGATTAATCCAGAGGAGAGTCAACCTAGCTTGGAGGAACCGCGCTTAAGCTGGCTTTATCATTTAAAAAAGCATGAATTAATAGAATTAAAAGAAATCTGGCAATTAACCTCAGTCGACGGCACAGTTGAAGCCTTAAGAACTGTAATTAAGAGTTTCTTTTTGAGTAACCCTTGGTTGTGGACAGTATCTTCGACACCTTCGGACTATATAGAAGCGAGAATGCCTAAAGATCAGGAACCAGGACCACCTCGTCAAGTAACTAAACCACCAATTGCTACGGCCAACTGGATCTTTCCTCCGAATTACACCTTACAATTTTTCACTTCTCTAAAATTTGACAATACACCGTCGACCCCCTGTGCAGAAGATTTTCTTCAAAGGTTAAATGAAAAGCGTCGAACTTGTAGAATAACTGACGCCGATCTGCTTGCCTATCTACCTGAATTATTCCATGGTACGCCCCTTAATTGGTGTCGATTGGAAGTAGATGATTGGAAAGATTGGGACGATTTTGAAAAAGCTTTTCGTGCTACATTCTTTCGTCTTGACTACCAGGAAAAGCTTAAGAAGGAAATCGATAGACGAACACAGGGAGATCAAGAGAAAATTATTGATTTCATCGTCAATCTCAGAACTTTGTTTAAAAAATTGGATCGACCTAAGCCAGAAGAGGAACAAATTTCTACAATTTATAAGAATCTTTTACCTCGATACCAATTGTACATTAGAAGATCTGAAGCGACATCTCTACCTAAATTAATTGAATTAGGTCAAGAATTAGAAAAGATTGAGGAAAGAGCAAAGACTTTTCGAGCACCTCCTGCTAAAAGTAAAAGCGCTTTCCCTGAAACTGCCTATGAACCTCCTCAAGCACCTGGAAAACCGGCTAAAAAGAATAATATAGCTATTGTAGAGAAGCAGACGAAGAATACTAGGAAGAAAAAGAGTAAAGATGAGAAAAAAATAACTTCCTTGGAATCTACTCAAGGAAAGCCTGAGCCCTCATCCATTGGTATCACTAAGAACCAACCTGAAGTAGCCGCCGTACAGCCTCTTTGTTGGAACTGCCTTCAAACTGGACACCGTTATCCGGAATGTTCTAAGCCCAGAACAACCTATTTCTGCTACAGTTGCGGTACTCGTGGCATCACCAGAAAAGATTGCCCTAACTGCAAGAAGCCGGAAAACTGTTAAAGGGCCAGCATAAGGAGGTCGCTACTGACCCTAATACCGCGAACAGAGACCTCAACTCTCAAGAGCTCAACCATATATCCACCTTATCGGTGGAGGAAGAAAGGTTCTTCGTCACTCTCAACGTAGGAGGAGTCATTCTTTCAACACTTATTGATACTGGAGCCAATCACTCGTACATCAGTTCTTTAGGACTCTCTTCTCTACCTCAAGAACGCATTTCACTGCTATCTATACCCTCCTATCCTGTCACGGTAGCAAATGGAGCCCGTGAGACCGTTAATAATGCTGTTGCCTTTCTAGCCAGCTTAAACGGCCGTCAGGTTCAACTATCTTTTTATGTCCTTCCGAACCTAACAGTTCCTTGCCTTTTGGGAATGGACGCCATGAGAGCATTAGGAGTGGTAATAGACGCTGCTGGGGGATCTTGGTGGTTCAGAGATATGCCTTCAAGTCGAACTACCTTTTCTAAAGAATCCTTGGCTTCTCACGAGCAAATAGCAGGAATTAGAAGACTCGAACCAGAGCAAGCTAAAAGATTGGGCAGATTATTACAAGAGGAACTGCTCAACACCGATGATTCCATTGGCCTTACTAATCTCACCGAACATCATATCGACGTCGGAAAGAGCCAGCCAATAAAACAAAGGGCATGTCCAGTTTCACCTGTCATACAAGAAGCTATCAACCAGGAAGTGGATCGTATGCTACAGGAAGACATCATAGAGCCTTCACACAGTTCTTGGTCTAGCCCTGTTGTAATGGTGAAAAAGCCGAATGGAAAATATCGTTTTTGTATAAATTACCGCAAGGTTAACGCTGTAACCAAACCAGATGTTTATCCTCTGCCTAATATGTCCTCTCTACTAGACCAACTTAAATCTTGTCGCTACCTATCTAAAATTGACTTGGCACACGCCTATCACCAAATACCTTTGGCTAGCTCTTCAAAAGAAATTACTGCCTTCATCGTTTTAGGGAGAGGCCTATTCCATTTTAAAAGACTTCCCTTTGGACTTTGTGGTGCTCTTGCGACATTTCAGCGGCTACTAGATAAGATCATCACTCCCGATCTCGCTCCAGCTTGCTTCGCATATTTGGATGACATCGTCATAGCCACAGCATCGTTCGAAGAACATATGCACTACCTTAAGCTAGTCCTCCAAAAACTTCGACAAGCCGGCCTGAAACTTAATCCAGAGAAAAGCGAATTCGGGTGTAATGAAATTCAGTACCTGGGCTTCTTAGTAAATGAGAAAGGGTTACAGGTAGACCCTGGAAAAGTCGAGTCGCTTTTACTGTATTCAGCACCTAAGAATGTCACCGAAGTAAGAAGACTAATAGGCATGGCTTCCTGGTACCGCAGGTTTATACCCAATTTTGCGGACAAAATTCGACCCATAACTGATCTTCTTAAAAAAGGAAAACCTTTTCTTTGGGGTGAAGAGCAAAATGCCGCCTTAGAAGAAATTAAGAGTATCCTTACGTCAGAACCTGTTCTCACGAGACCCAACTTCGATAGAACTTTTACCTTACAGACAGACGCTAGTGCTACCGGCCTTGGTGCGGTTCTCACTCAAGATTTTGATGGAGGCGAACACGTGGTTGCATATGCCAGTCGATGTTTAACACCAGCTGAGATAAACTACAGCGTTACCGAAAAGGAATGTCTGGCAGTTCTATGGGCCGTAAGAAAATTTAGACCTTACTTAGAAGGATACCATTTTATCGTCATCACGACCACGCCAGTTTAAAATGGCTAAATAACTTAAAAAATCCTACTGGACGTTTGGCCAGATGGGCTCTTGAACTACAGGGTCATGACTTCGAAATAAGGTACAGGAAAGGCTCTGCCCACGCCGTTCCAGATTTTCTCTCTCGTTTGTTTCCTGGTGAACAAGATATATGTGCCTTGGATATGTCGGATGTTCAAGACCCCTGGTATATCGCCAAACTTAAGAGTGTCCGAGATCGACCACAAGCTCTCCCAGATTGGAAAATAGAGGGCAATCGGCTCTATCATCACATAATTCCAGAGGAACCAGAAGATGATTCTCTTGAGTGGAAGCTAGTAGTCCCTAAAGATCATGTAAAGGAGATCCTCCAGGAAAATCATGATCGACCTGACGCTGGACACCTAGGGCTAGATAAAACCCTCCATCGCATCAAAAGACTCTATTACTGGCCTGGTATGTTTAAAGAAATTTCGAGCTACATTAGACAATGTCAGATTTGCCAGCAAGTGAAACCATTACAGAGGCCACCTCAAGGAAAAATGAACACCAAGAATTATACAAAGCCTTGGGATGTTGTTGCTGCGGACATTATGGGTCCCTTGCCACGCTCTACCAATGGTTGCTGCTACATTCTTGTGTTCGTTGATACTTTTACCAAGTGGACCGAAGTAATCCCTTTGCGAACAGCTACACCTCAAAATGTCTGCAAAGCGTTCAGACAATTTATTGTATATCGCTGGGGTGCCCCTAGAATCCTCCATACTGATAATGGAACGCACTTTGTAAATAAATTGCTAGAGGGACTCGCTACAAGCCTTGGAGTTACCTTGAGCCGCACTCCACCTTATTGGCCTCAGGCAAACCCGGTAGAGCGAACCAATCGGGTCATTAAGAGCATCATCACCTCATACGTATCTGACCAGCACAAGAAATGGGACAAGTATCTACCTGAGCTGATGTTTTCCCTCAACAGTTCTCTTCATAGCTCAACGGGATATACACCAGCGTACCTAAACTTTGGACGCGAACTTTTACCCCCTAACTCTTATTTTAGTAAAATAAGTAGCGCCCAAGTTCTAAATCCTCCCGATAATTGTGTTTGGTCCGAACATTTAAATAGGTTGAACGAGTTTCGGAAGACAGCGGAGGCACGACTCAGCCGAGCATCAGCACGCCAGAGCCACTTCTACAACCGAAACCGCATTCAAAACAATGAATTTGAAAGAACTGTTTACGTTCATAGGAATTGAATTTTTATTATTTGTGAAGGTAAAATATATTTGATATATCTGAGCATATTGGGTTCTTAATAAAGTTTCATGGTATGAGAGAATAATAATATAAAATTTCTTTTTTTCTAGAATCTCAATTTCCATAAGTGATGTAATCTGAAAATTCGTTAGGTTTTTTTTTGTGACCATTGGCTTATCCTTTTTTTGCTCTCAAAAACCTCACGAGTTTGAACAGAAATACTTTTAATCTGCAAAGGTTGAGTATTTCCTGTAATTTTAATACAACCAAATGGCAGGGTTAGCTGGAAGACTTCTCTTTCTATTTAATTCGTACACATCCACTTACAAATTAAGTTATTACTAACACATTAATTGTAAACGACGTAAAAACTTTGTAAGCAATAAACAATAACTTTGTAAGCACATTATTGTAGTGAAAAATTAAATAAAAAATAGACAATGGACAATCTCTATGTACGCATTGACATAACAATGTCTGCACCCATTCAGCGCACGTGTGCATATTATTTATGTATGTATAAAGAGAAAATATATATATTACAGGAGATAATCAAAGTTCACCAACGGCATGAGTGGCAAATGAAAACCACAAATCCAGAGATTTAGCAAATGGTCATCTCCTCTACATAGGTATGCGAGGTCTGCACACATAACAAATGCGTGAATTATGAGATCAGTCACAGCCCTGTTCTGCTGGGAACGCACAAAGACCTGGTCTGGAAGTGATGATTCTACCATGTTTACTTCTACAGGTTCACTTAAACTTAAACTTACACTGAAATAGGTAATTAGGTGATGTTTTCCAGGATGTCAGGGTCAAACTTTGACCATCTAGGGAAGGTCTGCTTCAGGAAAAGAAATATGGGTCTTTTTATGTCTGCTGGCCTTGAATTGCCAATTCACGTTTCTCGACAGAATAGACACTGTCTGTTTCGAAACAAATATTTGGTTGGTGGGAAAGGCACTGATGGTTCACACCAAAATGAGTTGGATGAACTCCTCTCTACTTTCTATAAATGTATAATACGGTGGTTTTATTATAGATTAGACAAATAAATGTTGTTGAAAAGAAAACTTACATGAGTAAAGGTAAAAGCTCCAATGACGTATATTTTTTGAAGGAAGTATTTAGTATTAAAGGATGTAAGATATAAATCTAAGGGATCAGAAATCGTATTTAAAAATCAGTAGAGAACAACAAAGTGACAGGGCGAGGGACCAAGGGAAGATGGAATTTTATTTATCATAAGAATGTGGAAACGGACCAAAGATACACTACCAACTGGAATAAAGGAACTAGAGATACGAGAACGCACGGAAGCCCCAAAAATATTTCTTATCGTTTAATCATAACTTTCTTGAATTTCATCTCTTACCAAATTCTTTGCATTACATTGCTTTATTTCATACACCGAGCCACCGCAATGTGGAGACTGTGAAAGGATACTAAGATTTAAGGTCTTAAAGAACTCCTATATGTTCTAACTGCAAGGATGTTGCAAATTAAATGTGACCTAAAGATTTTTTTTTTACTGACGATTAAATATGGATGGTTCGCTTTTTGGTGTGAATTAAGGCAACTAACATAAACAGTAGAGAAGTTCTCTTAATTATAGATCTTACATTTATATGGATAAGAGCTATGGGAAGGATAAGGATGAATGGACCTGCTCAGACCCAGGAAGTACCATTGTCTTGTTGGGTTATGACCTTAATAAACAATTTCTTAATTACAGTATTTCCTTGTTTGTGAAGTCATGTTATAATTGATGGAAAGGCAAGCGTAGTAGGAAAAATCAGTACTAAAGACGTATGTTTCAAAAAATATTGTTTATTGTGACACTATTGAGTTGTAATTTTTTTTAAGAAAAACATTCAATTTAACTTTTGTTACTAATATCGGACTGAAATCAGAAATTCTAAATTACGGATATTGCTCTCCAGTAAAGAAGCGTATCTTTGAATTTTAGAGTTGAATTTCATAATCCACGTGATCCATAAGTATTCCAATTATGATTTTAAGTTAAGTCTCTCCGGATCAGCAAATTTAACAGCATTTAAAGGAAATAATTGGTGAAATTGTCCTTTTTCTCTTCAGGAACCGAACATGCAGAATGGAGTTAGTATAAATATAATTTCTCTGAGGATAGGAGGCATTGTGCTCCTTTGAATGGGCCTAGAAAAAAATCCATTAAGGCCGGACTAACCGCTAAATAGCGAGCCCACTCCAGGTCCTGGCCGGGTGATGAATGCATGGATATCCCTCCCCCGGCTTTACATAATGGCGTACTCTTCTACCCCCTCCCACCACCCCTCGCCCTGTCACCAATTAGCACTCGTGACTATCCCCGCTTCATCAAGGTTTATAATTGCTAATGACCGGTTAGCTGGGTGGCTCTCAACCGGTTTTCCACTTCACGGTAACTCATATTTAAACATGTTACATAATAAACATTTACTCGTAAATACAATAGAATCAGCATCACGGGCACTGAAATTTTGACACATAGTACGTTAAGCTCATTTTTGCTGCTTTAAAGAATGCATTAGTTTTTAATTTACTTTATAGGCGTTCTAACATTGGTTGCCTCAACTTGTCAGATCCATGTCTCTCAATCCATCCAATTCTCCCCTGGAAACCTCGACCAGCCATCTCCTTCGCGGCTCCCTCCATCCAACAGCTTCTGGGCCGTCCGCGTCCTGTCCTCCCTGGTGGAACTCAATCCAGGAAACCGTTTGGCCAACATTCGTTGGATATTATTTTCGCACGGTCGTGCTATCTTAGGCGGCGTGCCCCGATCATTCGTTTACATATATTTAGTTTGATAGGGATGATGTTAGTTTTAAAAAAGAACGACAAAATTTGACAGCAGTGTTAAACGTTGAAACAAACTTTTCTTTTTCATAATCAGTTAGAAAATCCAGTCATTGCAGTTAATTCTGAGTCATAAACATTGGCTAGTATCAATTATTTATATCAATGAAATCTGATTGCGTGCGTGTTATATTAAGTTGAACATGATTTTAGTTTTAAAAAGGATTGTAGAATTAATAAGATCGGATGAAGGTTACGACTACACACCACATTTAATACCCCAACTCCACTTGATGAAGACGCTCACGTGAAAATCCATCCTAAAAAAAATAAATAAGCGTAGAAATGAAACCAGCAGAAAGAAATAAAGTAGGAGGAGGCCATAAAGGGAAGAAGGGCGGGGGCTCCCAGTGATAGCCGGCAGTTTTGGGGCTCCCTCGGGGTACCCCCCCCCCTCCGTGCAATTCCTGAAAAATTTATAGGCGGCGTAGGTGGTGTTGGAGGTTCTGCAGCTTTTGTTCTGCAGTCCCTCTTAAAATATTTACAACTGCAGCTTCTTCTAAGGAGTCCGAAGTGAAATTATCAGGTCCTTAGTGGAAATTTTGGCGAGGGCCCCTTTAGTTTAATTAAAGTCCTCAATTCAGCGCATTTATATATATTATGTAAACAATAATTTTATATATATTTTATATTTGAAGGTTAAGTGATCGATCGAGTACATTTTTTTTTTAAAATGAATAATCCTCTAATCCACTTTGATCTTGTGCGCTCATTTCATAATTCTTCCTGTCTTCCAATAATACATTTTAATTTAAAGCAAGATTTAATATGATTTCATTATTAAAAATCAGCATTACTTTAGCGTTCAAATGGCACAGATATGTGCAACCAAACTATTTACTTGCTAATTATCTAAATATTTGCTATTTACTTATCGTATTATTTTTCGTAATTCACAATGAAGTTTCAGAATCACAGCAATATCAACATTTATGTTGTACTTACGCATTTATATTCTTATACCAAACAATAAATTATTTATTGAAATACACAATGCTTTATCATAAAATGTAATTTTAATAAATAATTCGTACAGATATTGAACATATATGTAAATGTGATAAGTATAAATAGTCAAGTGTTACTATTTATACTGATTACGTTAATATTATTTATGATCATTTTTTGAAAGCCGCAACGTTAACCTGAAGATGTTTGAAGTTAATTTTCCATTATAAATTAATCTTAAATGTAATGAAGCATTAAAACATAAACCTTTCATTTACTAATGTATTCAAATGCCAATGAGCAACTGACTTATCGAAAGTTCAGGTTTCCAATCGGTTCTTCATTTATATTCTATCATCATTACTAATTTCGAATCGGAAAAAAGGATAGAAATATACTTTTTATATATACTTATATTGTTTTCCATTTTCCATTTTAATTTATGGTTTCTGTATTCTTCGGTTTCCCCAAAATATTCTTACTCGAAAGCTTTTTGACTTCCTCTTACCCATCGCGGCCGATTTTCGGGTACTCCTCAGAATGTGATTTAATACGAAATATACAGAGAGCTCTGGGGTCGGGGATTAGATTTATGGAAGTCATAAATGTGATAAAAAGGGGAGACAGGAGTCAAGATTGGGGGAATATAAAATAAGGTAACATCTCTTTTTCCGGTTCTTCTTCTTGTCAAGTCCCCTTATCGTGACCCTACGTGTTCGGTACCTTATGAGAGTTATGTAGTGTATAATAACGTGGATCCGATCGTGTAGCAAGGGGTCGTATACCCAGGGTGCTTCTACAGCGTATGTTTTGATCACACAGTAACTAAATAATCAGATACTTCCTTTACATCCAAGTACTAATCTTAAGTTCCGTACTAATCCACGAACATCGCTGAGAGGATATTACGGTCTCAATATGAAGAACATCACGATATTTATTATTATTATATCTTAATAGAAGTGCACAGTTAAGGAAAATATTTTATCCAGTTTCACTATTTCTGAATCCTTTCTTGCAGTATATTCTTTCGAAGACAGTTGATTCTGTTATAATAACCATAAATAATCTGTTTTGTTTCACGTCCAGCTGTGCACCTCCATCTTTGGTCACGAAGCAAACATTGGAAATGGTACTTTACTTATTGTTATAATACGTTTTTATAAAACATTATCTCTTCTATGACCGTTTAACGCCTGTCGCTTTTCGATGGTAGATTTTACGATAAATCTGAGATCTTATTGGAAATTAGGACACCACATGATTAATTGTATTCAACCTTTCTTATTTATATTTAAACAGAGTACCTGAGGAGTTGAGCTCCTCTGGTTTGGTATTTTAAACTCCTAAATGGATATATATATAAAATGCTAGGCTTAGTTAAAATTGGCGAAATGGAAGTGGTGCTTTATTATAGTGTAACAATTTTCGGCAAAAAACAACAACAAAAACGAAATGGGTTTATTAAAAGTATTAAGTAACTTTTGGTTCCGTAGTATAAATTATTCATTTTTAAATTATCTATTTATCAGATCTAATATTAGATAAATTAACCAGGAAGAGACTTTACTTGTAATTCAAATATTCTCGGCAAATGATCACTATGATACAGGAGTTAAAAATCATATATTAATTTTTTTCTTATTTGATTGAAGATCACTTCATAGACTGCAAATTTTTTACTTTAATATCACCATAAGAAAGGAGTAGAATTTATCTATAACTAGAATCGATAGTTAATCCCGTTTTTTTTGCAGAAATGAAATTTATCGGAGAAATTTGATAAGATATTACCGAATCAGATTTTCATAAATCCGTTAAGACTTCATAGAGAAACAAATAAAAAAGGTAACAACAATCGAAATAACTTTTTCGTTGAATGAAATTAAATTATGATGAAATTGGTATGAAATTACGATAAATACGTATTCCGAATACGTTTTATTATTTGATATAAATAATATAATATAATAAATAATATAGTATTTGATAAATTTTTAGTTGTAAAATTTAAATTTATTCCTGTAATAAAAACTCAGGAATTAGCAAATTAAAGTTTATATATTTCTATCTCCTCCGTGACTTCCTTTGAAAATGGAGGAAGGGGCGGTAGAGATATAGAAGACGATGGGAAATAAGGACAATAAGTAGAAGCAATGCCCCGGAATCCGGTGACGATCCCAATATCACCGATTCCATTTTCTTTCCTTCCGTTCGGATAGACCATTATTCTTACCCCGCCTACTCACGATGCTCTATTGAGTTTTATATAATAGCCTTTGATTTGTATAGCCAACTTCTTAAGGCCATTCATATCCTCTAACTGATATACGTATAATTGAGGTGGTATCGATTGCGAATTTGTCTTTATTTTTAATTGCATATTTTATATGAAATATGTAATTTTCAATGAGACATAAGTAAATTAGTATTTTAGGCTTCTAGAATAAAAGTATTGGAGCAACCTAGAGAATTATCTTTCATCTTCAACTTATATCTGGGAAAAGGATAAATCAGTCTGTCCCGGTTAATAGTTATACAGAGGGTTCCGGATTCAAATCGGGCTGTGGCAGGTAATTTATTTAACCAAATAAAGCCACGGATGCACCCTCCAGGGGATCACCCAACCTCTGTAAGTTAGGTATCCTAAACTAGAGGGAAAGCCTGTGGGTTTAGCATGGTCTCGAACAAACGACCTCCCTGCATAATCGTTGAACCGGAAACAGTACAGTCTCTGCCACGTTCTGAATCCAAGAACCTTCTTGGGTTGTAGTAGTAGAGGCATTTTTTCCTATATTCTATTCGACGGTCTCAAAATTCATTCGCCTACATTGTACCAAGATCAATAAATGTGAAGAAAAATATCTGAGGGAGTATCTGACATTCATTTGTGATCAAGAGCAAATGAGTTTATTATAGTTCTGTCTACATATACGCAATACTTAGCTATTCTCTAAATCAATGAAAAACATAGTTGTGCCTTAAAATAGTAAGTCATAGGATAAATATGTTTGAACTCAAGTTAATAAGACGAAAAGAGTGATTTACCGGTCAGAAAATCTCATTAAAATATTTAAAAATGAAATAATTGTTTCAGAACAATAAATTGCCAATAATAAAAGTAACACTTCAATTTTCAATATACTTCTTAATCAATTTAGTTTAGTTTCGTCGGTTTTTTTCTAAGCAGATTTACATACAATTGATGTATAGACTTGCCACTTTTAATAATTAATCTACATTTTTGGTATAAATTCTATATTTTTAAAATTCTCAGTATACATTAAGAAATTAAAAGAAAACAAATGCTGCTGCCAAACATAATAATGAAAGTGTAAGGTGAACAATTGGAATACAAAAATAATATATTACACTGCGACTGGGTAAACCCAGGAGGTTCTGCAGAGTCCATCCGTGAATGTGAACAGATCAATTAAATTTATGTAATACAGCCGAATATGAACACGGGATCTTTGGGACAGCACTCTACTTACAGTCCTTGCTGACCAATTGGAAAACTTTTTGGAATTATATTGAAAAATTCCAGACTATTACAGAGGGATAATGTTGATTCTGTCATTTTATATGTTTTATTTTAGATGATTTTTTTCATATTAATTAAGGTAATTTTCTTAATTTTTTGTTTACTTGAAGGTATAGTCTATAATGGTTCAAACAAGTTACTCCATCATTTGCAATCATAACAAATTCTATACCCACATATTTCCATCCTTTTTCAAGAAAACGTAAATGGGAGTCGGTTTCTTTTCACCCAAGAGACAAATATCAGGCCCGGTAGGCTTGGATAAACATTTAAAATGTCAATATTTCCCGAACGGGAACCCCTTGTTGGAGAAAAACACACCCCCCGTGAAAACATCGGGTGAGAGAGAGAGAGAGAGAGAGAGAGAGAAGAGAGGAAAGGTCGAACACCTCACACGTGGCCCGGACATAAATATCCCCACCACTTCCTCTCCTCTCTAATAACCGTACGTAATTTAGTGAGCTGCTGTCATCGATGTCTGCTGCAGATCCGTGGTCCATCATGACCACTTCATCAAGTCGTAGCAGGTCAAACTCAATCCACGGTTTAACATAATAGAGTATCCTGGTTAGCATTTAAGGTACCCACAGGTACCAGTAACTTTTATTATTAAATAGGCTATTAAATAATAGTTAAAACTTATAATTTACTCAAATTTTCTTTTATATATGATATCTTGCGAATGTCTGAAACTAGAATACGCTTAAATATTTTTGGGGGGATAGACAGATCCTCCTGGGACTCATCCAGCCTCTATAAAATGGATACTCTTGGAAGAGGAAAACCTTGTGGTCGAGCATGATCTGGGATATATCACCTCCCTGCATAACTGTCCTAGAAACAGAACGATCTCAGCCATGTACTGAACCTAATTTAGTACTAAATTTAATTTAATCTGTTTTCATATTCTTCAAAGTTTTTTAATATCAATTAATGATCTATTGAGAAATATGGGAAAATGTATAAACTTTTTATAGAATTTCGATAAGTACTGCTTATGTATTATTCACGATTCGTATAATATTGATATATTCACGATTAAGTTGTTGAGAACTATACTTATCACTTTCATTATAAAAAGGTCTTATTATATTAGTCACTAGCATTATTGGTAGTAGTTGGGTGTAAATATTTCCACATAGTAACTGATTTGAAGATGTTTCTTGCGTTTTTCTATCTCAAGCTTTCCCCTAGGTACCCTTGACTGTCCCATCTTTTCTAACCGATCTTTTAAAGGTGTCCGTAGGGTCCAAGAGAAGAGCCGCAGGTAATAATACATAGAAACATTTAACCCACCTTTCAAAATAATTACTAATAATATTATAAAACTATTGATAACATTTTATTTTACTTTCAGGTAAGCAGAAACGATTGGAGTTTATTATTGTAACACAGTAATCACAGTGAATTTTATTGTTAGTTTTAATATATTCGTAACAAGATACGTATTATAGTAGTTTTTTTAGTATAATTTATTGATATTTACAACTTTAATAATATTATAACTAGTAAATCTGCTATATGAACAAATGACATGAAAAGAAAAAAAAACTTGTGGAGAAACTACCCATCGGTAGCAATCCAATAAAGTTCTATAGTAGAAGGTCTCGAGGCCATCTTCTGTTCAGACGCCTCGGAGGGTTATCAGGAATAGTATGGGAAGCAAGTTCAGAGACTAGCGGATCCAAGTGTGTATCGCTTGTCATGGAAGGATAGGTATCTAATTTGGGCCAAATCAGCAACATATGGGATATTAAAATCATGATGGATGAGTTTGTTTGTGACATAATAAGGAGCATTGAGGATTTTACGAAGGATTTTGGTTTGTAAGGATTGGACACATGTGGTTGTTTTAGTCCTATTTATGTTCTAAGTGGGTTTTTTTTTTGTGTTTTTTTAGGATTTTATGAAACAATTTTCATGTTTAGCCCGCGGTATGGAAACTTTATGAGGAGTAAAATCGAGTCTTAACTAAAAGTGAGCCGTTACGTTCTTTTGCGCACCTTTCACTTTTTCTCGATAAGTATTGTATTATCTGTTTTGTGTAACAGATAGAAATTAAAAGTTAAATTCCGGTTAAATTAATAATAATAATTTAATATCTTAGTTGATATTGTTCAGAATATTAAGACAGTACATAAGATATATCTGCACTTGGTAAATTTACTGTGACAATCAATAAAGCTATGATATATAAGCTTTGTTAGTATTAAACCAGCCCGCGAATGCTCTAAAGAAGGATAATTGTAGACGGGATTGTTAAAATTAAATTTAAAACCTTAAAGTAAGGTCAAATGCTTTGATATAAATAGTTCAGAAGATAAATATATAACCTCAATGTTACCTTTGAGCTTACATGTCTTTTATGTTTTGTTATTATGAGAATAGATTTAAAAATATTTTAATTGGTCAGGAAGGAGGTTTCATCAATAAACTTTACAGTAAAATATAAATATTTCTCTGCAACCCCCCGATATAGCTTTTATATTATAGATTCAGAATCATTAGATGGAAATTTTTCAAAACAATTCAAATAGCTTTACTACTGGTTGAACTTCTTTCTAAGCTTCATCAAGATTGCCTTTAAATTAAAAAATACTAACAGCGAAACCAGTTTTAGTATAAAATCATTTATCGCTGGTTCTTTCAAAGATAAAGACACAGTGGATATTTGTTTATTCACTTAACGTCACTAAGTAAAATTTTAGTAGTAAAAAGTAAATTTAATTTTCACTAAGTAAAAAATATTATATAAAAAAAAATAAAAATAAAGTAAGTAAAAAGTAAATTTAATTTTCACTTAGTAAAGATGAAAGTTTACACTTAGTAGAATTCCTGAAAAATTAACTTAATTTAGACTTTATTTCAGGCGGATGCCTCGGGACGACTAGATATGGTACAACTTTTTGATGCAATGTTTTCACGATTCATAACCCATGGCGTACACATATCGTATTTTAGTTACCCCAATCCTATAGTCACGTTATTTAATAATGATGATAATACTATTTAGGGACTAAATACTGTTAAATAACATGTTTAATGTCAAATCGGTTGAACAAATGAATCTTCTCGAGAATGATTCATATACAAATTTTAAAAACTATTGTTACTTGAAAAAGTTGATCTTATATATTTTATTGGAATGATGTAAATAGTATGAATAAATATTTATATATATGCTTTAATTATTTTTTAAGATGCTTTCATTTACCCTCTTTTTACATACTCTATACAATAATAGTTCTTAAGGAGTGAACTCCAGTCGTGCGTCGGAGCTGGTGGGAGCTGACACACACATTTTTTTAAAACTTATTTTGTTAGTTGAACAATATTACTGAATTTTGCCTGCAAATTTCTGAAGTGCATGGAAAAAGAAATCCTGTATCTAATTCAGTGGATATGGGTAAATAAAAGAAAATAATAACAATTAGGTTCAAAACTTTTTTGGAAATATAGAACGATAAAAAGGTTTATGTAACCATACAACTCACTGTACATTATCGTTATTTTTACAAATATAAATTTTAAAATAACGAAAGTTCAGGAAATAACTAGATAGTTTTCTAAAATTAATGAACTTTCCGCTAAGGCCAAGAGGAATTTAAAAAACTCGCCTCAATTCATCAGCTATGTGATGTTAAACCAAACTTTGTGATGCTAGTGAAGTCTCATTCCGTATAAATTTAAAGTTCAGAGGCTAAAAAAGTTAATTAGTATGAGGACCTTTTTTTCTTGTTATCTCGTAACTTTTTTTGCCGAAATTTTTTTAAGTGGGTTCCTTCTGGAAAGAGCGTTTTATTTAATTTTTTTGAAGGATGATCGATTGGTTGTTAAGATGTTTTAAACCACTTATTGGTCATTAAAAGCCGATAGGTTAAACAGCACTGCTACAATTTAATAAAAACATCTTGTAGGATGCTTTTTTATAATTATTTCAGTACCATAGTTTTCTCGGGTAAGATTTTTTCAGAACGACCATGACGTTTCCTAAGGTTATTGAAATATTTTGGGACAACCTTTCAATTAACTATTGTCGAATTACCCGCTTCGGAAAAATATTATATTGTAAGGTACTTCATTCTTTTTCAAAATTATTGCAGCTAATTTCTTAAGTGAATATATCAGTAAACATTATTAAATAAAAAACAAATGATAAAGTTTGAACCAGTTTAATTCGACATGAATTTTTTTGTCATTTAGGTATTTATGGCATAGCGAAAAATTGCACATTATACAACAGCAACAAAACAGTAAAATTAGCAATAAGCTATTTTCCTTTAGACCAACACTATTTTCTTCCTTTTATCAACCTTTTTTTTAATTTGCAAAGCATATTTGTTAGCTATGAGAAGATAATCTAAAGAATTATATGTTTAGTCTTAATTTATTGTCTTCGATGGAAAAGGTAATGCAGAAATTAATAAACCAAAGACAAATGATGGAGTTTCAACAAATTAAAAAAATGTTGACTTAAATTTCGCTGATACGTGTTTAGCTTGTTTGTTAAGTAAACTGATTTATGGCTTTTCATCAGGTTTAAACAATAATATGAGGGTTGAAATATTTTTTATTTAAAATGATATAATACATTAATAATTTCATAAATTAGTTTTACCAATTATACAATCATTTATTTTACTAATGAATAATAATTTATTACAGTTTTAGGCATCATATTTTAAATTATTTTTCTTTATTTTGTTTGTAGTACTATTATTTTTTTTTTTTGGAGGAAAACTGTTCTCACATACTCCGATTGTAGATTTCCGAAATTTAAAATAAAATAATTGAGATATAATATTTTAAAAAAAAAATGAATCGCTGCCTTGCAATTAGATTTTGTATGTATCTGTCACTGCTGGAAATGACCTTTATCACCAGGACCTTTATTATTATTCATTTATCACCAGGACCTTTATCACAGCAGCTCAGCGTACTAAAATACTACCCCTAGCTACCAATTATCATGGTATGCTAAAATATCGTATTTTAAATAAATGTAATAAAAGAACGAATTTATGAAGGAAAATGTTAAAATAATATTTTGAAGAATAGTTATGAAAGTAAAATAAAAATTTATGTAGTATCGTCCTTTTTGAAAGTGGTATAAGTACATTTTTACATATTCACGATATCTAGTGGTTTCCAATTGAGTTACTTTAAAATATGGGCAAATGGGAAAATATTTTAGCACTTAGCACTTAGCAAAGAGTGATGTTTTAAAACTCTTTACACCTTTTTAAATCTTATTATGAAATAATAATCATTAAAATGATTTGAAAAATTGAACGAGTTATTATAGACCCCAATGGACTTACGCCACTTTCAAAAATAACACCTCATGAATTAAATAAATGCAAAAATTCTTACCATTATTAGAGGCTATAAAAAAATAAATTGGAGTAATCTAAATTCTTAGGTCTTGAAAAATCCCCATTCTCCAGCAGAGGTAAAATATATTCTCAAAGTAATTTCCATTGTTTGAATTCCGCAAATCCGGAAAATGAATTAGGGTCCATTTTAAAACTCGTACTACTCAAATAAATTATCTATCCGGAATCTTTATTAGGCGAGACTGGGTCAGTGGAAGGAAAAATTAATGTTTCATTTCCCGATGGAGAGGCAATTTTCCAGGCGGAAGAGTTCGGAAAGAGCATAAACCCTGGAAGATATATTGGCGCTGGAAGAAGCAGCGACTATTAGACTCCCTGATTAGAAGATCGATAAGATATCGCGCCTCGATTCCATTTCGCTTCTACTCATGTTATGGGATTTCGGAATTTTGTCTTTAATACAAAACTTTTTTTAAAAAAAAACAGTGCTATAGGTGCTATATACACCAACCCAGAACTTTGTCAAGATCATGGTTCCTTAAATGATTATTTTGAAAAAAACAGTAATACATTGAAAAAAGTATTTTGTTTTTTAGGTTTTTCTAGGTTTCTGCACCTAAATACCTATACATAAATCAAGGGTTGGCTTAGAAAATTAATTTTCAATATTCATTAATTATCAAAAATACCTTGTGTAGATTATCATCTGCCGGCAATCCTATTTCAATTGTATTTCCTATTCCACATTTCCTTCCTTTGTGACAAATTTATGCCTACTATTGTATATTTTCTCGATTTTATTAAGTTATAGTATGTCTGACATTCAATAAAAATTTACTGTAATCTGATAATCGATCGCAAATTTTGTAGGTTATGATTTCCATTGTACAGAATGATGAACTTGACGTATATGATATCGTAGGTCTGGCAAGAGCTATGTTTATCACTTAAAAACATAAGTTTCATAATAATCATGAATATTGACGAATATTAATAGTAATTCTTATATACCTACCTATAATGGTTTCACTAACGTGTTCTCAACAATAAATTCTGTACTCCTCAGGAAAAGATCACAGTGTTATATTTTTATGATTTTTGAATTTTGTTCATGAGAGCGCATTTTCCATAACTTTGAACAATTACAATTAGTTTCTTCGTTACTTATATATAAACCACCGAAAGAAAATTGTTCACATTGTTGTTGGCAAA
Source organism: Arma custos (assembly GCA_037127475.1). Taxonomy (NCBI): domain Eukaryota; kingdom Metazoa; phylum Arthropoda; class Insecta; order Hemiptera; family Pentatomidae; genus Arma; species Arma custos. Next base: position 93,286,477 of record CM073760.1, on the reverse strand, counting down.
AAAAAGGCAATTTAAAGTGTTGACCACAGCAATTATTTATGTGTATTATATAAAATATTACCTAGTTTGTGAGGCATGGTGTCCTTTTTCTCCGCGGCATGGATATTCTTATCTCAAGATTTAGATCAGCTTATAAATAAATATGTTTTGCCAATGGTCCCGGATTCAAGCTGGCCGTGGCAGATTTTATTTATTCTTTTAGCGGCTGGGATCTAGGACTCCCCGGGGGTCACCCAGCCTCTATAAAGTGGGAGCAGGCGGTTGAGCGTGATTTAGGACAAGCCACCTCCTTGCACAACCGTTGTCTTAGTAACAGTACAGTCTATATCGCCTGCTGATTTTTAAAATATTATTTTCTACCTAAAACTGTTGGTCTAGTTTATCATATCTCGATCGGTCTCGATTTGATAAGCTAGAGCAAGTCTGGAAAACAATTACGACTTATCATAATGCAATGTGCAATATTACAATATAAGTATAGCTGTTCAACAGAATGATATGATATGAGATAGACCTATTTGATTGAGTTGGTCAAAGAGCGATGTTATCCTTCAAATCTGAAATTCCATTCATATTCATATTATTAATAGAAATTAATGAATACCTATCAATGGTTACTTTCACAAGTCCTCAAAAATTAAAAAAATATTTTATAGTATTCTAATGTTACAATTTTAATATGCTAATAATATAAATAATAAATGCAATGATCACACTCCCTTCAGCCTCAGAAGATATTTATTTAATATGCCTAAATTTGATAAAGTCACTAAAATAAGTATTTACACAGTAGACCGATATAGATATAGAAGAAAACCTTAGGAAGGTTATGTTGAACGAATTTCCGAGCTTCCAGGTATGATATAGCCTTGATCCGATCGTTTTGCAGAAATGGCCAAGTGGCTTCGGAAAATTGGTCATTTTCCCGAGCAACCCTCGAGATCCTGATATAGGTTATAGGCAGTTTTCTCTCCTCCGAAGGAATGTGGCCTCGATTGTAAGCAATGCTCTCCCTGGCATCCCAACAGTTCTTCTGTTGCTTTACCCTTTCGATTAAGGTAAATATTGGGGTCAAGAATTTTATACCATTGCTTGTTCATTCACATCTTACCTATATGATCTATTACTCAAATATGTTCTATTTGTAATGCATAGGTACTCTAATTATTTCGTAATATATTAAATATTATCAAACTTATGACTAGACGTTGCGTTATTGTTTTGATTGTTGCTAATATATAATAACAAATTATATAGTATACTAAACATCTCTTCAAACTAACATAACTTTAAGTAATAACTATTTAACGTAATCTTAAATTTATAAAGTATTAGGTGACAGCATAACGTTGGGTCGACTGTTCTATCGCATTTCAGCTATCTCCTTCACTTAGGAAGGAACAAATTTGGGGGAACCCATGGTATTGTGCTAACAAACTACTATGCAGAGGATCGTGAGTTTACAGCCTGGTGATTGGCTTTAGGATTTTTTATAAAGACGGTAAAAAATACTTGTTTCTGCCATCTTTGTGAAATTAAAATGGGTGTCCATAGCCTGTATGATGCAATGTATTCGTAAAATATCCCTGTTCAATCATACCTGGAAAGTAAAAACTACTGAAACTACAACTTTAGAACCGTTTCATTAGCCTTAAGTGACGTTAAGCAAATAAAAAAGTAACAGATGCTTGTGAAATTGTGTTTGTTCGACTTCGACAACGTAAAGTTGTTAACCGCAAGTTATTCATCGAAACGGACCTTTATCGTGGGCCAATGAAAGAGTTCAGACGTTGATCTGTTAAACTAATTACTTATAAGGGTGGTAACGGTTAAGTTCCATTTTGAGAATTGAAAAAAAAATTAAAATATAATAAGCACACATTATGCGTAAAGGAAATTGAAATAATTTTTATAATATTGAATGATAATAGTTGACCTTGATAGTTATGTGAAAGAAAGTGGTCTGGGTAGAGGTCAATGAATTTCTCTTAGAATTGGAGAAAAGTTTATTAAGTAGCCAACGTTTCGACCCACTTTGTAGTTCTTCTTCAGGGCTTCCACACAAATTTTCATAATAATATTAAGAATAACTAAAAAAAACTAATTTATTAAATTGAATATTTTTCATGAGAATATTAAAAAATCCTAATAATATTTGGAACAAAATCAGCTGTCAACAATAAGAAGAATTAGTAATTAAGAGAGATGTATTCAACTCCCTGGCACCGGATTGAAATTAATAAATACCGCATATATTTATTATTAGCTTTACTTTTAATAAAAAAAACCTTTATATTCTGATAACTTAGGTAGTTTTAAAAAGCTTGTTCAGTACACAACTTTAGCAATCCGTTATGAAACCAGAAAATTTCTCAAGAGAAGAGTAAACTTTTAATGGTTATGACTTTTAGCCTGATGTAACAGTAGTCTCTGTAACTAATTGACGGAATACCTGCCACAGCCCCTACCAGACTCAAAACACATTATTCCTTAGTAAAAAATATATAAATAAATTTTACAAATAAATAAAACTTAGCAAAATGGGTCCACCATAAAAATAATTTTCTGCTTTATTTATTTTTGGAATGTGCTACTTCTTGAAAAGGAATCCGAAATATACAAACAAATGAATTTTAAATGGATACTACTAATATGATTTATAGATACTAAATAGATTAATAGATAAAACAAAATCTTCAATCAAGTACTTGATAGTAAATATTGAATTCCAACACATTTTATAAATAACATTAAATTTAATTTCAGTTAAATATGAGCATTACAAGTTACATTTTTTTAAACCACTACATGCCCCTAACGATTACAACCTGTGAACGGGTCTGGAGTTCACTACATGGTAGAGACTAATGATTCATGTACAACAGTTCTGCAAGGAGGTGCTGGTCCTAGGTCACGCTCAACCACTCAACAGCAGGATTCGAACCAGGATTTCCGGCTTGGCAACTCTGCCACTGAGCCACTCCGCTCCCCCATTTATTTAGTTAACATTTAATATTAGAACTTTTGATTCTGAACTCGAAGTTGAATTTTATAGTATAATAGTTTCTATAATAGTGTTAGAAACAGACAATGGATTATTAGAAATATTATATAATAGATAATAATAGTAACAATATCACTTTTGTAATAATAGAAGGGTCATTACTTGGAAGTTTGCTGCCCGTAATGTTCTAGAACGATTTATTTTTTTATTTTAATCTTTCTCAGGAAGCAGTCCAATTAGTCTGTACGAAGATGGGAAAAGAAATTCACAGTGCGGTCAATGCCTGCTAGGTTTTTCGGGATTGGAACGATATTATCGGTCAGTGTTTGGCTAAATATTCAATAGTTTACTGGATTTCTGACGAATGATGATGTGGATAGCTTAGGAGTGCGAGCTAATGGAAAGTTTGGAGTAAATAAAAAAGAAATGGAATGGTAAAGAAAACCTAAAACGGTGTTAATATATAAATTAAAGAAAACCGTTCGGGTTCGATAACTACTAAATAACGGAATTGAGAGAAAGGAAGTTTTGGAACTGACTGCAGGTAGTAGGATCTGATTTTACAATTAGTTTTCTAAGTGTGAGTTGAAAATAACAGAAGAACCTAAGTAATTTAAAGTGAATAAAGGGTATAACTTCAATTTAACTAAGGGCTGATTTATTTTTTATTAGGAGATCAAAAAAAATAACATTATGGCCTTATATTAACTAGGTTTGTGTTTTTTTAATATATATTTAATAAAGCTGTATCTGTTAAATAATATAGCCCTAAGAAATGCAGAAATAGAATATTGTGTTTAGACTAAAGAGGACCGAAGGAAGACTCATTAAGACAGTAGCTGAGACGACTACCTTTGGGCCGTGTTTACATTGCCTCTCATTATGCATGCCACACACAGGGCTTCATTTCCACTCTTACTATCTCTTATTTTATATCTTTATTCTCTCTTGTTTATATCTAAAATTTAGTTTTGTAATATTAAATTTAAATAAATAAAACAGAATAATTATTAAATACGGATACCATATATTCAAAAACACATACATTCATGGTAAATGTGATTTTATTATTATTGCTTTTGGGCTTGGAAAAGAAATAAAGATATGAGAATTAAGATGCTGAAAATTCGTTCATAAGAGGTCATTATATATATAATCTATTTCTAAAACTATTAAAGATACTACGGATTGCCATTGTTCAAAGAAAAGAAAAAATGGCATCTTAGAATATATAATAATTTGCGAACTATACTTAATTTGATCATTTAGTACATAGTATTAAAAACGTTAAGAATTATTATATGTCTTCTGTTGTATAGCAAAGAACTTAATTAAAAGGTGGATTATTTTCTCATTTTTTTTTTCGATGATGAAAATACTGTGATTTCTTCTGTTGTTAACTATTATATTTACAGGGGAAAAGCAGAGGTGAGTTTACAGATCCAATTGAACACAAAACTAACTGAAGAAGAAAAAATTCTGGGAGCAAGAAGTGATGTGTCTCCGTACAGTCCAGTCCCGTTTTGATTATATACGTGTGTGAGTGTGTTGATTATACACCTTTGTGAGTGAATAGGCGTGTAAAACCTTACAGTGGACGCTATTTAAAAAAAAAATCGGTTCTATTGAACTCATGGCATGGAGTTACGACCTGGTTACCAAATCTAAAAATAATCGCTTTTGATTTCTGGAAGGTAATTCACGAACCGCAAATATTAAAATTATTTATGGTTGTTACACACGTTTGTTTGATTCGTGTTTGGAAACAAAAAGTATCAATTTATTTAGAAAAGAGTTGAAATTGTTTTTCCCCGTCGATTGGCTAAAATGTTTCCAGTTTAATTTGAGTGCAGCTTAATGATAAAACCATTGCATTAATTTTAACAAACAGCCAGCTAACCATTGATAAATGGTTAAGCCAATGGGATTTCGAAGTTTTAATGTACCCTCGCAACTCTGATGAAACAACATTAAAAGCCCCGAGAATCGACGAGGCCACTACTAATTAGCCCACGGCATTACACTCGCTTCTGAACGTTTTCATTTTCTGGTAAAAACTGAGTTGAAAACAAAAACGAAGAAGGCTAAGGTGACGTAGGGGACCTGCTATATTTCCTCTAGGGCGTAAGCAGGGGCAGCTCCCTTTTTTTATATTTTGATTTATAGCTAGCTAAAAACTGGTCTTCGAGTCCATTTGTCATGAGGCGGGGCTTTACAAGGGGTAGTATTCCCAATAGGACACGGCAAGGTGTCTGCTTGTCTCAGGATACCTTATGCCTATGGTGATGTAGGGACACACAGTAATAGTCTTCTATTCTATGATGTCATAAATTTTGGCATTGTTTTTATATTTATATATTTCAATGTAATATGTTATTATATTTTTTAAAAAACAAAACGTTAGACTACTTTTTTCTTTCGTATTGACCACTCCGGTTCACGTTAGAACTTTATTTTTCTTCTTCTGGAGTTTTTTCTGTCCTCAATATTCCTTCATGGGTTCACTGGCAAAACCATTTTCATTTCCTCAATAGAAAAAATCTTTTTTAAGCGTTTCTGGCAACTGCAACACTACATAAAAGCTCTAAGCTTCCAATTAATTACAAAAGACTTATAAAACTTATTTGGATTTACGGAGTTGTGATTTGAGGCTCCCATGAGCCATCGAATTTCTTCGTATCCAATCCTCACAAACCTCCTTACTTTGGGACGAATATAGTCATCCATAATGACCTCGATGTTCCATTTGTTGCTGATTTGTCCCAAACCCGATACTATTAGACACTTAATTCTCTGTTTCATTAGTTTCAAATCTATCTACTTCTTCAGTTCCCCATAATATTCCGAGGAGTATAAAAAGAAGATGGCCTCGTGATCTTCTAAGTTGGGTTTATAATTTTAGTACAGCTACTGGATAGTTTCTCAACTTGCCTTTATTCATGCCATCATTTTTTCAACCCCACTGAAGTAAAATTTTGAAAAATACTGTTGATTTTTTATGTTTCCATGTATTTTATTAGTGTTGTTCTATTGACAGTCTATAGTCGGAAGCTTTCTTTAATATTGATTTTTATTTTAACACATTTAACATGGCTCACTAAATGTCCTACATTATCCAAAAAATGAATTCAATTTATGTTTATATTTTTAAATATTTAATTAATTTAAATTTAAAATTTATCTAAGTGTCAATTTTGGCTTCATTTTTTTCCAATTAGTACATCGTTTTGATGTTGTATTCCATGTGTTTTTAGTCCTATTTAAACTCTCGTGGATTTTACGAACTCTGGATAAAATTTATTTTATGTTTTTTTTTTTTTTTTAACGGGATGAGATCCCTGGCCTTAACCTTCCGAGGCGTGAGGTTCCACAATGTGTCGTACTATTGTCATTTTTTTTTTTACATCTATGCAAATATAGTAAAACAAGATAGATGGTTAAACTCAGGTCTAGAAACATTGCAAGATTTAAAATATTTAAATACAAAATGGATCTAAATACAAAGATTGGGATATTTTTTTTTAAAAAGATAAACAAAATATTACAATTACAGTTAAAAATCAAGAAGTTCAAAAACATCTACAAATTTATATTACCTTGGAATTTAAGGTTTTACTGAGATTTAAGGTTTAAGGCAAATTTATTAAATAGTTAGAACAAAATATACCTTAATTATCGTTTAAATGATTTAATTTATGAAATTAATATTTTATTGTGTAGCAAATCGTGTTTTATGTGGCCGAATCATCAAAGATGAATCATTGTTACTGAAAAAGGAGAATCTTCCAAAATCGTCACAGGTGCTAGGAATCATAACAAAAATTTGGACAAAACGTAGGCATATTTAATTATTTAGAATTTAACCAAAATACTTCAATAGATAGTATTTTTTTACTGAACGAAATGATTCAAGCGAGGCTTAAATACATATTTAATTAGTAAATACTTTATAACATCTTAACAGAATTTTTCTAAAGGAAGAAAAGTGAATACCCTAAGAAGGGCCCGGGTATGAGATGGAAGGAAGAAACAATTAATTTTATCAATTAGAAGGGCCGGAGGCCATTAGGGGAAGGTGTTCGCCTCTGAGGGCCCGAGTATGCAGCCTCAACATCAACTTAATGAGACCTTTTACTGCCCTTAAGCTCCTGGAATGCCGCAAAAGCTAATGCAACTTCGTCAACATTGGTCTTATGGAAAATATGAGCTTTTGGTATCAAGTTATACGAAATTACAAATAAGGATACATATAAACAGCTTATTATTCAATAATCCTAAATTAATTACTTAAATTCCTATTGTTGTTTGATTTTAAGGGCAGAAATCTTCAAATGGTTATTATTGCCCTCACTAGACAACAATGCATAGTGACTATATACACTAAAACTTATAGCATTTACTGTAATCTTATACTAATATATATATATATATATATATATATATATATATATATATATATATATATATATGTCTAAACTTATACTAAGTGAATAAGTCATTAACTGTATAAATTAGATTATTCAGCATTTTATGTTAAATTAAAAATAAAAGTAAACAGAGTTGAGGTGCGCAATATATGCAATATAGAAATAACTAGAAAATACAACAACATATTTACTTTTATTCTCATAGAGAAACTATGACTAGAGACCGAAATAGAGTTCCAACATACAAATAAATGAACAACACAAAAAATACAATGTAGCCATTTATCAAGACTTTTTAAAATGTTTTATAATTAATTAAACAATTTTAAACAGTGCCTATTTCTATGTTTCCTACAAATATATCACAGAACTCTCAAGTAAGTAGGGCATAAAAGAACGTATTAAATATTTTAAAGACGCATACAAATATCAATCTAATCAATATTTCTAAAGTTATTTATCGTTCAATAAATATATACATTTTTTCATACATCAACTTTGGCTAAATTAAGAAACAGAAATATATGAGATGCTATAGTAGATATTAACTATTTTTCTACCACCAACTAGTAAATGAAATGAACCACACAAAAAATGTACCGTTTTTCAAATTAACTTCACCGACGTTCAAAATTAGTTCTAATCATTTGTATAAGAATTCGCACAATAATTTGTAAACTTATAAAAATGACCCGTTATATCCTACAAAGGGAGCATTGTAACTCAGTTTATAGATTTCTGATTTGCCGTACGCAGTCTACATACCGTGCGCAGTCTACATGCCGCACGCAGTCTACATGCCGTACGGTCCGGGTTCAAAGCCGTCAGTGGCAGGTTAATTGTTATAGTCTCTTAACAGACCCAATGGGCTCAAGAGAGACCCTACTAGGGACTCACCCAGGCTCTGTTATCAAGGATACTCTTAATTCGGAGATAAACGTGACCTGGGGTAAATTATCTCCCTGTACAACCATTATACTAGAAACTTTATTGTCTCTACCATGTACTGAACACAAAACCTTTCACGAGTTGTAGTGGTACAGGGTTTCTATTTTTGTACAAACAGATTTTTGTCCAAAAAAGATGAATCTAATAATTAAAATATGTAACCAAACTCTAATACCCTAGATAGTTGTGAAATATGTTGTCATTTTCTATTCCCCATTATCTTAGCCCGTGCGAGGTGTCCTCTTGAGAATTTCCCTCACACAGATCAATATTTAGTTGTTAATACCGAACAAATCATCCTATCATTATGGTGTATTAAATACCATTGAGATTTAGTCTGGCCCTGAATCTATTCATGTCTACATGTAGGGAGCAGGCAAGCTCAAAACTGACATTTTCTAATTACAAACTGGAAGATATAACTTGCAAGTCGCAAGATAGCTTAGAAAACTATGCAGACATAAGAAAAGCGAGGATTCCCTCGCGGATACACTCTTTACGTTCCTACACTTTCATCCACTGCAGCATGTCTCTTTCAGAAACATTCTAAACGTTCCTATATTTGTTTTCACTGTGGCTGATTTTTATTATTTATTTTTATAACATATTTGTTCCTCGGCTCTTTGTCCCCAATAATTATAAGATTATAAGATAAATTTAAATAGAAATAGTGATGGAAATCACACTTTGAGCGAAATGCTCAAATGGAAATCATGTCTTGTGTAACATAAATTATGAAAGCCAGTCTCGGGCACATAAATAAATAATTTCTCAGGATGTGTAGGATAAAACCAATTTGTTCTGGTCTCAGCAATTAGAATTTAATATTTATTATATTTCTTATTGTTATTGAAAATAGGAAAATCCTGACCATCCTGTCCATCTAACTGACTAGAACCAGAGGAATCAACGTTGATGGGGATCGGGCCGGACAAGGAGAAGTTGCCAGGGCCTTAATAATGGATCGTGATCCCGGTGCTAACATTTAGCAGTGCTCGGCCAACGCTCCTTCACAGTTGTTCAACTCCTAATCAACTTAGAGGCGCTTCTTTATCTTCCTTCAACTCCTCCCAGTCAGGGCCAATTTTTATTGGTCTTTATCAGCCCCTAACAAAGGGTCCTGCGGTCCTTCTGGTTTTTATTGTTCACGGCTTGGGCACGAGAAACCCAGAAGGGAAAAGAGAGTACAAAAAGGAAAAGAAGATCTACTGCTTCAGTCGTTGGGTTTCGGATAGAAAAGATTAGATGAATAACGGTGTTCTGCTCAGTGTTCAACGTTCAACTGGGCGGAAAATGTTCATTGACCACCTTTCCCTTGAAACATCAGGTAACAACTGATCAGGAGAAAATTATATTTTGAAAAAAAGAGAGCCAGGAGCTCTATTAATCCAGCCTCAATCCCTAAGCGGGACTTTTGTGTGTAGAGCACTGAGTTCCTATGCTGAAGGTCCCAGGTACAAATCCAGCTGTGGAATAAAATTATTCAATCTATTAACAGTCATGGATGTAAACCTTGTGGAGACTACTCTCTCTTGATTCACCCAGTCTTGATAAAGTGGATAGGTACCCTCAATGGTGGTTGAGCCTGGTGTTGGACCAATCATCCTGCACAATCATGGTCATAGGAACAGTACTAAATTTAATATACTGAATATTTCTATTTAAATACATAGTATCTACGCATCTATGTAACGAACCTTCATCGTTTGTAGTGGTAAATGTTTTTTTGTTTAGTTTTTTTACCACTAAGCTACTTTATTCAAACTGTTTCACAGGCTACTCAATGTTGCCCAAACACTTAATAAGCCATTCACTAACCAAATCGGACTATTCTTATTTTCATTTTTTTTGTAAATTTAATTGCTATAATAGTTTCAATTAGCACATTGATATGTATGGCGGAAATCACAGATTTTCGCTCTGGCTTCACAGAATACAATATTAAACCACAGTCACGGAACTGAATTAAACATTTGAGATTAAATTCAACAACAGTAAATCTCAGCGCATCCATTAAATTCACTTTCAGATATGATCTCTTTGTATAAAACAAAACTTTCTTTAAAAAAGAAAATAACATGATCAACGATTATTATTTTGTCATATTATTTTTTTTTTTACAGTAAAGCAAATACTTAGTTCATGGAAAGGTTGAATGTAAGATAACACATGCTTTTGTATTTGCTAATTAGAATTAAATTGTAATGTTAACTACAGAGTCATTCGTGTTTACGTTATTAAAGTTCTTATATCTATGAACTGAAGCATTAAACACATCTAAAGCTGTAATGCAATATTCGCTAATCTTAGCTATTGCACCTCCACATCTTTTTGTTGTTTTTGATCCTCTGTTATCAGTTTATCCGCCATTATGAATATAATAAAACAGGAAAGGCTGGGATGGCTTGGGCGTGTGGAAAGGATGTAGCCAAGCAGACTTCCAAGAAAATGCTCCATGGAAGACCTGGAGGAAAGATGAAGCGAGGAAGTCCACGTCTACAGTGGATCGATGATGTGGAGAAAAATCTGAAAAACATGGGAGTGAAAATTTGGAGAGAGAAGGCAACGGGCCGAGAGGTGTGATGGAGGCTCCTGCAAGAACTGTTGAGCCAAGCAGTCAGTTGCTTGGATATTATCAGCTTATTAATCCACCGAATCGTTTATTTACTGCCAATTTCGCTTCTTTTCATAAATATTTTCAACTTTTTCTGACAAGATACGTCATCTAATTTCTATAGCTCTGCCTTGCTGGAGATTCTACCATACTATATCTTAGTCTACCTTGTCGAACAATCCTTTCTAATAGTTCGAATTATTGCTGTCATTAATTCTGTAATTTTTAAGAATTACAATAATCCTCAAATAGCAGTACTTAATCAACAATATATTTATGGATCCTATAATGAAGATCAGTTAATTTCAGAATGCCTACAAAGACGAGTCGTTCTTCGCCCTGAGGATACCTTTCCCCTGAAGCATCCGACGCGGGTCCCCAAGAACTTTGAATAGGGTCAGGAAGTTGCTGTTTTATAACTGAGGGGCCAACCAAAGTTTTAACAACCTTTTTTTAGATATATATTTTTTCTAATTGGCCCGCCTTCTGTATAAGGTTTGCTAATTAAAGTTTCTTCGTCATTTTAATGATTATAGCAAATTTGCCGAAAAAAAGGCCACCAGAGTGTAATCAGTGTAGTTTGTGTGGATATATAAAACTGGACTTATCAAGAAGTTTAATTCCCATTAAAGGATTTAAATTATGGATCTACATATTTTCAAGAATGAAAAACTCAGTCACTGATTAATAAATTTTAATGTTTTTACCATAATGTAAACAATATGTCTATTGACAATATATGCATTTAATTGTAAAAAAAATGTATTTATTATTTAATTTTCATTTGAACCTGTGCAATTGCGCATCCAGCAAATTTGATCGACGTGTCTTTCTCTTCGCTTTTCTACATGATCATCAAGTTTTGGAATAAAAATATCAATAGTTGAGTAGGTCTCTTGGCCAATGTCTTTTTAATCTTTTCTTATTAAGTCGAGGTAACAGGGAGTAGGAAATCGGAAGAATGAGTGGGTTTTGATGTTATTGTGTCGATGAGTGGAATGTTATTTATTTGTTATAAATATATGATTTTATAGTGGGAATGTTTATGTCGTTGTGTAAAGTATGATTCGAAATATACCATGGTGCATTAATAATTTTTCTGAGAATTTAGGACTGTGTTCTTTTTATCTTGTGTATGTGGACTTTTTTTGCTGAACCCCAAAGTTCTGCTCCATATGTCCAAATAGGTTTTATTATACTATTATAGATAAGTCGTTTGCTCCTCAATTCAAGTGAAGTGTTGATCTGTTGTCCAGAAGATGTGATAGTTGTTTGTACCGTTTAGTCAGCTCTTGTCTTTTTAATTTTGTATGTACGTTCCATGTAAATAAAAAAAAATTGTTATTATTGTTTTACTATAATTTATACTGTCAAAATTTTCATGCTTAATCAGGTTGTAATAACAATATGTTGTGATCAAATCGGTATAGCTGCATAATAATTTGTCATACAACAGTGAATTTATTGGAAGCATTTCTTCTAATGTCAAGAACAGGAGTAAATAACTGATTTTAGGTACAAATAAACACAAGTCCTTTAAAACTATAAAATTCTTGATTAACCAAATTATTGGCTTAATATCAAAAAATCATCGGTAGGTGTTAGAAGTTAAGTATAGCATCTAATCTATTCACAGAATCCAATACCTAAAGACCATATACGAATAATATAATAATGACATACACGGGAAGAGTTCTGGGGATTGCACCCCGCAGATCACGGTGTGACCCATTATATAATTCCGTACATATTAGAAGAATGATACTAAGCACAGAGAAAATAGTCTATCTAGTTAGTTCATATCAGAAATATACTTTGTGTATCTTACATTTCATAATAAATATAATTCTTAATATATAAGTCATCAAGTAAACTGTATCTTAACTTAGTGCATTTGCAAGTCTATGTTGTCAGCAGCGTAACTTTATTGACCTCCTCTCTACTTCTATATGAAGAGTAGTCACCGTAGTTGATAGGTTATTATGATACTATATTATGTCATTCCATAGTTAATATAGTACAGTCCTGGGAATAAGTGGTGATGTCGATTTATCTCTAAAACGAGTTTCTAAAGAGTAGATAATAAAAGGCTGTTATGCATAGACGTGAAAAAGCTTATTACTTACATTAAAAATCGTTTTCAATCCAAAAACTATAAGAATGTCACGATTCCGCATCCCTCCTTGGACAACATTCGACTGTAGGGCCGTGGAAGCAGTGTATCTAGTTAGTTCATACCAGAATGTCTCTGTATATCACGTTACATAGTTCCATTTCACAATAAATGTATTTATTTCTTACTTTGGATCTATTTCTATCTATTTGGATCTATTTCTTTGTTACATTGGGAGATCTGCATGCTCATGGCTTTAACGGAACTTTATTCCAAATGCACACTACATTACTCCTAGAGAGGGGAGAAAGGAATTCCCCATTCAGGAGGACTGAATTGAGTAATGCGAAGTGCAATAAATCAATATTATAATTTATTCCATAGAATCCAGCATATTTTCCGTATGGAAAGCGAGGGGTGGGGATGGTGGATTGGCGTGGGGGCCTGAGGGTTTGAGAGGATCGGGCCAGGAGATAAATCATTCAGAGGCGGGAATCGATAAGGTACACCGAGCCAGAGGTGACAGGCCGACCCAGGCACGGCTGCGAGCTCCTGCAGTACTTGATGGTACCTCCGCCAGGTGTAGGCCTTGATGGTACCTCCTTTACCTGGACCTCTTCGGAACAATAACCCTTTAATTAAACTGCCTTTTCATTTAGAGGCTAGAATGCACTTGGGGGTCTTATTGTTGTTTCATAACCGCTTTAACTGGACTCTCACTCTCAATGTGAATAAATAAATTAAGAGGCGAGTGAGACCTCTATGCTCCAAAGCGTATACCTAACTCTTGTTTATTCAATATCATAATGCACGCTTAGGTACCACGGAATATCTCGTATAAACTAACTTGACCTGACCAAATAAGAAAATTAAGTCGTAGTTTGATTTTAACACTATAATAGCCACGCATCAAAGTAGTCATATGTCGCTTTTTAGGCCCATTTAAGGTCGGCATTTATGTAAATTCATGAAGTAATTCAAACTTGTGCAAATAAACACTTTAAAAACATACTTACATCAAAAATAACGCATCTAAATATATCGGTGTTTGATAAATCTTACCCATAATTTTTTTAAGTTTTATAATATTCTTCGCATAACAAGCACGATAATCCCTTCAAATATCCATTTTTATTTCTAACATTTTAACCAATTTATGTTTTACTAAATACTGGTTTTATCTGTTGTACGATCGAATAAGTTTGATGAATGGAATATGTGGATTAAACGTAAATGTAATATAATGCCTTCACTACATGAAGTATTTTAATGTATTTTATTATCTAGATATAAACATAAAAACAAAATAAAATATTTCCATATAGACATTTATTTTCACGTGGCACGTTAATTTTTTGCGATAACTCCTACTACTTCTGTTTCCAAGTTACTCATTTCAAAGTGAATTTCTTTGTTAGATTTCAGCCGGTATCCTTCTGGTGTTACTCTGGGATCGTGGATTCTTCTAAGAATCCTTTTCTCTATTTTAAGAAGTTTATCTAAACTAGGAAAGCACATAGTCTCGGTCTCGTACAAAATCACTGGTTTTACCACTTTATTGTAGGGTCTGATTTTGGCCTTTTTGGAGATGCATTGTTTATTATACATAATAATCGATAAATTCTTCAAATTTTTAATTCTGTATTCCATTCATTATTATATAATGAATTAGTTTAATTCAATATTATAGTAAACAACTAAGGCAAGTTAAGAAGAAATAAGTAATTATAGTACTTTTTCGTAAAATCTGTTGGTTTTATAAAAAAAAAGTATTGAAACGATTGAAATTCGAAATGAGATAAAATTTTTTATAAGAAAATGAAATAAGACAAATATATTATTCTATTTCTAAACTTTTTTAAACTGATATCAAGAGATGATTAAACGGTTTAAATGGGAATATATTCCAGTCTTTTGGCTACGAACCAACTTATTTCTTCCTTTTTATCTTGACAGCTTTCTTTTTTATTGTAATAACTGCTGCAGTTATCATTATCTTTAAAGCTAACTTAGTTCGATTAATTAAAGAACATTGATTTTTATCGATACTTTGATACACAATTTCTTCAAGTCTAATACTTCGCTAACTCAATAACTAAGTTTCTAGTTCACGTTTCTATATCTCTTAACATATTTCTATGAATGTGAATGTGGCTATCAATAAGTTATTTTCTAGAGTAAATAAGAACCGGCAAGTAGACTTAAAGCTTTGCGACTAGGCAGCAAAGCTTTTCCCTGAATTAGTTGGTGGTTACTTCGGAACTGGTAAAATATTAACGTTGGTACCTGTTCGTTAAACCAATAGTGGTTAAACCAGTAGTTCTAACGTATGTTGAACAGTGCTATAAAAGATACTTTCTCAACTTACTCAAATCTAAGCAAGTATCTAGGTCCAAACGTCAAGTAAAAGAATTAGTTTAAGAAAACTTAGCGAACTAAATCATCCTCGCATAATTGTTCCGGCAATTAGAATTTATTTATGTCGGCTATTTATTTATTTATAATACACTTACAATTTAAAATATACAATAAAAACATATAAAATCTACAACTTATATTTGAAAGCGTCTGAAAATTTAGTTCTACACTAAAGATTGGAAACAATCGGAAATATGTCACTGCCTAACCAAGCAAAGTAAAATTTTTTACTTTTTTTTATAATTATTGGTCAATTTTTTGAGTTTTAAATATTTTTATTTTTAAAGAGAAAAGATAGGCCCTCGGCCGGGATTCGAACCCGGAACCTTAGTCTCTCCGTGACATCGCTCTACCATTTGAGCCACCAAGGCCGCCTGCCGGTCAAATCTTTCTCTCATCCGATCCCAAGTCCTCGTGCTCTCGCAATTTTTGCGCTGAATACGCTAGAACGAAGTTCTTTGAACATTAATTTAATTTTAGGATCTTATTGACTTACTTCATAAAATTGTTTACACTTTCGAAATGACAAAAAATATAATTTTTAAAACAATTATAATACTTAAACATGTATAAGCTTTTCAGAATTTAATTGTACTTAAATTAATTTATTTGTTAATTAATACAATGAACTGTTTATGTAACTTTAACAATCTTGGAGAATGGAAAAAAGAATATGTTTTCTTCATTTCGATTCGGCATAAATTGTATTTTTTCAATAATTAAACATAAATACGTTTTGCAGAGTTAAATTGCTCTTCTACCTAAATCGAACTATCAAATAATAATTTTTTTTAATGTACAAAACTTATTTATTTATAAATTAATACTGTATTCAGTGCCGTTTGTATAACTTCAACAAAGAGCTGTTAAAATAGTGTTTATTTTTACAAACTAAATTGGAGGACGATTTTTTTTTCTTTTATTATATCAGATCTGGAAGAACCTAAAGAATGGTTCTGGCTATTAAAAAAAAACTTCAAATATTTTCAAAACAATAATGTTATTTTTTAATATGAATCAAACAGTTAGAATATTGTAATTAAAACCGAATTTAATATGAATTAACGTATAAAAATGCGATTATTGTCATAAAAAACACATTATTTTGACAAAGAGGCATAAAATAAGGGAATGTTACAGACATTTGACGGACACTGTAACATAAAACACAATGTCCGTCACTTGATATCACCTATAGAACAGGAAAGGAGCCTCTATAGAGTTTTATTCCTCCCATGTAATTGGCCATTACGCCATTAAAACGACGCCAACCGCCAGTTTATTTTCCTAAGTAGATTATACACCCGTTGTATAGGCGCTCCTGTATTGTTATCGCTCCCCTTACGTTCAGTTCGCAGTTGAATTAGAGTGTGAACTTGTCACAACTGTTCACTGTTATGTTTCCGCTCTTTGGGTCACATTTTCTCGTTAATGGATCGTTCTGTCTTTCGACAGAATAGGATCATGTTGTTTTAAGACATTGCATATCGTATTGTAATATGTTTTAATACTGTAGCATAATTTTAATTCTAATGTGGTAATGGGATATGTAGAAAAATTTAATTATGAAAATACTAAACTGCGTCCGAAAAACTGGCACCATCCATTTTTTGTCAGTATCATAAGCAAAAACTTCATTATTGTTATCATTAATTACAATTAATCGATAAAATTTGATTATTCAATTATCTAAAATCTATAAAATACCAAAAATAATTAATTTATCAATATTTCATCAATATCGGCTTCAAAAAAAAAGAAGAAAAACCATCTCCTCCCATATGCAATGACTTTTTATACCACTCTCAAAGACATCTACATATATGATAAAGAAAAAATTATATGTTATATACCAGTAGCTATGGATGATAAGATGAAAGAGCTGATTATAAAAAAAAAATAACTAGAAATAGATAAACAAACTACCAAAATGTACATTGTCATCGAGGTTTGTCCAATCTGTTAATTTTAAGCCGATAATATTACTTCCCGATGACTCTTTTTTTTCTATTTTTTAATCTATAGTCAGCTTCAGAAATCGGGACTGATGAATTCGCTGACCCGAAGTACTTGTTCTCAGCATTCACCATCAGTTTCCTTGTTAGCTATCTAGCTGGGTCCAACATTTGCACTTGAGGTTTGCTTTTGGTTTGGCATTCAATGTACAAAGTCTACACCTCACACATGATAAATTCATTAGTGAGTGAACTACGAACATAGGAAGTCTAAGGATAGAATATTAGGTTATATAGGATATTCTAAGACTGGGGAAAACTGCCTCCACAAATGAAAGATAAAAACCATTAATTTATTTCTCCTAAACGGATTAATGTCAAAAGAATCTATCATTATAGGCTGGCTAAGAATTGGACATACAATGCTAACTCATCTCCATCTACTTTTTTTTCTTTAAAGAAAATAATATAATACAGAAAACACTGATGTATTTAAAAGCCGCGAAGTTAATTCAAGTAATTTGAGAAGATCAGTAGTCGTTGACAGCTCCTACAGTCGAAGTGACGTTAAACAAAAACACTGAGGAGTTACTCGAAACGTTAAAGTAATATTAAGGAATGAAAGAACATTTTTGAAATAATGGTTAAGTTTACTCCACTGATATATAATCCTTGTTTTAGTTTTCAGACCCTAGGACTCCATCTGGACAAACGTCTCACTTGGAATCATCATACAAGACTTAAAAGACAAGAAACTGCTCGACGTTTTCGCCTACTTCAACATTTCCTGGGCAAACGTTCAAAGCTCCCAATTAATTACAAAAGACTCATTTACATGACAGTTATCTGACCTATTTGGACATACGGAGTTGAGCTTTGGGGCTCAACTCATCTCGTATCCTATCCTTACAATCCAAAATCCTTTGTAAAATCCTCAATGCTTCTTATTATGCCACAAACATACTCATCCATCATGACCTTAATATACCGTATGTAGCTGATTTGGCGCAAACTAGATACTTATCCTTCCATGAAAAGCTCCATACACACTTGAATCAGCTAGTTTCTCAACTTGCTTCCCATAATATTCCTGATAACCCTCTGAGGCGTCTGAAAAGAAGATGGCCTCTAGACCTTCTACTATAGAACTTTATTGGAGTGCTATCAATGCATAGTTTCTCCACAAGTGTTTTTTTGTATGCCCTTTGTTCATACAGCAGATTTACTTGATGCAATGTAATTACAGTTGTAAATATCTATAAATTATTCTATTCTAAAAAAAAAAGTTTTCAGACATCCAAGCCCAGAAAGTATATCAAATAGAACTATAGCGGCAGTTGTATGTTGAACATCTTGGTGGTGGGGTGCTGTCTGATGTTTGGAGCATGTTTGGGCTGTTGATCGTTGGAATATATTGCACATTTTTCTTCGAGATGTGATTCACATAACCTTTTTTTGTTTTTGTGTCTTGATAATGGCTGAATAGGCGAAACGTCGACCGGCAAGTGGGTGTAATACTGGAGAAATTTGAAATATAAGGCTTTGAATTGTGGTTTTTCCCAATTGCATTATATCAAATAGAACTACTTTGACTATTTTTATTTTAAAGAGAAAAGGTATGCCCCTGTTAAAGATCTCTTTAAAATAAAAATATTTAAAAATCAGAACAACTGACCAATAATTATTTAAAAAAAAATTAGAACTACTTTACCCTATGATCGAGCAACTGTCTCTAAATCTTGCCTTAGATTACAGAAAATCATCATCATCATCTGTTCCTTTGTTGTTCATCGGATGTCAAATATCCCTATCAATTTCCTGTTTGTTGTTTCATTCAAATAAAACAGGATCGTAATTGAGGACGAATCGATGCTAATAGATCACATTTAAAAGGGAGACAACAGGCCGTTTCGATTGGTCGCCCTTCCTCCTCGTATCCAATTTATTTTCCTTGATTGGACGTTACACTGGGATTTGTAACTTCCCAAACCGCTTCCGTATGAACTCAATTAGGATCCCTAATTGAAAAGTTTATTAATACATCTAATTACTCGGATGCCGTTTGGGTAATTGGTTTATTTAATTGAACGGCGGGAGTAAGTTGACCGGGAACTCATTTTCCGAAAGCAATCTTGGAGATGTGGAGAGGGCACGGGCAATCATCCTTCACCGCGGCCGCAAGCCTCCTCCTCTTGTGTCTACATAATTACAGCGGGCGTCAGGGATCCAATCTAACATATAGTATATTACACGAGTCCATTGTCAGTTCAGGCCACCGTATCCGAGATTGCTGTTTAAATCAGAGATACATCGCCAAATACTTTAATTAATTAAGCTAATGTTTTTACGATAACTTCCAAAATGTAGTAGTAACTTCCAAAGTGTTGTAAGTTCTTTTTATTTACTGACTAGTTGAAATTAGAAAAAACAGTAAATTTTTGCCAGGTTAAAAAAAAGGTTATTTTTTAAATAAATTTTATGGACATAAAATGTTTGCTAATAAATTACTTTAATTACCTAGGATACCGGTTGCTGCAATTTATTATTGTTTTTTATTTATTTCTGAATCAAAACGAATTACGGTTATATTTATGGTTCTTCTTCAAAATAATAAGAATGACTGAATAACTTTTCAAACTGATTTAATTGGAAATATAATGTTGGGATAAAGCCAGTAAAGAAAGCACGAAGTTATATAACACAAGGCTATGTTAGAATTGTATATACAGTTGTACTTGCATGTAGTAATTTTTTCGAAATAAAATTCATGGAGGATGAAAAAATAAAAGTCTGTGAAGAAGAATTTTTCTAACTAAAATAATTACGTATATCGTTAAATGAATTGAAACAAATGAATCATTAGTAAATTAAAGAGATCTGAAATAGATTGGACGAATTAAAAATTTTAGAGATTTAGGAAAAATAAAAATAAAACATTAATTACCTATTATGACGAAATCTTTGTTGTCAGTTGTTGAAGCTGATTAGAAAATATTTTTTATAAAGAACAAGCTTTATAATTATCATTGAAAAACATCTTTATGAATTAAATCCACAAGCTTAAAATCAATCAAATAAGCCATGTTTATTTATAATTATATTGTTTTGTTTAAAAAATCTATATGAAGTTCTGTTATCAAAATGAATAACAAGCTCCTTCGAAACATACTCTGCAATATACTCTCAGAAATGATATCCTCCTGCAACTATTGCAAATATGCCGTTGATTATTTAATTTAATTTTTTTGTTGACAATTTTTATAGACTTACTTAGTTCAACATTCATTTCCCCTTATTTATAAAAAATAAGAAGTCGAAGAATCAATATAAGGAAAAAAATAAAAAATTAGTTCTTTAAAGAGATATAACAAATAAAAATATTTCCAAGTAAGAAATCTTTTTCCCTTGAAATCTACGCCAATATAACATAAAAGAAATCATTTAAAAGGAATATGTGGGTGAAATCTCATTGTGAGGTTTTTATAGGCGTAATTATAAAACGATAAAACCTTTTATTTAATTCGCTTTAATTTAAAACTTTTTAGTCATAATATGTTTTCTATTATTCAAACGTACAAATAGTCGTCGATTTTGATTTTTTTCTTAATTTATAAATAAAATGCTAATAATTAGATAAAACAAGGAAAACGTTCAATTTTCTTCTTACCTAATTATTCTTATTACAAATAAAACATATGACGTATATTTATTTACGTCCAGACACCAGGTGCCAGACCATCGATTAATTTGTCATGGTTTAACGTTTGCACCTTTATCTTGATTAAGTGACGTTATGTAGATGGTTAAGAACCGCGCAGAATACCATCTCCCGTATTAATAACGTTTTTTTTCTAATTTACAACCTATAATATACGTTCCTCATATGTTTCCAGTTTAATAAGTAATCAGTTTGTATTGAAATTATCTTTCATTTGTTCTAAAATTCATCTGGAAAAGATTTTTTCATCTTTTCCTATACCTACTAAATATCTATTAAAATTTAGACCATACGATAGGATGAACCTGGGCAAAAGGCAAAAAAAAAAAAAAAAAAAAAAAACGCCATTACCCTGATTGGAGTCTTTATCTGATTTAATTTCCTGCAAAACCCTTCTTTACGAGAGGTAGGTCATTGCGTTGCGGAAGACAAAAACAGAGGAATTTAATTTGAAGAGACAAAAAAACATTGCTCGATACTTCTCATGATCCAACCAATTCGTTTCGTGGAGAAAAAAGGAAAGAGGTTCTATTAGAATGAGCCGTGAACATCAACTTGAGGTATCATATTTCTGTATTTTTTTTAAAGATAAATTTCCTTTATTTTAACAAGAAATACGACTGTTAGGCCTATAGCCCCTAATGGTCTAGATATCGCGATTTATTTACAATCGATTATGAAACATACATAATGTGTAGATAACACTTTGCTTAATTTTTTTTAAAGTTATTCTTTAGATATAGTCATGTCACACAATGTCATCACCTGAACAATTCTTTTATTTTCAAAAGTTAAATTTCGTTTTCAAAACAAAAATTAAGGAAGCACGTTAGATCGGTGCTGAGTCATCATGCTTAAGGTTTCGGGTTTAACTCCGCCTGTGGCAGATAATTATTTAATCTGTTAGTGTTGCTAATGAACTTGGTGGGATCTATTGGCCCTCCAAGGACTCACCCAGCCTCTGGTGCCCTTGATAGAGCGAAATCTGAATCATTAAACCCTCCATGGGCTGTACTGATACATTTTTTTTAAAAACTAGCATAGAGAAAACCGAATTTATGTTGCTAGGTTGTTATTGTTCTAGCATTTATTTTATTCATTTATTTATTCATTGTTATTGTTCTATATCACGCTTTATTTATACTTGCTTATTAATTATATAATACAGGAAGTGTACCAAAATTTATATTAGTCAATGTCTTTTTTGCTATTATTTTTAATATTTTCTTTTTATTTACTCCATTGTTTTTTTTTATAAAATAACTTCTACATTTTAAAACTTTATGATAAATTTAAATAAAATGTTTAGTGCGTCATACAGGGAAGTAATTTAAATTGCCCAAAGCCGAATTTTCATTTTTATTTTGTCGAGTCATTAAAAGATCTTGCTTTTAAAAGAAATAATGAAACGAGTTTTCTCTCTTATGAGTCATGTCAACTATAGCGATATTTTAGAGTTTTTTCTTCTTTTACAGCGGATTTTTTTTAAAAATAAAAATAATCTATTTTAAAAGTAACGTAGTAGAGGTCTTGGCACACTTATTTTTTGTTTGTGTGGTTTATTTTTTATGTTCGTATTTTATTTCAAAACTGCAGGATTAATAATTCCATCAAAGCAATGCTATCAAATTGCAATGATATAATGCACTATTCTATTATTACATTTAATTTCGGAAATCCATATTTGTCAATCACATTTTCCTCTGAATTAAAAGAAAAATGTTTTCTTTATTTTTAAATTGGAAGGTGAAAGGAAATTTGGAGGATTTTTCTGTAAGTCGTAACCCGGAAGTTTCAGAAAAGTGCTTTTCCAGTGCTGGAGATTTTCGCTAAAAGCTTTGTCACACCTTGAGCCAATAAGAAGATTAACCTTTCAATGCTCTGATGTGATAAAAAATAACTTTATTCCCTTCCCGACGTTTTATAGTATCCTCTTAGCGATCGGACTATAGCATTATTTGTTTTTTAGTAATACTCGATGCACATACATTTTTTTATTCATTCTGAAATCTCTTTTGATAAGCAATACTGCATTTTTTTTAACATTATATTGAATGAGAAGCGCTATTGTTTCAAAACAACTATTTTTCCTTACAATTCGTTTTAGTCGGTTTAAGAATATGAAAAATAATAAGGTATAGTTTATAAGTTTTGTAATAGTCTTCATCGCTATAATCTTTCATTATCGACCGTCTAAGCAGCGTGAGGAGTTCTGTAATAGTATTGATTAAAATTT
Organism: Arma custos; assembly: GCA_037127475.1. Classification (NCBI taxonomy): domain Eukaryota; kingdom Metazoa; phylum Arthropoda; class Insecta; order Hemiptera; family Pentatomidae; genus Arma; species Arma custos. The sequence continues at coordinate 93,263,044 of CM073760.1, read as the reverse complement.
AGTAGCAAAATTAAGCCATGTGTCGCCATTCATAAAAAAGAAAATTGTTACGAATCCAGAATGAAGTTCTAGGAAAATCGTGTCACAGGTGCGAACTAAGACTAAACCCACAGCCGAGTGGAACAACCATTCCTTTTCTAGATTACTACCTCCTCGCTAATAATAAGATATTTCTCCAAATGTTTAAATTTCAGTAATTCTTAAAATTTCTTCTATGAGTTCAATTCCATATTAACTATTATTTGGACTACCACGCCAATAAAACACATTAACACAAAGACGTTGACAGTTGAAAGGAGTATTATCAAACACTGATGTTGGTTATGTGGGACATCACAAGCCTGTTACATGTGTACTTTCATCCGAGACTAACACAGACCCTGACCTTTATCCTTCATAATTAGTGTCAGTATTGGCTGAGGTCAAGTATCATCTGTCTAATATATTATTATTTCTCACACCTGTATTAGCTCTGTATTGTCAGTATAGGCTGTCTATGAGACCTACACAGATAGTTCTGTATATATTTTTACATATTGATCTTGGGCTTGATTGTTTAACTTTAAACATTTTGTATAATGTGTGATGAATATATGTTCCAAACTTTATACTATAAAATTATATATATATTTATTATCGATTATATATAATTATTTTAAAAAACATCTTAAAAATAACTGTGATTACTTTTTTTCACATTCTCCTTTATCTATTTTCATCGCATTTATCAATTATTGACTTATGTTTCAGTGTCGGTCAGGATAAGCCTTATATCCTCAAGAATCGAATTTTAATTTCTATTTTTATAATTACTTTTATTTTTTCGCCGTTTCAGGCTAGATCAGAACTTTCCAAACAACGGTCCTAAGTTTCGAATTCATTACTAAGGACTCATAACATAAAACATGTTTGGACGTATGGAGTACAGCTTCGGAGCTCCACTAAACCACCGTATTCTATTCGCATCCAATCCTTATAATTCAAAATCCTTAATTCTCCTTACTTTGTTAAGAATAGAATCATGCATAAGGACCTCAATGTCCCATTTGTTGCATATTTGACCCAAGCTCGAATTCAATAATTTCATGAAGAAGTGTATATCGACTCGAACCCACTAGTTTCAAACCTAGCTACTACTTAAATTCCCGATAATCCTCCGAGACCTCTGAAAAGAAGATCGCCTGTCATTATATTTACTGGCTGTATTGTTATAACGCAGTGTTAAATTTAAAAAAAATAATAAAAACATAAAAAAACTTTTGATTGTGAGCTCAAAGAATAATTCAAAAATAAGCTTCATAACAGAAATAGAGTTTATTTCAGGAAAAGAACTTGTCCCGGACTTGTACCCGTTCTGCAGTATTCAAAATTTTGAAGGCATTTTCAAGACTGTGCTACCTTGCGGACATAAGTACCTTCCATATTAAACAATAAGTTCTGTCTCAAGTAATAAACGATTTTTTAAATAAAAATCACAAAAGTTGGACTAGTTTCCTGTCTGTAGTTTGCAGTTCATATCTGAGACATTATCTAAGTTGGCCTCGTGTCCTTCTAATTGCAATGTCTTATTTAAATACTACCACTGGGTAGTGTCCCTACTTGACTTTAGCCATATCATGTATCATTTATTATATTTACTTGTCGTTTTGTTATAATACACTTGTTATATTCAACGAGTCCGAAATAAAAAAAATGTTACAATAAATATGAGGATCTCGCATATATATACTGTCAAGGTTTCTTTGTTCTAACAGCCAACGTACTGTTATAATACAGTTGTCATTTTGGATAGATATTTTTTTTTAATTTTTTATTTAATTATTTTGTCCAAGTATAGTTCCAGAACTCGCGCACAATTGTTATTATATTTGTATGGTCTGGTTTTAGTCAATAAAAATATAATACAATTTGTGTGCGTGTTCTGGAGCTATACTTGAACAAAAAAATTATATAAAATATTTAAAAATTATCTATCGAAAATCACAACTGAATTATAGCAGTATGTTGGCTGTGAGAACAATCTTTTTTTTTTATATCGGACTCGCTCATTTTCCTGAAGATTTACAGTTTCTGCGGGAAGGATACGATGGAGCCTCTTTTTTTTCATTTATGCGTAACAGTGATAAGTAGATGAATTTTGACTACATCACACTTTGTAGATGCTCTTGCATTCTCGAGCGGAAAAGATGAAGCAGGAAGCTCTTGGACTGCGTTGCGTATAGGCCTTCCCGCTGAATCATCCCGGAGGCTGGTAGTATCGAACAAGGGGCCGCAATAATTCAATCAAGCCATAGAGCCGCAGGGACAAGGGATCGCTAAAAAAGACCCGACTAAGGCGCTACAGGAGCCGGAGCTAATTCGGCGATGTGCCGTTCGAGATTAATGGTCCGGGGGCCTTGATGAATGAAGCTGACGTCCGCTGGCTACGTTCCCCCTCGAACATCCTCCCTTGTATTTATTTCTTACTGACTCTCCCTCGCTCCCTTCCTATTTATTTTTGTCCCTTACTTCTTCGGTCAGCTGGCAGTTGATCTCCTTTATATGATTGGATTAAGGAAGGAAGACTTTTATTGGCTTGGAGGTAAAGGACCTAAATAAATTAGTTCCCTAAAGTTTGGCAAATTATGAGAAATAAAAGAAATGCAAAATTAAATAAATAAGGGACAGTACATATCAAATAAAAAATGAAATAAACAACTAACGAATTGGATGCAGTGCAGTGATTCTTGGAGATTCGAGAAATACAGATTTCCATTTTCTTTCCTTGTGATCCAAAGGAATTTTTAAATTCATGTGTGAAAGTAATGTATTTTCATCCCTCTTTTCTCAATCTGCTCGTGTTTCCTTTTCGTTCTCAATCCCTATCGCGTATGCTAACGACACTTGTGTATTATAAGTAAACAATAATCCAGCTGTTGCATCCCATATTCTGCAAGCCCATATCACTGACTTTGAAGTATGGCGTCATAACTGGAGGATAAATATAAATTCCCACAATAAAAATAAAATCCCGTCAAGTAACCTTAACCCTTCATCGGAAACCAATGAGTTCTGTCCTCCAGTATCCATTAAAACATCCCACTAACTCCTGTAGAAGAAATCCGATATTTCGGATTACTTCTTGGCAAACGTTTAACTTGGAATTCACATACTAGACTAAAAAAGAATAACACATCGCACCTACTAGACAAACTCTCTAAGCTCCCAATTAATTACAAAAATATGGATGACAATTATAAGACACGCGGAGTAAAACATTAGGGCTCCAGTAAGCCATCGAAGTCCTCTCGAATCCAATCCTTCCAATCCAAAATCCTTAATACGCCTTAATTTGTTACCAATAAAGGAATCCATAATGATCTCAATGTCCCATTTTGGCCCAATTCCGATACCCTTTCATGACAAACTTCATTCGCACTCAAATCCACTAGTTACAAACCAACCTACTTCTTCAATTCTTGATGATGCTCCGAGGCATCTGAAGGCCTCATGACCTTCTAAGCTGATTTGTTATTTGCTTACTTCCACTGAGCAGTTTGTCTATTTCCCTTTATCCATGCCATTATTTAGCATTCCTACCATTTACTTGTTTTATTGTTATAATACAGTTCTAAATTTCAATAAATAAATTAATAAAATAAAATAAAAACGCCATGTGTGGGACTATCCAATGCTCTAATTATAAAATTCCTGACAAGGGATGTAAATGAAAACCCAATAAAAGGGATGATAAAATGAAAATTCATTGGTATTCTCAATACCTCAAAACACGCAGTAGCTCTGTATTTTTCCATTATATTACAGCTTAAATACGGCTTGATTCTATTTCTGATTAAGGAAACTGTCAGGGTGGAATAAAATAAATTCATGGGAATAGCATTTTATTAATATTAAAGAAAAAAAAAACTTTTTTTAGATATAATATCTGCCACTGTTACCTAATTGGATTGTAAAAAGTTCACCAATATGATGGAGCTCAACGATCTTGGATAATCTGCTTTAGGCATAAATATTAATTGAATCATAGCAGGAAAACGTTTTTTTAATTACTGCTCAGAGAGTAGGCGGCAAGCTTTGTGATTGGCGCCTCCACTAAATAATTTTTCCTCGTTATTATATATCTCATTATTGTTAGAATAACATTTACATTTCATTCTATATAATTTTTCAGATATTCTATATTCAAAATAAAATTTAGGTTACTTTTTTTAAAAATCTAGGTAAACTAAAACTTACAGTAATCTAATTTCAGCTGAATGAAAACGAAGAACCAAGTCATAAACCTTAACAGATTCCAGAGATAATAAATACAATTTATATGATTGTCGATGTGAAATTTAAGGGATTCAATTAGTTATATTATCTTGCATACTCTGCCCTGATTGTACAAATTGCTGGATAATTATGTTCTAGGATCAGGGGTACTTATTTATTTTAATTTTAATTGATAATTACTAATTATCATTAATTAATTATGAAGAATATTATAGCAAGCTCTTCAAATTGCAAACATTATCATACAAAGGGATATCTGAGCCTTTTCTAACCAGCAAAGGTTTGCTCCAGGGGTGTTGTGCACCTGCGTCTCTGTTCAAGATTTATCTTGATATTTGTCTAAAAGCATGGAAAAAAAAAAGCGAACTCATGGGTATTCAGTTGATAGAAAAATAACCTATCCTTCGCGGATGACCAGGTCATCATTGCACAAGACAAATAAGATGCTAGATATATTTTAAGAAAATTAAATGAGGAATATCAGCAATGGGGGCTAGTTATTTAAGATGAGAAAACGGAAGACATGACAGCTAATAGTGAGGATTTAGAACTGAACCCAGGAGGGGTTCTAAAAAGAGTTAGACATTTCAAATATCTTGTGATGCATGTGATATGGAAATAAAAAGAAGAATTTCAGATGATAAAAAGACCATATCAATGCTCAACTCAGTACAATGTTTCGTAAAACGCATGCAGATTATTTCTTAGGTATCTGTTATTTATGTTACTAAATAAAATACTCTTAACAAAACATGTTTATATTTTAAATAACCTCAAAGCAATTAAATTTGTGAATTCCACATTCTTTTTTGATTCTTCGTTTGACTGAAGCCCAAAGTGATTCCATCCTCTGGTTATGAGTACCTTTCTATAAGTCAACGAATTTTTTGAATGGATAACAACATAGTACCACTTGGGACTTCTTCTTTCATTTAATCTTGGTTTCATCTAAAGGGCTTTTCACATAATTTGGTGTTGGTGATGGTAATGTTCTTACTGTGTAACAACTTATAGGCATCTTCTTAGCTCCTAATATGTACACCTAATTGAAAAATGTTCATTATAATTTATAGTAGAACACAAATGAAACCATAAGTAAATTAACATTTATAATTATGGTACCTTATAAATTTCTCAAATTTATGGAGTTATTTTATATAAGTAATCGTAATTACCTTACATAAAGGAACGGATTGGCTCAGTGGTAGAGCACTGAATTGCCATGGCGGAAATCCCGCTGAAGGCAAGACTTTCATTTATTCTGTTACAGCCGGAGATGGATCATATAGGATCTAGGACCCTCCTGGGGCTCACCTAGCTATAAAAATAAGGGGTAAAATCGGCGGTTGAGTTTGATCTAGGACAAATAAACTCCCTGCAGATCCGTTGTCCATGAAACAGTACAGTCGCTAACATGTAGTAAACACCAGAGCCGTTCACAGTTTTTAGTGTTAGAGATAAAAAAAAAAGAAATAAAAATATCATAATTACCAAATAAGAAATCTGCATGCGTTTCCGAAAGAGACCCAAAACATTATCCCAAAAATAAAAAAAAAATATGCACAATAGTATATTACTAAGTATCATGACATACAGATGAGAAACTTGGGATGTTGAAGGGCGGCCTCAGGAAATAACTCCTAGCTACTGAAATGGACTGCTGGAGACGATTGCTGGGAATATCCAGAATCGACAAAATAAGAAATGCGACCTTCAGAGAAAAGATGGAAGCTTAAAAACCGTTATAGTGTATATAGTGAGTTTTTCACTATATAGTGATTACAGTGTATTATAGTTTTAGATTAGATTATATAGTGAAAAAACACCTGAAATTGTTTCGGCATTTGATAAGAATGCCTGAAGGAAGACTACCAAAAGTGGTCCACCAATGGAAAGTTGGGGGATTGAGAAGACGAGGAAGACCAAGGAGGACCTGGGATTATGAAGTGGAGGAGTCCATAATGGATCATGGTCTACCGGAAGAATGGACCTTGGAAAGGACATTATGGAAGGAAGCCATTGAATCAATATATTAAGGAAACCCAATATTAGTGAAACTTTTGTAACTTCTATTTGTCACTTATGTATTTCTCAATAACTTTCTCAGAGATCCTAGAGCAATGGTCACCGGTGAAAGTTGCCTTACATGTGTTTATACTATCAATTCTGGCAGAAGGTTTATGCATAGAAATTAGTGTTTCTAAAGAGGACATTTATAACATAAGTTTTGTGCTTGATAAGTTCCGATTATATCCTCACTAAGTTTGTAGACCCTTCCTTGATTTTTCATTATGTTAAATTTATAACAAAATTTTCGTAAAAGTAAGCATCTACTCTTAAGCGGGGTAGCAGTGCAACTCTTGATTTATTTGATTCAATTAGAATTAGCATTTCTTTTTCATTGTTATTATGGTCGTCAATATTGTAGGAAGTTGTAATAGTTCTCTGTATCAAAGGGATTTAATGATTTTTTTTTTGTTAAATGGTTCCGAACAGACCTAAAACATGTTGACTATAAAGGTGAAATATACTGAACCTACTAACCTATTATAGTTATGCTTATTTATTAAAATTAAATAGTTTTTATTTATTTGTTATGATTTTATCTAGTCGCTGTATGGAATGCAGTTTCTTTTTAAACACTGTGTTATGATTGTTCCTTTTATTTTTGGATACTTCCGAAGATATTATATTAAATGAATTCCGAAGATCTTATATTATATGAATTGAAAAAAGATGATGTTTATTTTTAAGCTATTATTCAAGAGTAGGGTTTAAACGGATGATATACTGTACTACAAACGCAGGAGAAAAGGGAGAGCAAGACCGAAGCTACTATAAACAAAGATAATGATAACGCATGTAGGCAGTGGAATAGCGATAAAGAGGAGGCTAAAGATCCCGCCCTGCCGCAGAAAGCCGTATTAACGTCCCAAGGCCGGGTTTATTTTCCAGGGGAGGAGTTTCTTGCCAAAATGGGTACCTAACCCACCAGATATTGTCTGAGCATCTGTTTTATCTGTCGCTTACCTTCAGGGATGGGGTCATTGTAAGTTTTCGCGGATCAAATTGGATTAACCTAATACGGTACGGTCTTTTCCTGCCGATTGCTTTCTTATATCTCTATGGATAAGAAAATGGTGCGGGTAGAGGCTAAAAAAATAAAGGAATTCCTTATATATAAACTGATCATTTTTTTAAATTTATTTATTTCTGATTTTTACAATTGTAAAATGCAGAGAAAGTTTGGTTAGAAGTTTTACAAAAATAATAGTACATACAAAAAAAACAAAAAAAAAAACAAAATAGTAAGCATACAGAATAAGAAAGTAGGTAATTATAATACTAAACATTGTAATAAAGGTAAAATCAAAAATATGGCCATGAGTCAACTCTATATCTAAATATGGAAAATTCTTGAATGAAAACTTATATAATTCAAAAGTATTGTTTTGTTTTGTGTGTAAACAAACTTATATGTATCAATGAGTCAGAGCTATTCTAATACTTTGAGCTTTATATAAGAAGTTACTGAGATTAATTACATCATTGTTGTTCTTGGGGTTGAGTACTGTATAAATATTGTGCTAGTATGAACTAATATATTTATTTCTAGGTTCTGTGTAAAATGGACAGTCGAAAAAGATGTGGTTTTGGATCATCACGTGGTTCATTTACACATAGAGGACAATTGTCTTCGGTATTAATTCTGTGGGTATTTTTATTGTAGTAAACAACTATTTGTTTAGAGGGGAAACTCTAATTTGGCTTAGGAGTCTTATTCTCTCAACGGGCAAATCTAATGTCAGGTATGGCTGTACTGAAGATCTACATTAGAAGTAGAAATAGAAACTAACCCTTATAAACCGATAAGACAAGACAAGAATATATAGACATAGACAAAAAGATTTATAACTTGTAAAGTCGGTCACGAGTTTGTGTACATTTACATTATGTTATCTACTAGTATGTATACTTATGGCCAACATTACCAGGTTTAAATATTTTAATTAATTAATAATAATATTATTAATTATTTAAATTTGAATTAAATATAGTAATTTTGCCTATCCAGCCGTAAAGGAACCCTGCAATGAGGGTCGAAACGTCGATGATGCTTTAATCGATGAATTTTTTAGTTCCTTAGAAATAAAGTAACACAAATTACAACGTAGAATATATATTAGAAACATATTTTGCCGATGGCTTAACATATGTTGTTCTATCAAAAACCCTGCAAAGATGTTGTGTGTAAGCATGGAATTAATAGTAACAGGTAAAACGTGGCTAAAATATTTTTTTTAAATAAATTTAAAGACCTTTTTTGAGAAACTACTAAATGTGTTATTATTTTAATCATTATCTTTAATTACAGATTTTCAAAGTGGATAGAAATTAAATAAATATTCAAACAGAAATGTTAAAACGTCAGATAAAATATAATTATTAACAATATTTACATATTAATATTAAATATAACTATCACAAATATAAATATTTAGGATTAATATTAGGTATTTGGAGTTCGGATTTGACGATTGGATAACATCGTATTCATGTTTCTCGATTGTAAGCCAAGAAATATAACAGTAGGCAAAATATATTTGACACCGTGAAATTTTAAGTGATAGTGCATTGATTAACAAAGTTTAATAAAAAGTGAACGAAAGGTTGTATCACAGTGACAGAGGATTTTTTTGCCAAATATCGGGTCTCGCACCGGTTATCAAGCTTGCTGGCTTGATGACCACATCCCCCAAACTCAATGACAGGTATCTTTTGATTTTGGCATTATATGAAAAAATAATCCGGATATAGTAGACTTTTTTTATACTAAACTATGCAACTCCATCGAATTAAATATTTGAAAATATGATATTAAAATAATTCAAATAGTTAATATCCAATCTGAAGAAAGCCCAGTTAGATAACTCTTATCTAAAATATATTAAGAAACGATATACCTAAAAACAAACGCAAACTATCAGAAAACGCTGATTACAAAACTATTAAAATAAAGGAAGATTTTCCTAAAGATATAAGAGAGACGAGGCGGAGTTGGTTTAAATACCTTTTGCAATATAAATGTCGAGGTTCACTACTGAAATATGACAAGCTCCTTATAGATGGAAAACTTCGCACACTGGAAGAACTGGAAGCGTTAGAATATATCACAACCAAGAGGCAGGTCAGTGAAGAAAGCTCACCAGAAGATCAGCTAGATATAAATGATAAGAAACAGCCTGAAAAAAAATTGTAAGCAGTCACAGAAAAAGACACAAAGAGGCAACAACCTGGATAGATACTACCCCAAAACGAATCAAAATGCAAACAACTCTTCAAAGGATAGCAGTAGAGATAGTTTAAACAATGGGCAGAAACCATAAACAAGGAAAGAAAAGATAGCTCACTTTTTATAGGGGCGTTCAATGTGAGGACTCTGTTAAGTGAAGACAGATTAATGGAATTAGAAAATGCCTTAAATAAAATCAGTTGGAAGAAAAACATTACGATTATAGAAAGATACGGAGGGATACTTATGCACACCTCTTCTGAAAATGGTCATAATGGAGTGGGATTTTTTATATAAAAAACACTAAAAGGAAATGTTTTAGAATTTAAAGAAATTAATCACAGAATAGCTCTAGTCAGACTAATTTATAAGAAGAAAATCCTCAGCATTGTTCAAGACTACGCTCCAACTGCTGATTTGACAGAAAAAGATAAAATAGGACAAGGATTGCTAAAGATTAAGTGGCAGTAATTAATGTCAAACTTCACTTCCCAATAGAGCTGGTCACTCCGGGAATTTAGACTATAGTCCCATAAGGGAAGGGCTATAAAAAAAAATTAATCAATTAACTAATTCATCTTTCAAAAAGAATAATCTTATTATTTATTATTGTTATTTAGGTTCCAATATTAGGCACCATAGAAATATGCATATATTTTTGTAAATATTAGAATTTTTTTTTAAACCATTTTGTTTTATATTTGTCTTTATAATAAAGGCTTAATTCATTCATTCATTCATTAGGTATTTAAAATATAATCAAATTCAAATTATTTACCAGATATTGAACCGATCGTTGCTCAACGCTTACAGAGCTCTGTGTACTATATATCCTTACTTTAATAGAAATTCTAAATTAAGCCCAGATAATAAGTTATTATTATATAAAGCCTGCTTACGACCTAAACTTAGTTACGTGACTAAAACTAATTACAAAAAATTACCGAAAAAAACGATCGTTGCTCTGATCATAGCTGATAATTTGAAAAAACGAAAATAACTATTAAATTTAATAATTAATGTAGTTTTTTCTAATAAAGTTAGATTTGAACCTAGGGTGATTCGGTGTAACGAGGGGTAAATTATTGAATGTTGTCGGGGGACTGATACTGTTTTAGCGGTTGAGGGGTCGTCACATTGCGTCACGCTCCAATAAGTCGTGGGGGTTGGTTCAGGCTGACACGACGCTCGGGAATATTCCCAGTTCTCTGTTGAGTCCTTAATTGTATCCAAACTAAATAATTCACTTCCAATTATCACAATTAATTGCTTATTATGTAATTATATTATATCTTAATTCAACTGTTTTCCAATGTTTATTTTTCTTATATGCAAAAAAGGGGATGGGTTTAATAAGCGTAAGGACCCTTTTGGACCTACCAATCCTAATAGGGGAAAGCCTCTATACATTGAATACCCTTAATTGGAGGTAAAACCCAGAAGTCGAGAGTGATATCGGGCCAATATCTCTCCCTCTACAACCTTTTTCTAATATATTTAAAGTCATTATATCTAGTCTAATGTAATATGACTGAAAACCTTAAAAATAAAGCACTTCTTACTTATTACACGCCGCTGCTTTCCTGTGAAACTATACAATAAATGGCATTATTGTTAACAATTTCATAATTTTTTTTTTAAACCTGTGAAGGTTACAGAACAGGTAAAGAAATCAAGCCTCGGTTGATTCTTCTCTTATTTAAAAGTACTAAAATCCCAAATAATCTAGAAATTTAAAATTAAGGGTGTGCGGTAATGTAATAAAGCCGGTTATGATATACGCCTGTGAGACCTCTTCTCTCATTAACACCATGGAAAGCAGAATTGTACAGGAAGAAAAATCTTCCGTATACATTTAGAGCGGTATGGAATCAGAGGAGAAAGACTAATAAGGAACTGCTCTTGGAGTCTGGTCAGCCGATATCTCATTATACGAAGGAATGGCGGTTAAGATGGGCGTGGCATGTATCTCGAAGTAATCCGTCAGGACGCCGCAACACAATGCCAGATTAGTTAGCAAGAGACTACTTGGGAGGACAATAACCAAATTTATATATATGGCCATCAAAGATACTGCGAAACAGGAAATCAGTAGCTCAAAACAGAAAGAGGTGGATGATGCCGGTAATGGCAGCCAAAGACCTAAAGGGGAGAAGATATAGTGTTACAAAATCAATCGAAATAAATAAAGAAGTATTTTTATTATAGTTTTTTTTTTTTTAATTTAAGCAGAAATAAATATAATATCAGCGATATCTGGGGTGATGGAACGTCCAGGAAGGCTGTACAATATCCTGAAAGAGGGTGTAGGAAAGGATACGGGCTTGCTATGAGGACCCTAAAGGTCAACTAGGATCCTCGGGTTCTGTTTAAGGCCAGCTTGGTATAAGGGCTCGCGGTAGGGCGGTAATTTCTGAATGAAGGGTTCCTTTATGTAGTCCTTCTCGTTCCCTCTCTCGCTTAATTTCGTCCGGCCTTTGAAGGCTTCTATTAATGGCCTATATTCCATCCGGAGTCACCCCGAACTGGTTGGGGTCGTTACAGCCACCGGTCTGTGCGGTCATGATTCAATATAGTAATTTGCCTTATTAACTAGGGCCTATTTCATACACCTCACATCTTTCTAAATCTAAATCAGTTACTGAATTTCAACTTTATATGATGAAGCAAAATGTTTTCTACTCTTGGTATATAATTACTAATTAAATGCATATTGATAATGAAATTAATGTTTTTGAATGCGTTATAATATCAATGAACTTATACAAGGGCGGATTCAGGATTTTTATCTTGGGGCACAACGGGCAGACGGGCTAAGATATCAACAATGACTTAGAAATAAACTTGTAGTAATTACAGAAAGGTTTCAAAGGCTTGTTAAAATATCTAAATAATAGTTTCACTTTTTCTGTCATTTTATTCATATATTTTAACAACTATGATCATGTGTTTTCCTATAAGTATGGACTTTAATGGATTCTCAGTACAGTACTCAAAAAACCGTCTGAGGGGCATGCCCTTCGATCTTCCTGGCTTCACTTCACAGTCTGGCACTCATGTTACCGTTTATTTGTTTAACGCCACTTCATGCTGTTACGGATAATCGGAATGCTACAGCGGGAGTCCTAAATTTTGCATATCCAGGTATAGCTAGAATAGGGATCTTTAACGAGTACTTGGGAACGCACAGGCTCATAGGACAGAATAACCACTCCCTTAAAAAAAATCCATCCCACAGTTCCATAGAAAGCAATATACATTCAGGAAAAATTTACAATAATTGTTTCAAGCCGAAAGTTATACTTTCACATTACAAAATTAAAACAATTACTTCTGCGAACTTAAGCCTCAATTTACATGTCTACTATTGGTTACTATTCTTCAAAATACACATACAGAAAATGGCAAGGTTGTGTGAATTTTAATTTAAATTATCTCCTGGAAATCAGAATCTTAGTTTTGAAGTTTTTTTATATCGAAAGAGGAACCAGTACATATAGGTTCAGTTATTAATGTCTATTCTATTCCTTCTGTTTGAGCACTAATAACTAAAAACAATGTAATGAGAAAGAAACTGGCTAACTGATATTTATGTTTGGCTAATCAATTATGTGCAGCGGTCGGAAGTTGCTAGGAAATTTGCTAGCCGCAGCGCGATCAAACTTAGGCTAGGAAGCGCTCCAAGTGGAGAGGCAACTGATGGAGACTAATGCAGTTTTAAAGGAGCCAGGAAGAGAGAGAGAGAGGAAAGAGGGCGGAGGTGACTGCTCCGACCAACAGGCCTTAAACTATTCACCAGCTGCCAGTTGCTTGTCTTTACAAAAGCTCTCTCCTCTTCAAACATCCCCATCTTGTTTTATCATTAAGTTAGCAGGCAGGCCCCCTTCAACGGAATTCAATTAACTTTAATCTATTTTATCTCCTTCTTACACCACTAATCCGTATTTTCCCTTCTTTCAGTATTTTATTGTGCCTCGTCATTAATTATCGTAGCTCATTCGATGCCTGAAGCTATTATTAGCCTGAAGCTATTATATTGTAGGGAGTCCTCAAAATTGTCTTATCGGCTAAATTCATGTTAATCAAAATGAGGGGAGCAGAGTGGCTTCAGCTGTAGAGCGCTGAGTTGCCATACTGAAGGTCCAGGATTCAAATCTCGCTGGCAGACTTTTTTTAATGTGTTAGTGGTAAGAGATGGATCCTATGAGAGCTAGGATCTAGACTCAGACCTAGTCTCTCTAATGTGGCTACCCCAAAATAAGGGGGAAAATCTAGCGGTTGAGCGTCATCTAGAACAAATCACCTCCCTGCATAACCGTTGTCCAAGAAACAGTACATTCTCTATCATGTACTGAACCCCAGAATCTTTAAGGGTTTTAGGGAAACAGATTTTTCTGTTGTTAATCACAATGGACCTTAGTACCCGATAAAAAAAAACTTTTATTCTTTCTCAAACTTAGGAATATCGCCTTTCAAGTACTCTCCAACTGGCTATGGGAAGTACAAGGAGTGATTATGACCCACTTCCGATGGTTCAAGCGGGAAAACAATTAGATCACTCCCAATAATTCAAGACATTATTATACTACATTATTATAGACTTAGCTTTAGCCGGCAGAAGTGCTCCTCAACCACTTAATAGGTTTACATTGACACCTACATACAATGAAAGGGTAATAAATAACTACCAGAAAGTCTTCGTTATAAGATTGAGAATGCTGAGAGAAAACAATCGCAGTGTGGCAGTGGCGGTATCTGTCAAGTCGGAAAGGACCCACTCTTTGCCTAAAAGGATCCACTCCACAGATGTCCACTCACGGATAACTGGCACTCACAATCCTCAAGAGCCCCATGTGCTTTAGGCCAGCGCTTTATGGTCAGGGCATGAGCATCATTCCTTAGCTTGCTCCAGCTGTAGCATATTTTCCGAAGTTAGATAAAAGCAGTATGGATATCCATTCTCAATCATGGCAAAAAAAGGACCGACAATGTCTCCGGAGAGGGCTGGCTTATAACCAGAAAAGGCTACTCATTTGCATTGTGATGTAAACCTGTAACTTATAGAACAATAGCCGTATGCTAAAAAAATCTTTAATGTTTTAATTTAGAATATCACTCAATACTAAATTTAAAAAAATATACAATTTTTGTTTAATGTTTTTTCTGCAGATTTAGCCCTGATCTTCTGATGGTATCTAGCCTCAAAATTCCTCTAGATTTGTTACGTGTGATGTGCTGAAACTTTTGATGAATTTATTATAACCATGTTCTATCTCACTGGAAAGAAAATTCATTAAACATCACTCAAAAGTTGACGAAAAATAGATATTGTGCTAGGTGTAGTCAGTATTGTATTTTGAAGTACTAGTGTATTGAAAAAGACGAATCCAGGTCCCCCCTTAAACTTTGCAGCTATAAAAACTTGAGTTTTGTTCAGTAAAACAATTTTTTTTTTTACTTTTAGCTATCTATGGTTTTAATTGTGCTTAATCAATATAGTGCAATCAGAAAATCTTATAAAGCATATACTTTTAAGGGTGATAGGTTATTGTGAAAAATAATCCTCTCACTGTCAATATATTTATTTACCAGATCGCTATCGATTTTAGTTTGGAAATTTACAAGTTGAGTGCAATTAAACTGCTTAAAACCTTGAAGAAATAGTTCAATCAACAACTGCATAATAATGAGCTAAAAAATAAATATTAATTTGTGAACGAATAATAAACGAATATCGAAAATAAATAAAATATAAGAAATTATTGGGGCAGTGGAAAATCCATTTCACACTACGTCTTAGTTCCATCCGACTGTTAGTACCCTTCACAGCACTTCCGTCGCAGAATTAAGTCTCTAAAACAGGAAAGTTACTAACTAGTCAATGTTTCACCTATTCAGATACCATCAAGACATACACAAAAGAAATAAATCCCATAAATTAAGATTAAATGCATCGCATCTCACATCAGCAGAATCATCAATCAGAGAGAGAAACCTCACTCCAAGGCGTTAAGTCAAATACTCATTTTAAAAATTATTCCAGGCATCTTTCTGTGTTTTTTCTTGCTTATATTGATTAATTTTAATGTTTCAAATAACAAAGGAAAATATTAAAGTTATCAATCTAGTTTAATAGAAATATTCATGGTAGGTTAGTTCCATTCAATAGTATTTTTTTTTTCTTTGGAGGATTACTTTCTTTCTAGAGTAGTGTTGTTAAGAGCTGTGGAGGAGGCAAGATATCCGATTGGCCCGAGGCGTTAGTACTCTTCCTTCAATGCTCTCTCCTCCAAAGCTTCCGAGTGGCCACGCTCCATCTAACTCGAAATTTAGTGGAACAATACGCTACGGTGGCTAGACCAGATCCACCTTTATCTGTTCCTTAACAAGAAGAGATAAAATTTAAAAAAAAATCTCTATCCCATTCTTATGATTTGTTTTGTTTTTCTCAGAAATTGAAATAGTTCTATCAAAAACCTTATATATAATTTTTCCTTTTATTAGCATTTTTCATTTTTGTCGGTACGTTTTATACAGATTCATACCCAATCTACAACTATTGCTTGTTTTTGATATTACATTGACGTAAAAAAATAAATAAATAAATAGTTATCATTAGTTGGGAAGTAACACTTAGGTCATGTTCAACCTAAAGAGATATAAAGTCAACGCGATATATTGTATGCGATTTACGACACGCTGTTCTAAAGGGAGACGAATAAAAAGTTTCATATCTGCGTGATTGCGTAACATGTCTCAATATCCCTCGTTATTGTTTCAACATATCACAACATATCTCTCGAAGTCTGTCTGTCTCAGCTCCGATATTTCGAGCTGTGAAAAGGACTGAGTTAACAAACGGTAGACGATTAGTAAGAATGAATAAGATTAATTGAATGGAGAACGGAGATAGTTGGGGGGGGTGTAGTAAAAAAAACACCAAATAAGTTCCAGACTTATATTTAGTTAGTGCCGACATTTCGACCTACAATGTAGGCCATCTTCAGGGCTATGAGACAGAAACAAACAGAACAAAAAATATATAAAAACGTTACAGTAACAAGAATATAGTGACATGTAATGTAGAAAATTAAAATAGTGACACATATGATAATTAAAGATAACGAATTATAAAGTAGTAACAGAATATAATAAAATTAAAATAGTGACAGATATAATAATTAAAGATAACGAATATAAAATACTGGAAATAAATGTACAGAAAGGATAAACAAGTAAACATAATATACAGGGAAAGAAAATGAGGAGGTAAACAGAAAGATACAAAATAAGAAGGTTGAAATATAAAAAAAGGTGGAATATTTGATTTAGAAAAAATTAGTTTAATCATAGGTATAAAATGTATTAATTATTATAAGATTAATTTGGAATATATTAATTATATTATAATTATAAAATGTATTAACTATTATGAGATTAATTTAATATGGAACGATACAACATAGATATATAAAGAGACATTCATATATGAAGTAACTAGTTAGACTTATTAACTAGAGACTAACATTATACTAGTGACTACTCTTGAACCATATCCATACCATCTGCTATCTACTTTCTTAATATCTGTATCTTAGAGCTGTTGCATATGCATAGAAAACAAGATAAGAGGTCATGGAAGTTTACAGGAAATAAGAATAAGACTCATTTTATTGTGCCTACGTTAACGTTGCAGTTAGATTCTATATCCCTCTGCCCTGAAAATGGCCTAAAACTTATGTCGAAATGTTGGAACAATAAAATAATTCTATCTTATATTGTGTAATTCATTGACTGCACCCCCTGACCATTTTACACCATTCTCATAAAATAAAGTATTTTCTTTTTAATATACTTTTATTTTTCTTGGTGTATCCAGTATGTTTTTTTCTTCTTATCGCACGCCTGAACCAAATAAACACTACAACGTCTTCCATACTTGAGCTAATTTTCGTATTGGAAACGTGAAAATGATGTAGCCAGCATATTTTTATCATCCGCTTCATGATTAATCGGATTGATTTACCGCCTGCTGTTATTGAAGCATCTCAGTAATAAATTTTCGCAACAAATTCCTTACGTTATATCGCTTATCTTGTATCATCTATCTATCTATCTATCTATCTATCATTTATTATACTTAATGTATTTTAAATTATTTTTTCTAATTATTGTATTCCCTGATTTGATTGTAAAAACGTGCCCCTTATCAAAAATGTTAGTTCAATTATTTCTTCTCTTCACTAAAGTTTACTCTAAAAGAATTCATATGGTCGAGTTCTTTACGGAGGTACGTTACTTTTGTGCTTTTAGCTTCTTGGACTGACTAATTCAAGAGTTTATTTCGAGGAACTCCTATCTTATTTCTAGATGTCATCGTCACGATATAAACTTGAATAGTTTTAGTTTGTCACTGTTGCTAGCTCAGAGCCAACGTTAGTTCCATATAGTTTCAAGTTTAGAAGATTATAAAGCTTCATATCCAGAGGTTCTCGAAATAACTTAATCCATGACCGTGATAGGTGTACTTTTAAATAATATTGATTATTAAAAATTGAAATACTCAATCATTAGTTTATAATTAGAAGTGTTGCATATGGAAAATGTTAATTTTTAAAGATACAGAGTGAATTCTCTTTGTTGTAGGAATATTTTTAAATTTTACTTAATTTTATTTGATTATTGGAAGCGGAATGGCACAGTGAAAGAGCGCTGAGTTGCCATGCCGAAGGTCCTTTGTTCAAATACCACTGATAGCAAGGCTTTTATTTAATTAAATAGCTGCTAGAGGTGGATCCTAGGGGATCTAGAACCCTCCTGGGGTTAACCTGCCCTATATAAAGTGGGTACCTAAACTAAAGGGGGGAATTTGGTGTTTGAGGGTGATCTAGGACAAATCACCTCTCTGCATAACTGTTTTCCAAGAAACAGTACAGTTTCTACCATGTACCCCTGTCCCTTCACGGGCTGTAGAGGCACAGGTTTACTTTTTCTTTTAATATTACTGATCATTAAATACTAAATGAAAATAAAACAACTAGTTACGTTTTAAATAATTAATTACTCCTAATAAGAAGCGAAATTTAATCATTAATTAAATAAATCAATAAGGGACATATATCTTTCTGTGCCAGTAATAGAGCATCAATAAAATAGTTCTTCATATTATTTTTTCAAATTTGATTACCAAGTATAAATATTAAAAATAAAAGTATTGAACATTTGGAAGTAGTTATATGTCTGAACTGGGGATAGATATCCTGATATTTTTAAACAGTGAACCAACTTTTGCTAAGCCCTACTTTCTTTTTTTTTTGCGCTAATAAATACTCAACTGCATATGTATATCTTTATGGACTGACGCAGTTCTACAGAAAGTGTTAAATTATAATTGGCTGTATCTTTATAATTTGATTATAGTGAACGATTTTGCCAAAATAACTTTAGTAGTGGCTTAGTCTTTTTATAAGATAATTCTGTCAACAAAACTTCAATTATTAATCAGATTCAGTCGTATTTATAGTCTTATAAATTACCAGGAATTTAATTGTTTTTGTTCAAACTTTTATTGCTTTTTAAGTAAATTACTTAACATTCGTATTTTCTTACTTAAAAAAATGAAGCATATTAATTATCTGAATGTAGGAAATAAGTTATTCTGAAGAATAGAATCGAGTAGAAGATTTATAATTCAGCATCAGATTCAGTCAGTAGAAAATTTTTGAGATCTTCGGGAACGTTTTGCTATTTTATAGATTTATTTTTTTGTAACTTGAATTATATCTGCAATTCTGGTCCAAAAGCGGAATTTTTTCCAGAAACAGTTCTGTGTATTGAGGAAAGCAGATTCCTGTCATTCTAGTAGTTTTTGACTTGAAATAGAATTGTAATATAAGCAACAACTTATTTTCAAGTCCCTTATTCACAAAGAAAATAGCTCAAATCCGCTTTCCTAAGTACAAGAAACTCATTTTGGAGACAATTCTTATTTCCATACCAATATAAAGTGGAATATCTAAATGATTCAAAGATGGTGATTAAATAATATTCAGGAAAATATTCGATTTGAATAACTGGAAATGTTATTTTAATCTATGTGATACTATTTTTTCAAACACTACTCATTGATTTTTATTAATTGTTATTTTGATGGTAATTATTTTTAAATATTTTTGTTTTGTAGAGAAAAGATTTGTTCTTGCCGGGACTCGAACCCTGGTCGTCTGCATCTCCGGCGCCTTGCTCTAAACCACTGACCTCCCAGGGGTCGTATCCAAGTCAGACAAATCTGTTCTCTTCGCCGATCGTATATCTCCGCGCTCTCTCAATTTGTGATACAAGGGGAAGAATGGTTATTAAACATTACCTTAATTAGGATCTTGTTGACTTGCGTCACGATATTATTTATAATTTATTTTTATTAATAGTTATTTTGATGGCAATTATTTTTAAATATTTTTGTTTTGAAGAGAAAAAATTTGTACTAGGCGGGATATTTTCTAATTACTTTCATATTACCGAATAATGTTTTAGATTTGTTATTGTATATAGCATTGGCTCCTCTAGCAGGCAATATTAAAATGAGAGCTTCTGCAATAAGAAGCTAATACATATATAAAAGCCAATATCTGATACCTTTGAAAGGTAGTACGCACGGAGACACATAGCCGCCACTATTCAGTCAGCCTGCAACACGGTTTAACTATGCTGATCAAATTCGCCATTAAAATCGATAGACAGTATAAAATAGTTAACGATATATTGCTTACTGACGGATGCATAATAAACTACTGCTCGAATCAGCCTTGGGGATATTTTCGATTCATTTGGCCATATATCCAACTGATCCCTATAAATCGAATCATATATCGATTCAAAATCGATAAAGAGGTGGTAAAATAAACCTTCATACTTAATGAAAATATTTGATATGGTTTATTTATTGAGCTCTTTTTCTCGACAATATGGTGGCTTAGGCTTCTGAAATATGGTGTGTGTTTCATTTGTTAAATTATAAACACATTCAAATAAATTATAAACACATTCGAGTTCTTATTAGAACGCCAATCTCTAAGAGAAAGATAGAAGGCATATAGAAGCGAAGAAGAAAAAAACATTACTTATTTACGTTTTAAAAAAGTGTAATCAATATTATAATTATTTCAAGATAATAATTCATAAGATTTCTTCATTATAACCTGTAATACATGACAATCTTGTAATAAATATAACATTGCGATTAGAAAAATGTCATCTGTCATCAAACTAAAATTTTCAATGAAATTCTGAACAACTCTTAAGCAATGTATCATACTAGCTTTACTAAAGACTTAAATATACTGTTGTTACTTTCAGACTGACGGTTAGATGGACAAAAAATTCTGTTTAATTATAAGAATACAACTTTGAAGTAGTTTAATGTTATTAAATGATATTTACTTCAATCATAATTTTTTTTTGTTATTCCTTAATTTATCCATTGAAATTTACTACGGTATTATAGCAATACAAGTAAATGACTGGAATGGTACATTAGTCATAATGTAAAATGTAATAATCTCCATTTTATGTTTACAGGTGACTGGTTGAGCAGGAGTGATACGGAAAATTACCCTAGTCAACATAGGATAGGAATTCTATATCAAGTAAGTCGTCAATCAATATTATTCAAAACGTTTATATTTTTTAATAATATTATCCATTATTCCAATTTTATTTAAATCCAATTAAACTAGTAAACGTCATCATATCCAAAGTATATCAGGAAATTGTATACTGTTTTTTTTAAAAACTCTTGAAAACATTCTTTATACCAAATAGCTAAACGGAAAAATGCTTATAGTTTTAAAATGGAAACAATCTTAGCACTTTCGATTTTCGCTGTCTATTATAACTCTACTATCAAGGTCTCTAGATAAAGTATATTTATTTTTATAGCGAGAAAATATAATCACTTTTAAAGATTATTCGATAAACTACTAAGCCCAAGATCGCGGGTTCGTAGCCCGGCAGGTGACCCTAGGATTTTTTAAAGGGAGTAAAAAAGCCTTGCCTTAGTTACGCCGTCCTTCGGAAGGGATGTTAAACGGGGGTCCCGAGCCTTTACGATGTCAGGTACTCGTTAAAAATCCCTATCCTAATTAAACCTGGATAGGCAAAATTTAGAGCTCCCACTGTAGTATCGTCTGATTAGCCATAGCAGCAAAAAGTGACGTTAAATGAACAAACAAACTTATTATTATTGACAATGTTTATTATTAGAAAGTTAACATTCTTACTAATTATTTTGGTATTCTTATGTTTTTTATTATATTGTATTGTAATGATTTTCGATATATTTCTTATATGATACCCCTTATATAATTCTATAATCCTGAATATCGGATAATTCTCACATTATCAAAAATCAGGTTTAAGAAACAATGATGAGATTATTTTTTTTTTAGGAAGATGATATTTTTTTTCAGAAAATGTTGCTTTTCTGTACACTTTGGCCAGTCAATTTAAAATCAATTATAAAATTGATTCTCGTAGTCTGATAGTAACGATGTTTAACCGAATATAATCCTTAAAACATTTGTATGACGAACTTGTACACAGAAACAAATTTTTGAAGCTGTTAGAATTTCAAATTTTTCTTAGCGACACTTATTAAAAATTAATTAGTTTATAGTGTGAGTTGCTTCCATGTATTTACAAAGAAAATAAAATTATAATGATATATTGTAAAAAGGAGTTATTGTTGTTATTATTGTTATTTTAACTTTTTTTTTTTTTTTTTTTTTTTTTTTTTTTTTAAATATCTTGTTTTTGTAACTGGAGTGCATCTTTATTAGTCAATCATTCACGTGAGTAAATTAAAAACCTTTTCCAGTCATTATTATTTTTCATTTATTCTAAAAAACGTTTCGACAATTCCATGTCATTTTCAATTTACATCATTTTTTTTAAATCTTTCAACACTATTTAATTTTAAAAATATTTTCTAAAAATTTTTTTAATTTAATTTTGTACATTTTCAACCTAAAAATTAAAAGACAAATCAAATAAATACATTATTTTATATACAAAAAACATGTCCCAAAATACTGAATAAGATATAGATACCTTTTTGGTTAATTGTCATATAATTTAAAAATAAAGCTTAGAGTTATAGTGTACTCCATGGTCAATTAATAATTTTTGTAATTTGTACTTTGGACTGTTTTTTATTATTATTGTTATTAAAATAGTATTTTAATTTATTTAGTTCTTCAATATATAGTCATTATGAATGGTTAATTAATATAATTAGTAATTTTTTTATCTATATTGATCTATTTTATATCTTTTATTTATTTTAAAAAGTTAGTTTTATGAATTAAGAATTGGAAAATGAAAAACAATGCTGTGAGGTTACTGAGAAGGTTATGTTATCTGTGTTATCTAATAAGTGTAGACTTCTATATTTCTTTATTTAATTTTTTAACTTTAAAATCACTGATGAGTATAGTTTGCTTATTTCATTAGATTCTTTCCTATCATTTACTACCTTATCTATTTTATCATTTATGTATAATGCTTCTAAAAATCTTCTTTTTATCTTATTTCCCTCTCCGTGCAAAATTCGTGGCTTTTCGAAATCAAATGTGTGGGATTCTTTTTTGCAATGGGCTGATAATGCAGTGCTTGTCTTTGAATTTGGTTTTAGATTATTTTTGTGATGATAGAATCTATTTTTTAGATGTGTACTGGTATGTCCTATATATTGTTTGTCACAATTTTTGCAATCAATGTTATATACCACATTTATATTATCCAAGATTGGTATTTTATCTTTTTTGCTGTTTATTATGTTTTTATAGGGTTTATGGTTTTATGTGCTAATTTGATATCTGGGATGTCATAATTTTTAAATGTTGGTTCAATTTTTTCTGACAAGTTTTTGATATAGGTTACACTTCTGTATTTTATTTCATTTTGTTTAAAATCTTTTTTTGGTGATTCATTAATTATCTGAGCTGTGTTATTTTTGGTTTGGGGGTCTTTTTCATTATTTTCTTCTGTCTGAAAAAAATTTGTAATCTTAGTTTGAGATGGCTTGATTTTTGATGTTTTGTCATTTATATGGTTAATTTTTTTACTATTATCAAATCTATTGATATTAGAGTCATTTTCTATATTTATTATGTTATTATCTATTTTATTCTTAATTAAATTATTTTGTTTGTGCCACATTTCTTTTATAAGTTTTATTGGGAAAGCATTACTAAGTAGAATTTTGAAAATTGTATTCTTTGTTTCATTTAAAAATTCATTGTCTGTTACTGTAATTGATCTTTTTATTAGATTTTGAGCTGTATTTCTTATTTGTTGTTTAGGGTGGTTTGAGAAAAAATTGAGTAATTTGTTTGAGGTTATATCTTTTTTATACCATTTTGTTCCAATTTTATTATTTTTAGGGTTTCTTATGATGGTTATGTCTAAAAAGTTTAGAGAATGATTATTTTCTATTTCTTTTGTGAACTTGATATTTTTATTTTGTTCATTTAATATTGAGTTAAAATTATTTAAATCATTTTCATTTGTAATAATTAATAAATCATCTATATATTTTGTAATGAATATAGATGAGCTGTTCAATTTTAGTAGGCTATTTTTTATTATATGATTAAGGACTATTCCTGATAAGTTTACTGATAGTCTACCTCCCATAGGTAAACCTATCGTTTGCTTATAAAATTGACCCTGATAAATGAAGTATCCATTTTCCGTACACAATTTAATTCCTTCTAAAAAAATTGTTTTACTTTTTATATTCGTGTAGGGTTCAATTTTTTCCCAATTTTCATTTAAAAGTTAAGTGCTAATTTAAGTGGGATGTTAGGGAACATTGATACCACATCTAAACTTGCAATAATTTGATCAGCTTTTATATTGATATTATTTAGTCTGTTTTTTTACTCTATTGCATTAATAACATCAAAATCATTATTATTATTATAATTATTCAAAGATCAAAGATTCAAAGATGTTATTAATGCAATAGAGTTAAAAAACAATTATTATCCTGGATCTAGGAAGATTTTTCATTGAAAAATTCATTCATTGACCATTGAATGAAGAACAAAGGAAAGAATGACGTGAGAGGGAAAGAGAGTATGACCTGATATAGACGAAGTATTTTAGGCTATCCGGATCTATTTCTCGATAGATTCTTACTCAAGTGTAAACTCATTTTCAAGACACTGTTTGCAAAACAGCTAAGTACCTCGTTCCTTAATGTATTTACTGACCAAAGTTTCAAAGGGCTTGGAAAAATTTAAATTAAGTGCTAAGTTCCCACTTGATATTAGTTTCGAGAAAAGGAAGAAAGGTTTGCTTTGCATAGGATTAAAGTAAAAGGCTCCTAAGTTTCTTAAACATGTTGGAGTAAGCAGATCCCGAGTTGTTAATTAGGCCAACAAAGTTTTCTAGCAAAGCAATTGTCTAACGCTACTTTCCCAACAATGTTAGGCCTTTGGGGCCCTGCCTAATTATTTTCTTTTTTAATTTGTGCTCTCACTAGTTTGGAATTTCGCTATTATATATTTTTGAAAATGTGTTCATAGAAGAAACAGTGGTGACTGTAAAATATTGTTTAAAAAAATCATTATATCGCACTTGTACATCTAAAGTTGCATAAATCAAAAACCTACACCCGGAAAAAACGGGAAAAACTATTGGTAGACTTAAGAAGCTAGGTTGGATATATTATTGATGAGTGGTAAATAGATGTTTACCCATTTCTTTCAAGGTCATAACTGCCCTTAAAAAACCACGAGGTTGGAGTTGTGTCACTTTAGAAATACTAGTGCGATATTTGTTTCCCTGCTTCATATTAGCAGCACTTCTACAAACGATTTCCCAATTATGGAGATAAAATCTTGGCAGTTAATTACGATGTTTTTCATTTGGTTTATCCAGAGATAAGGCAACGAAATTTTTTCCATATATTTTCAAAGCCAAATTTCCCCTGTTCCTACTGCATAATAATATTTAAAAATCTATTGTAGGGTTATCTACTAAAAGAAAAAATATATTGTTGGATATTATCTTACTTTATTTACAGACGAAAATTAATACCTCGTTATTCGCTCGTTTTTTTTTCAAGTATAGGCCAAAGGATGAATTTTAAAAATTATTTCTATTTGGGGTATGAATGAATTTATAAAAGTTGTAAGCTAACAGTAAATATATCTATGTGATTATCACTGAGCTCATTAACGTATCCTTAATCTGTGTTACTATTTAATAAATATGAATTTTTGAAAATTGATATAAAATACCCTCTAGTATCAAACCTAGCTTCCTCTTCAATTCCCGATAATCCTCCTAGGCGTCTGAAAAGAAGATGGCCACGTGACCTCCTTACTTGAACTTTGATTTGAGTACTACCAGTGGGTAGTTTCTCTACATTTCATTATCATGTCATTATATATCACTTAGCCTATTTACTTGTTGTATTATTGTAATACAGTTGTAGATATCAATAAATAAATTTTAAAAAAAATATATAAATTGTATTTATTAAGACTGCGGAAAATTCCAAGGAAAAGCCTTTAAGTATCCAAACTAAAACAGAAAATGCAATTGTAATGTAACCAGTAGTTTATGTAAGGTCTCTTTTTACTTTTTAATATTAATAAATTTTATTTAAATACATGAATATCTGAAAATACATTGTTTCAAAAATACAGATATTTATAGGGCCACATGCGGTGTGGTGGTTAGCATAAGAGCTTGCTATACTCAACGTCAAGGGTTAGCATCTCGATAGGTGGCCTTAGGATTTTTAGGAAAGGAAAAAATTCCTTGGTTGTAACATCCTTCAGAAGCGTCGTAAAATGGGTATCCCGAGTGTGTACGGTGTCAGGTAATCCTTAAAGATTATAACCAATATTAATCACACCTGGATAGGCGAAATTTCCCGATAAGTCACAGCATCATAAAGTGACGTTAAATGAATAAAGCAAAACACCGTTTTTAATGCGGGCACTCATCATTCTCTAAAAAAAGATAATGATTATTATAGGGAATGGAAGCTTGACAATTAATCATAACTTTTTTCTTTTAGAGCCGGTCAGAGATAAAGCGATAGAAGCTGTCCCATATGTTTTGAAAGACTAGATTTAGCCCAAAGAATATGGCCTCATGATCTTCTGAGTCTAATTTTTAATTTGAGTATCACTAGTGGGTAGTTTCTCTACTAACCTTTATTCATGCCATTATGCATCATGGGTTCTATTTACTTTTTGTATTATTATAATACAGTTTAATTAAAAAAAAAACATTACTAACTAAAACAATAAATTATTTCTTTTAGGTCACTATTGTAGTTTATTGACCATTTAGGGTAGTTCGAACAGACTGAAATTAGTTGCTCATTATTCTCTTCTTCTTCGTTTTTAACCTATTACTGGTCAAAGGATGTAGTTTAAAACGATTACCCCTGGATATTAAAGCAGCCTTTGATGTCAGACATGATTTCATATTTAGGTTGCTAAAGAGGAGGAGAATTTTACGCGGGGCGCTGAGGGCGCTGGGGGCGATGATAAATCCGAGATAGCAATTAGCCGGGCGGCGGGGCGCTTCATTAGGAGCTAACATCCCGCGGCAACTGCTAGCGGCTCAATTAACTTTTCAATTAACCATCCTCGGGCAACTATCTCTCATATTCACTCCCGGTTTGTTGATTATATAGCCTCAACTTCCACTCAAGTGTTCCCATTTAATGTTTTCTTCCCTTTCATTGGAATTTTGGACGAATTATTATTTTCCAGCAATAGCGGTTTTGATTTGAGTATCCTATTCATTGAGGAATATTTTCTTAACGGGTAGATTATTTTACTATTTGAATATAAGCCTGTTGAACGTTCTACAATATTCTTTATTTTGTTATCCAGTGATGTAGTACGTAACAAGTTTGTGAAATTATTACTTAATTAGTACATACTACAGTTTCTTCCATAAATATTTAAATATATTTACAACTGCATACACACACACACACACACACACACACATATATATATATATATATATATATATATATATATATATATATATATATATATTCCTAGTGTTCCTGGTGTCTTTCGCAAGTGAACTGGCGTAAAATAAAAGTAAATGAAAGAAAGACAATTAGACCGATTTCTGGGTCTACAGAAGTTTATTGGAAAAAAAATCAACGGTGAATTTTAGAATATAATTGTGTTACCTACTAACTGTGTGTTAACTAGATCAAAGCATGTAGGCTGAGATGGGCGGGCATGTGCACAGGTGGGAAGATGATAGAGTCAGAAGAAATGGAAAGAGGAAAAGTGGTAGACTAAGAAACAGGTGAAAGGATGAGGTATTAGAAATTAGAAGAGAGGAGCACATGACAGGGAAAAGTGGAAGAGGAAAACTCAGGAAACTAAGGTCTGGTCTGTAGTGTTGGGGAGTTATTTATTAATATTTGTTATATATACAAAGTAATGAATTGCTTGTGGTTAACTTAATATAGGTGTGATGTACCCGAGCACATATTCATGATTCCACTGCATCAATTAAAGTAAATACCCTTTATTACATGGAAAACCTGACGATTGAACATGAGGAAGAATCGCCGTCAAATCTCCTCGGATTTGAAACAATATAAGGTTAAATATTGCAAAATGCCTTTTTGAATTATTATTCTTTAAAGAGTTGCAACTATACAAGTTTTGTTTTATATGTAAACATTTATTGAGGAATTTGAAGATTAATATATTACCAAAAATATTAACAATCTAAAAAAATGTATACCCGTTTAAGCTCCTATGGAAAAAAGGAATATTTCATTTCCTAATAAATAAATAAATAAACTCAACTGGTTCAAGAGATCATAGAGAGACAAGAGAGAACAGGGGGTTATGGATGGTAGGCATAGGGCTGGAACTGCCAGAGCATAATCCGAGACAAGAGGATGAGATATGAAAGTTGGTGATAATGGGGTAGACCCTGAAAACGTGGGAGATAAAAATATTTTAAATACAAGACTTGTCCTACAATACGTTTATACAAGGCGTTTCATACTATTATTTAATTAAACTGAACAATTTAACGTTGTTTACTGACTTCTAAAACGAATTAACATTATGATTTGTTGGGATTGGACTATAACGTATCTCTGGCTAATGGACTAAACACTTTGGATTTTATTGTAACTTAATTTTAAACTGAAAAATTAAGTAATAAGGTAAAATACAGCAATAAATATTGTTGATTTGAAAGGTATTGGAACAGTGAGATAGGCAGCAGTGGTTTAAAAATTCGTTGATAATGGAAACTCATCGAGGAACGGGGATTTTTAGCAGATGAGTGGTGGAGAGTTGTAATTGGAGCCGAGGGGCTAAGATTTAATCAGTTCATTCTCCCTAATCCTCCGGTGCTGCCCCCTCGCTTGGGTAACTGCAATCCTATATCCTTCTCTCACTACCCAAAGTTTTGCCCATTTCACGATTTCTTTCTACAATAGTACTCGATATGATTATTAGTACTTGATAGATACATAATAAAAAAATTCGTATTGGCATTGATAAGTAATTGGAAGTATTACTTGGAAGTAAGATATCAGAGATCACTCATTCCCTATCGTTCAAAGAGCTATAGATAATTTTAAAAAGTGGCGTACGTAACGATGATCTACATCGAAGGATTTTTGTCACATATATATTCCTCATGTTTATTTCCTTAAAATGTCATTTATAGAAAAAATAGTTTTCAACATTTATGCTCGAACGTATGCCTCCTCTAAGTACTAAAATAACATAAGTGAAATTACATTATTTATTATCATAATATTTTTTTAAAGATATATCTCATAAAATATGATTTATTACAAGTTGTGGCTCATATATGCATAAAAATGTTTTCATACTGTTCGAAATAACAATTAGTTGTGTTATTAATATAAGTTCTAATGTTATTTTTGGTTTTTCAACCACTCAAATTTAGATGCATTATAACTTCTTCTTCTTCTTTAGGTTAGGTTAGGTTTTGTGGTTTTTGGATACTCAACTACAGAGGTCATTCGTGTCCTTTAAGTTAGGTTTGTTTTGACTTATTTTTTAATGTTAAATTTGGCTATACAAGTTAAATTTTTTTAGAAAGTCAATTACTTTAGTTACGTTCAAAACATTATTTTCCAACATCCAGTGGAGTCTTCTTTCTATTTTGCAGTTTTCAAAGTAAGCTGCGTAACGCGGGCAATCTACTAGAATGTGAGCGATGGATAGCTGTACTTTGCAGGATGTGCATTTAGGTGGAGCTTCCTTGTCTATGAGGTATCCGTGGGTCAATCGGGTGTGACCTATTCTCAATCTTGCTAGGACAACTTCCTCTCTTCTGTTGGTACGGTTAGAACTTTCCCAAGATGAGGTTTCTTTTTTTATGCCTTTTAATCTGTTGCCGTCCTCGACACTTTCCCAGAGCTGGTCCCAGGTCTTCTTTGCTAGAGATTTCAGGCTGTTTCCGAGATCTGATAGAGTGTAGACTCTTATTTCATCTAGAGTTGACATTGCTGCTTCCTTTGCTGCTAGATCTGCTGCCTCGTTGCCTTTAATTCCAACATGGGACGGTATCCATGCTATTATTACATTCTGGCCCTGACTTTTAATCATTGTTGAATAGCTCTGCGCTTTCTTAAGTATTTGATTGTCTGTATATATGTTGCTTAGTTCTAATATTGCGGACAGTGAATCGGTGAATATTAAAAAGTTTTCTTCATTACACTGCATGATATGGTAGAGTGCTGCACTGATAGCATAGCATTCCGCTGTAAAGTTGCTCGATATGGAAGGGAGCTTATATTTAATTGTCTTTGAGTCTATGGTAAAGGAACATCCTACATTGGAGTATGTTTTTGAGCCGTCTGTATACAAATATTTGCTATTTCTGTATTTGTCTTTTATGCTTAGATATTCTGTTATATTATATATGCAAAATCTGGGGTGTTAGATTTTTTGAATTTACAAAGAGTTAGATCTATTGTAGGTAGTTTGAGGGTCCATGGAGGGTAATAATGTTCGTTGACTGAGGTTTGCAAGGATCTGATTTCTTCTATGTGTCTTCCTGCTCTTATTCCGAGTGGGGTGGGTAATCTTCGGACATCATTAAATCGCCTGCTTCTAGGTTGAAATACTGGTTTCCATGCTGGATTTTCTTCATTAAATTTTAGTTTAGCGATATATCCGCAGGCCAGTTGATGTCTTCTAACAGCCAGTGGAGCTATACCTGCTTCTACACAAAGACTGCTTACTGGGCTAGTTCTGAAGGCACCAGTAGCCAGACGGATGCCTGCGTGGTGGACTGAATCTAAAGCAGTCAGCAATTTGGGACTAGCTGAAGCATATATAAAACTGCCGTAATCTAGTTTAGATCTGACTAAAGAAGTGTATACTCTCAGCATGCTTTTTCTGTCTGCTCCCCATGAGCTTCCTGCCAGGACTTTGAGCACGTTTAGCCGTTTTCCACATTCTTCCTTCAGCCATTTAATGTGTTCCTTCCAGTCTAGTTTGCAGTTAAGTAATAATCCCAGGAACTTGACTTTGGATTCGAAATTTAAGTTTGCGCCTCTATAAACTAAGTCTGGGGGAGATGTTGGTGTTCTCCGTCTTGAGAAGAGCATGCATTTTGTTTTATCAACTGAGAAACATAATCCAGATTGTCTTGACCATGATTCTAAATTTGTTAGACATTTCTGTAAAGATTTCGTGACCTGATTTCGATTGCTGAACGGAAGTAGTAAGGCTAGGGCGTCTACGAATAAATACGATTTTATGGGTTTTGGAATAATACTAGTGATTTTGTTGATGGCAATAGCAAATAGGGCGCAACTTAATACACTTCCCTGAGGTATTCCGTTTGACATTGTTTTAACCGAGGATAAGTAATCCCCTATCCTGACTTGGAACGTGCGGTGCCGTAGAAAGTTTCCTTCAGGGTGAGAATGCGACCCTCGAATCCCCATTCTTCAACTGATGCAGTACAAGCGTCGGATTTAAATTATCATAAGCTTTTTCAATGTCGAAAAAAATGCCTATGCATTCTTTTTTTTCAACGAAGCATTTCATTATTTCATATTCCATTGTAACAAGAGCGTCCTTTTCTGAACCCACATTGTTCCTTCGATAGTAATTTATTTTCTTCCAAGATCCATATCAGCCGTTTGTACACCATTTTTTCAAGCAGTTTCGACATACAACTTATCAGTGAAATAGGCCTGTAACTTGGAGGAAGTAGCTTATTTTTTCCATTTTTGCGGATTGGAATAATAACAGATCTTCTCCAGACGTTCGGAAAGTCCCCCGAGTGCCATATGTTATATAGGGTCGTATCCAGAACCTGTGTTGGTAGATGTTTTAACATCTCGTTGTGAATGTCATCTATTTCCGGTGCGGAAGGTTTTAGATCCTTTATGGAGGCTCGCAATTCGGTTTTGGTGAAAGGAAGGTTATACTCTTTTTCCGCTTCATTCGCGTTTGTATTTTGTTCGGAGTTATCGAGTGGATGATGTGTTTTCGAGGAGTATAGTCCTGAATAAAATTCTGCAAAACGCTCAGCTAACAATTCCTCCTTTTGTTCTACTTGTTCACCGATTAGGAGTGCCACCTGATTTTCTTTATATATTCCTGTAATACCCTGTATCTTTTTCCAGAATGTGCTTGGGGGAGTATTAGTTGTGATATTATCTAAAAAATTTTCCCAGGATGCTTTCTTTTTACTCTTGATTATTCTTCTAGAGAGTGAACGGCTCTTCTTATATTCTATTAGGTTGTTAGGAGTGGGTTCCTTTTGAAATATTTTCAGGGCTTTTCTTCTTCTTTTAATAACGGCCTTACATTCTTCATCATACCACGGTACATTTTTGTGTGATCTCGTTTTGTTGGAGGTTTTTGGGATTGAAAGGCCTGCTGCTTCCAGAATCGCTGTTGTTATCAAATGGGTTTTCTCGTCGCTGCTGCTAGCTGATAGTAGTTCTGATTCAGTTATGTTTAGGTTTTTTTGAAACAAACCAGTCAGATTTTTCCATGATGCATCTAGGATGTTTAGATTTGATGGGGTTATCGTTAGGGAGAGAGATTACTATCGGAAAGTGGTCACTAGAGTACTGGTCTTGTGCAACCTGCCAACATAAATGCGGAAAGATGCTTGAAGAGCACCAGGTTATATCGATGGAGGAGAACGTGTTGTAAGCCGGGCTTAAATAAGTTGACTCTCCCGTATTTAGGACGACTGAGTCGGTGGTATCGATGATTCTCCTAATGTGAATTCCCCGAGTTGAGCAATGAGAGGAGCCCCAGGAAGTGTGGTGGGCGTTGACGTCGCTTACGCAAATGTACGGAGATGGTAAATTTTTGAAAAGATTTAATAAACTATTTTCTGAAAAATTATCTGGAGGTAGGTATATGTTACACAAGTAGACAGGGAATTTGAGGAAGACCTTAACCACTACAGCCTGGAGGGAAGTTTCTACTTGGACCAGCTCGGATACAACATTTTTGTGAACCGCGGTCAGTACACCACCACAAGCTATATTACTGTTTTCAAAATCCATTCTATAAATATTATATTCCTTGAGATTAAATTTTTTGTGAGGAAGCAACTTACTTTCTTGTAGGCATATGGCTACTGGTTGGTATTTTTTAATGATTAATTTCAACTCTTCATTTTTACCAGTTATACCATTGCAATTCCATTGAATGATATTTGTTGTGAGTGGCATGTTTTAAGTATGAGTGTAAATAAATATATTTGACCAATTGGAATAAATAATGAAATAAGAATAGGTAGCAGGTAGAGATGAAATTAAGTTGTTAAAATGGTTAAGATATGAAAACAAAAATGCTAAAGAAAGAAAAAATAAATAAATAAACAAATATAAAAATAAAAAAATAATATATGGTCAATACTAATTATTTTATTTAATTTGTTTCCATTTTTTCCTTACTAAGCGCTCGATTTTGTGACTTATTACGCGATCTGCTTCTTGATCGTCTGTCTTTTACTAGTGTCCAATCACCTTGCATGTCGTCGAAGTTCCTGCGACATGAGGTGGTTCCGTCACAAGTAGTTTTATCCGAAGATAAAACTGGGAGTTCCGCGGGAGATTTGGGGATAGGGGACTCAGCTTCCGTAATTTTGGCCGGTTCCGGAGCCAGGGAAGGAGTCGGTTTGGTGGGTAGGGAAGGAAGGTTATGGTCAGCTGGAGGAGAAGTTGATGTGAAAGGAGTTGGAAGAGGAATGGAGCCAGCTGATGGCCCAGCTGACGTAGGGAGGTGGTGGGGATAGGGAATGGGAGTGGGGGCCCGGTCCGGGTTAATCGTTTCCGAACGGGCAATAGATAAAGAGGCTTTATTGCATTCAGGCACTAACGGCTTCTTAAAAATGTTAATATTGTCATTTCTATTATCTGTTTGAACACTAACACTTTTAGTATTTTTAACTATATTAGAAAAGGTCATAGGTGTTGACAAGGGATGTAACGATTCAAATTTATTTTTAGCTGCAAAGTATGTTATCTTTTCGGCCTCCTGAATGCCTTTAATTTCTTTTTCTTTTTGAAACACTGGACATTTTTTAGAGAATGAATCATGCTGCTCGTTACAATTAACACACTTTATAGGGCTAACACAGTCTGACCCTTCATGCTTATTTTGGCCACAGAGTCTGCAAAGCGGCTCTTTTTTGCATACATTTTTAGTATGACCGAATTTCAAACAAATATAACAGCGGGTAGGGTTTGGAATGAATTGTCTCACATTGATGTTATAGAAACCTACTTTAATTTCGTTGGGTATGGTGGGGCTGTTAAAGGTTAACAGGTAGTTATTGCTTTTTTGTTGCTCATTATTTTTGTAAAACGTCAATCTTTTAGCATCTACTACATTCTGGGTTTTTAGTTCGTCTTTTATTTCGTCGATCGAACAATTGTTAAGGTCTGGACACCATATTATTCCTTTACTGGTGTTCAATTTAGCATGTGGCTCGATAATAACGGGGAGGTTTGATAGGGTTTTAGATTTTATAAGTTTTTCTGTTTGAATTACTGACACAGTTTCGACTAAAAGAGTACCATCTCTCGATTTTTTGACTGTTTTAGCTTCACCGATTATAGTTTTCAAACTCTTACTAATAAAAAACGGTGATACTTTTTTGAAGTCTAGAGAATTTCCCTCATCATCCGTTTCATTTCTTTTAATAATTAAAAATTTGACACTGCTTTTTACAGAGTTTTCTTCATTATTAGAAATAACATTTCTATATCTCACTTTTTTTCTTTTTTACAGGCGGAGATTCCGCCATTTCGTTAGAAAAAATGAAATAAAATAAAATAAAGAACCTTCTATTTAGAGATAAAAGAAATACTTTAAGGAAATAAAAATAATTTAAAACGGAAAAAATAAACTAAATGTGACTTATCGCTTGTAGTTAATCCTCAGGAGCTCCGAACGTAGATCTTCACTCTTCGAAGTATAAAACAAACTCTTTCTTCTTCTTTATCTTCCTCTTGTGTCTTTCAGCGTCGAGGTATCGCATCAACCCAGGATCTCCATCTGTCTCTATCTCTCGCCATAATCCTCAGATCCTGCATGTTCTTCCCTCTTGCTTGTTCCAGCATGGAAATGTAATTGCAGTAAGTCTGCCTTGGTCTCCCTCTAGGTCTTATGCCCACGGGTTTGGCTTCCATTAATTTTTTTGGATTCCTGTCTTGACTTATTCTGAGGGTATGCCCAAACCATTTGAGCTGACGCTTCTCCAAGGTTTGTTTCAGGGAGGCAATGCGTAACTCCTCTCTATTAGTATCGTGTCGGATCCTATCTCTTCTTGTCTTGGAAGTTACTCGTCGAAGAAATTTCATTTCGGCAGCTGTTAAACAACTCCATTCTTTATCTAGGAGTATCCAATTCTCAGCCCCATATAAGATAACTGGCAAATATACGCATTTGAATATACGGAGTTTCACGTCCTTTCCTAATTCTCTTTTACCTACAGTAGTGTTGCAGATCTGGTAGTAAACATTATTTCCTTTTTTAATCATGTTCGGAATCTCTTGTTCTACTTTCCCATTTTTGCAAATAATTGTGCCAAGGTATATGAATTCCTCTACGACTTCCATTTCATGTTCATTGCATACAAGATGTATATCTTCAGGATTTCTTCCAACTTGCAATATTTTTACTTTAATTAATATTTATGATCATACCTTTCCTGGCAAGCTCTGCTTCCCATTCGGTTATCGTCCGTTGCAGATTTTCAGAAGTGTCTGAGATCAGGGCTATATCTTCAGCATATACTACCACTTGCGCTAGTATGATCCGCATATTCCAATGCCCAACTGTAGTTCTCGCAGTTCTTCTTTTTCATATTTTTATGATTTCGTCCATGAAGATTATAAAAAGTAGTGGGCTGAGGCTGTCTCCTTGTTTAGCCCTTTGTCCTAGGGAAAGCTCTTGGATTCAGTGCCATTAATTCTCAATACTCCCTTAGGTTATTGGTAGCAAGATTTGATTGCCTTGATAAGGCCTACCACACTCGCTAGCAGAATCGTTTTTGAGATGCATTATACCACTGACTAAAATAAGGGAGCGGAGTAGCTCAGTCGTAGAACGCTGAGTTGCCGTACCGAAGATCCCCGGTTCAAATCCGGCATATAATTTCTTTAATCTCTTAACAACAGGGGGTGGACCCTGATCTGGAGAACCTCATGGAGCTCAGCTATTTAAAGGGTAGCCTTTATTGGGAGATAAACTTGGCGTTTGAGCGTGATCTAAGGCAAATTACTTCTCTGTAATTTTTCCTGACATGATTTCCCGTTATGAATCACCTGCATGACATCAAATACTAGAACTTACCTAAATCAAAATAAACGATACGATTTATATTTATCTGTTTGTATATATATATATATATATATATATATATATATATATATATATATATATATATTTTGTACAATTTCGTATATACATTTTCATTTTAACGCAATTTATTCTATTTACATTCCCGTTGATAGGGGGAGTTGTTATGCGGTAGTGTTCACCTTTTACGCCTAACAACTGAGAGTCGGACCAAATCGTCAGTGGTGTGAAGTTTCTGACTGCAACAGGCAATTGCTAAAAAAAAAGTTTATTTATTTTTAAAAACCCATATAGTAGCCTATTCATATTGAAGTATATTTAAGAAATATACATAAATACTAAACACCGTTTTAATTGTTGAAAACTTCTGCTTGCGTAACAGACATCAATGGACTTAAGTACATACCATCGTAAATCTAACTCCAATTTTAAAGTAAATCCATCGTATTTTAACTTAAAACAAATACATTTTCAAACATTTTAAACACAATATTTTTATATAAAATTATTTAAAATAAAATAAATAGAGTTTTTATGAAGACTAATGATTACCATTTACCATATCATCCTTAATATAATAAATCAGTTTCAAAAATTGAAATTTCCGACTTTATAGAATATAAAATGAGAACTTCTTGTTGGGTCTAAAATGGGTTGAGTTTTATTGCTTTAGAACACGGAATGAGAAATATCGCCCGCAGCACGGCAAAGCTTGGGGTTCTGTGCCAGCCACGTGTTTTATCCGGTAAGGAAACGTATGATCACTGTTTATTATGGTTGCTTATTTCTAATTCAACAAAAAATAATTGTATTAATAATAACTTTAAAATATTTTTGTATTTAAAACTTTATAGCACCATGCTTTATAACCAGTGCTACAAAAGATAATCAGATATTATTTTCGGAATACTAGATATTCGGGTTATTTTCTTAATACATATGATTTATGTATGTGATTACATGTGATTATGACCACTTCGAATGATCTATTATAATAGGGTTTCCAATCCTAATTAATTACCATTAATTTTAACCTTATTTTAATAAAGTTGGGCATCACTGTCTCTCATGCCTCACACGCCATATTACTGAATCAGTTAGCGAATTGTTAGTACTTTTGCAACTGCATAAACTTTGAGGAATTATACAAGGTTCTAGCTGATATGATTATACCGCACAGGCTGTTACGCCTTATCAGTTCAACAATGAATATGTAGAATCTGTATTATAACTGAGAAGAAGGACATGAATTTTTTTTTTTTTTTTATGAAAAACACAGATACTTGGAGACTTATTATTGTGCCTAATATTCAATTTAGGACTGGACGAAGCTTTGAGTGATTCAAGTTTCAAGGATCAGTTGGTCTAGACTATTTATTATACCGAAAACCTATTGCTAGGCGCTACATTGAATTCGCTAATTACGAACAACTAAAGAACATCTGTGGGTTTAATCTGTAGCTTCCAATGAGTACTATTTTTCATTCAAAAGTCCAGCTCTTGACACAACAAATCAATATCATTAAATAAATATCACTACTCCGACTCCAAATGAGCAAAACAAAGACACTAAGTAAGATGTGGTACCAGCATTCCTGGGAAAAGTAGAAGAATAGTGAGTTGATGGAAATAATCAGAAGTATTGTAGTATATAGTTGTTTGATATTACACCACTAACATTTCTTAAAAAAAAGTCAAACAATAAACTCAGAAAAAAATATAAAATACTAATTTTGTAGTCTATACTTTACCTAGCTTTTATATTATGGAAATTTTTAAACTTTGTAACATTTATTGTTATGTAATGCCTAAAGATTGTTTTTGCCTAATGTTTTTATAATAAAAATAATATTAAAATACTAGGCAAAGTAAATACAACATAATTAGTGGTTTACCTATTCATTTTTGTGCAGTTTACATTACACTTAATCAGTGCTATTTTGTGTTTAAAAATATTAAATTTTACAGGATAAAGAAAAAGTACTATTTTTTTTCATATTTCGATTTCCAAGACAACTTTTGTAAGGTGGATAAATTCAAAAAACGCACAGATGGATCATATTCTAAACCATCTAGAAAATTGTATTTTTAATATGTTCAAATTGTGTATTTAGCTATTTCCGTATTGTTCAGCCATGCAACTGTCAAACAGTGTATATCCAATAATTTAGTCATTGCCGCCATAATCGGCTATAGCCATATAAATAGAAAGAAATTTGCATATACACCATATGTTCTCCGAATATGCTCACTTGCTGCTCAACCGTGGATGAATCACCAGCTTGCAAAAATTCACAGCATCAGACTGAGGAGCCACCTTGAATCTCTGCAACCCCCTCTGCTATTCCGTGGTCCAGAGAGGACAACAGTGATCAACCGAAGACTATTGTCAGGCATTTGGATGACTTGAAGACCAGGTGACGATTATCAACTAACTAAGTAACCTTCACTTGCATTAACAAGCGCCCTTTGCGGTTACAATTCTTTAAAGACTATTTGGCATCGCCATCCAATAAGGAGGCTACCATCCCTCGCTGAGTGGCCCCGTCGCTCCAGTTTGAGATTCCGCCATTAAGAGACTTAGCCTTAATGCCCCAGTGAAGAAGTGGTTAAGTAGAATTTTCTGCAAAATCAGTTTGCATGCTTATGCCAGCTGAATTGTGTTATTTTTGTATAAGCGGCTAAGTCATGGATTGGCTTGAAATGAAGTTGCTGCTTATATCAAAACTCCATTTCAAGCTAGAAACTACTATAATGACACAATTCCGCTTCCCTCAAGACAATTAACTCACTTTAGACAAAATTCGACGTAACTAAGTATTCACCGGTGCTGTTGAAAAATGAGTTTACCTTAACGCTTCATATATTTAATATGTGTAATGTATAACATACGTAGTAGAAACGTGGATACAAGAAAATGTTTTTGAAAAATTTAGTACGTCCGTAATATGATATGTTTTTTTTATCTATGCATATTGTAAAACAAAATCCACCGCCGCGTCTGTATTTTCGTAATAAACTCAAAAACTATTGCACGGAATTTCATGCAGTTTTCACCAAAAGATAGAGTGATTCATGAGGGAGGTTTAGGTATATAATACGTCATGGTTTTGTATAAATTGGTTGGAATATAACGATAATTGTTGGAAGTGTTTAAAAAATCCAATCCACCTTGGATATGCTTTCATTGAAGACGCTGCCTAATCCCTTTGAGATATAACAGAACATTTCATGGCAGGATATTCCTCTTTTATAGATCTACAAAAAAAAGTCTGTGATAGCATATATCTATCTTTAAGAATAGCTTACTATACCGATATCTTCTAAAAAGCACAATGCTGTAAACGTAAAGCTATTTAGACGGATACAGTATTATTCCTTATTAACATTAATATTTTAGCTACCTTAAGCACTTATACACATTACTATAATATTTTACACCAAATAATTTAAATAAATATCTTATGAGTTATCGCAAAAGAATTACGCGCGTGAAGTCGTATATGAAGAATTTTTTTAGTTTGTACTTATGTTTATGATATCTACATAATCAAATACTTCATGTAGTATCGACATTACATTTAAATCGAATCCACATATTCGACGCATCTAAGTGATAAATCAAACGAACATTTTAAATCTCGAATTATTGATCGATATACACTAATAACGCGGCTGGCATTATTTGCAGATTACCGTCCTCGCTCAGCCTATGCAGATTCAATTACCGATAGTTGAAAATTTATTCGATAGCGGGTCGTGGTAATTAATCTAGAATACGTTAGTAACTTTAAGTTAAGCCGCCTTCCCTGGCTCCAAGTTAAGTAGCTGGGCGGAGCAACGCTACGGCGCTGTGGGATACACTACCCGCATTACCCAACCGTCCTGCACGAATAGACTAGTCACAATACAAGGGGGAACTAATATACTGCCCAGCATATATAAAAAATTATATAGGTTTAGAATATCAAATTTGGGTTATTAAAGCATTGTCGACAAATTATTCTAGCTCACACAATTGACTTAGTGATTGAAATTTAAAAAAATAAAACAAATTTCTTTAACGAGTAAAAATTATTTATAATCTGTTTAGACAAATAAATGACTAGAATCCCGATATAAATGCAATGAAATAAAATATTAATGAAATAATAAAAGTTATTTTTTTCAATTAGGCTTAAACTTAACTAGTCACCTATGTCAAATTGATAACAAAGCCTGTAAAGAAGAAGAAGAAGAAGGGGCATGAAATATACGCAATGATCAAAGCAGAAATAAGTTATTCCCTTTACGTATAAAACCACCCTCCTAATCTTATAATTATTTATAGTATGTCAACCTCTGAGCCTCATAGAGGAACTTAGTCAGTAATATTGTTAATCTGAAAAAAATATTTAAATTTATCCAGGTCTATAAATATGAACAAATATAAACTATTTATGAGATTTCAATTAAAAAATTAACATGGACAGCTATGTTCTAAAATAAATACCGATAGTTAGAACTAAAATTTTGTATTAACTATTTAAAAGAGAAGACCACTAGGATCAAATTTGCAGGATACAGAATTGCACATGTGCAAGTGAAAATTAAGAAACGAATAAATCAATAAATATTTAAAATGTTATATATGCTATATATTATTTATATATATGTAAAATAATTTATGAGCATTGGAGTGATAATGCAGGCTTTGGTGTAACCTACCACCGATAGTGAAGTATAAGTATTGTAGCACATGTTTTATTAAGATTGAGTTTTTTATTCTTTTATATAATTTGCACTTCATTTCATTCTGATATTCTAATGAAATATCATCAATTCAGTTTATGTAATTCTGTATTCTATATATAAAAGGTAATCACAGTTTAAACAGTCCAATGTCTGAAATTTTATTAAACAAAACAAAAAATCAGTAACAAATAACAAAAATTAAAATATAAATACAATTAAAAAAATAATAATACCGGAATAAACATATATATATATATATATATATATATATAATAAGTATTATAATGTAATAAGTATTATATATATATATATATATATATAATACTTATTACATTATTATCTGATGTAATATTTATTATATTTAATAGGTAATACAAGCAAGGATATATCATTATTTATTTGCTTTACCCCTATTGGGTTATCTGGTAGTAAATATAACATGATTTGGTAGAACACTCCATAAATATCTAAATTCTAATTAAATTCATAATAATTTCCCAAGAGTTCTATAAGTTTCTTAAATAATCAAGAAATTCGGGTTTTTTAACTAAACTTTTAAAAATAATGGAAATGGTTTTGATGTAAATCTAAATTCTAAACTACTAAAAATCCACATATTTTAGTTTGATCAAACCTGTATCTGAATAAAATAGTTGTTAGAGACGTAATGTACTAATAGTGTTAATTTTACAAAACTTAGATATAATTCAAACTGCATAGTATTAAGGATCTCTTTTTTTGCCAAACCCAGATATTTGAACGAGCCATAGTAAGGGTCTTCGATTCAGTAAATTGTGGAGAATGTTCTGTTCATAAGACAAAGGTTGTGCAGGGTGGTGATCACATTCAATCACCAGGTTCTTCCAATCCATAGAAGTTGGGTGAGCCCCAAAAGGCTATGTGGATAATACTTTGCCCATCCATTTCTGTTATCAGATTAAATAATTTATCTGCCATAACCGAACTCGTACCCGGGTCTCTCAGCATAGCATCTCAGATCTCTACCATTGAGCTAACCCACTACACAATAAATCGGTATAAGTATATACAATTATCGTTATAAGTATATATATAATTTACGTATGTATGTGTGAAATTATGCCATACTCATTATGATACTATTATTCATATTATTAGATGTTCTTATCTACTTTATTATTTTTCCATTAGGCAATTTTTGTTGATTGTAATTTTTCATTCTATTATTTTATATTTGTATTTTTGTTTGTCTTATATATTTTTTCTTTATGAGAACATACTATACGTCTTAGTTCATATTTAATTGTAGTATTCCAATAATGTAGCCGTTTGGCCAGAAATATTTCTATTAATTTCTGTAAAATATTGTTATTCTTAAGGGACCTGGTCCCAGAATAAAACTATTTTTCTATTCTATTCTAATCTATATATATTAATATAAACTTTTTCTATAATTATAATTATAATATTATAGGTACAAACATATATCTCCCTTTTTGCTAAAATTGTTGCTGACCTTTTCAAGAACCCCTTTCTTCGCCACACTTAATTATTAGTAATGATACCGTAGGTCACGTTTCTTCTCTTCATGGTGGAAACGTTTCTCCCTGTCTGATCGGAGTTCCTTTTACCCTATCTGTACATTATTTATTTTGTAACCGGGCCCCAAAACAATGGCTCCTTCTAGAAAGTACAATCCGATGTAGCGCGGGGGCATAAGATTGAGTAGCGATTTTCGTAGAGAGCGTTAGGCTTATAAATAAGAGGATTTGGTTAGGGTCCGGAGCTCCCAGATCTTGGGCCACTGAGGCCGGCAAAAACTGTTCTCTCTTCTCAATACACTGCTCTGTTTTATAAGCATGACTATTATAATTAGTGTTTTTCCGTACTAATTCAAGCTAGTTCTTTTTTAATAAAATAACTTGGAAATATCTCAATTCATACCTTAAAAATACAAAATTTTCAATAGTTATTTATCGAATATATAAAATTGTCGTGTCACAGTATTTGTAATAGAACTCCTCTAAAACGACTAGACCGATTCTTATGAAATTTTGTGTCCATATTCAATAGGTCCGAGGATAGGATATAAACTATTTTTCTTGACCCAAAGTGATACGTGTCGGACATTATTATCGATTAAGCGTCGATTGTAGTAGTGACACTTTATGATGCTGCATTTTGTATATGTTGTCAGGGAACGTCTGAGCAGTGTATATCCAAGTTTGCAACCGAAAAAAGGGACGGTAATACTTTTGGTGGCCGAAAAACTTGGAAATTTTCGGATTTTTTTCAGTTTTTGGCCTTTATCTCCTAATCGGTGCGTTTTAGGGAAAACGCACTAATAAC
Organism: Arma custos; assembly: GCA_037127475.1. NCBI lineage: Eukaryota > Metazoa > Arthropoda > Insecta > Hemiptera > Pentatomidae > Arma > Arma custos. The sequence goes on along the minus strand of CM073760.1, from coordinate 93,219,511 downwards.
TTTTTTTAAAGAAGATTGAAATTGCTAAAATTTAAGCCCAAACGCAGCCCTGTAGATTTAACAGATTCTGATTTAAGTTGCAATCATATTATAATTCACCGGAATCTTAGCTCTATCTAATATATATAATTTTCGAGTCACAGTGTTTGTTACAGAACTCCTCCGTAGCGACTTGACGAATTGGTAATCAAAAATATCACCGAGAATGTTATTGAAGGGGCAATGTTGAATGGAATCTTTAAAGGAGAATTCGTCCTGTAGCCACGTATTCCAAAGAAACGATCAGCACCCATAATACCGTTTAAAATACTTCAATTTGATTTATATTTATTTGAATTAGGCTTGGCTATTGCTATGACCATCAGCAAGTCTTAAGGCCAGTCAATGTCGCATGCTCACGTGTTAGTAAACCATCTAATCTATTTGTATTAGCAAAGGACAGATTAGAAAAGAATATTGGTCATCGATTAGTGCATAATGAATTGACATAAATAGTTATAATTTAAAAAAATATTAATAATTATAATTAAAAATCTACCATGATATACCTCATTCATTAATTTACCCAATGTTTTTTATTTTATCAGTCAGGAATTTGGTATATTATTTATCCAGATTATTTATTATTATTTTTATATTGATCATCCAGTGTCTATAATATGTGTCCTGCTGTTTGGGGAAAAAATTTTATGGTTGAGCTTGATCTCGGATTACTGGTAATTCTGATGTGTTTCACAAATGCCATTCTTTTGTCGAGTTTGTATGATGTCTCATGCGTCATTTTTTTGTATTATTAACACAACCACAATTTTTATATGATATTTGATAGGAAAGATGTTCGAAACATCTTTTAGTTACTTTTATATTGTTTTAATTTCCCGCTGTTTCTCTTTAACCGACTATTACGTTGTAATCTGTATTAGTTTTTTGTCCAAAAAATTATGGAATTATTGGAAAACAATAAATTTGACTGTTTTTGTGGGTTCACCCAGTCGTATACCCATTTGTTTCGATGGTTTTAACAAGCACTGAAGAAGCCGGTGAAGGAGAAGAAGAAGAGACTAAATGAAGAGAGATATAATGAGAGGGGCCAATAAGGAGCTTCCTTTTCTCCGTCCTTAATTATTTCCGAAAAAGCCAATTTTTCATGGCCAGATTTATGCCGCTACTAAGCTTAGGGCTCCTTCCAAGTTAAATGGCCAACTGTAACCTTCTCCTTTTATTTTCCCCATCTATTCTTGTTTGTATTATGTAAATAGGCTTCTACTCTAATTAGAATTTTCGACAAATATTTGTCACCTATATTCTGAAGTTGGTGGTTAATATCTTAATTCTTGTGGTTAATATCTTAATGATTTAATGTTAATTAGTGGTTCATTCTGAAGTTAGTGGGTTAGTAATTAGTTCGGTTATTTCAAGGACGATTAGCATAATTAATACGAGCTAAATTAGTACATCTCGGCCAGCTAAAGAAACATACAAATCGGTTGTGAATGTCTGAAAGGCTCTGCACTGAACTGAGGCTGAGGCTGGATTGGTGCCAGGGAAATCCACAAAAAAATAATATTAAAGTTAAATTGATGCTAAAATGTTAACTAATGAACTGTCCTGGTTTTATTCCATAAATAATAATAACCAGAATGTTTCGACCTGACTTGTACAGCAATGAAACTATGGGAGTGAACAAGAGAAAAGGATAAATAATTGTAAAATTATTGAAACAAACCTGGGTCTGAACGAGGTTATCTAATAAATAGTTCATCAATATTTAAGGCTCATTTCCATGACAGACAATGCTCATTTCCACATTATTTTAATTACCCGTATAATAAAATTATCCAATAAATTTACTATTTTGGGATTTATTTAAACGCAAGATCAAAATACTTTAGCTAAAAGCTATAGAAATATAATTTTGTAATACTGATATTGTTTTAACTCACTACAAATTCAAAATACGCATTAGTGTTAAAAATAAATGTGATAATCCAACAAGGTTTCCTGGTCCTGTTATTAAGTAAAGTTTTTTTTATTCCTTTATAAGTAAAGACCTTTTATGTTATTTTCTTATCATATTCTAAATTGATTTTATGGTTAATATTACGTGTATTCCAATTGATTTATTTGCTATGATTTATTATAAAATTAATTTTGAAGATAAGTATGCTTTGTATCTAAAAAATTTTATACTATTTTAGGAAAATTATCAGAACCTTGATGTTTACAGATATACTTTTTAGCATAAGAGTATTCTGTGGTTAAAAGATCTTTTGAGGTCAACTCCATGTGGGACCATTCCAGGAAGTAAAAGCTATGCCTAAAAACTATGCCTCAGGAATGGAACATGGGAGTTGCTGAACTGTTTCACCGAAGCAGGAGTCAACTAAATGAAATAACTGTCTCTGACATCTCATTCTTCAGATATTCATATTTTTAGGTTTTCTAATATCACTAACTGTATAAGACACGGTAAGTATATTAGAAATGAAAATGCAGAAAATCTATCTGATATTTCTTTTGTTTGGTTCAATGAATCTTAAAGTACTAATTGAGTCATTATATTCTAATGAACCTGGAAAGAAACATAATTAAAATTATATGTGGAAAATTCGGTGGAATGGTTGATATAAATGACACAGAATAACCTTCGACGTATCGCTGAAAAACAAGAGATTCAAATTAGAGGAATGACTGGATAATGAAGAAATGTATGTCCAAGAAAATATCGGAAAGTGGTGATTAAGGTAATCGGAGCTATAGAAACAAAATAGAGAATATTACCTCTATTGAAGCTGTCCTCAAGGATGTCTAATAATATCGTGCATTGAAGTAGAAAATAGTTATTGGTGGAAACAATATCTATAATTTGTAGAAAAAAACTCCTCAAGTCAGAGCTAACAGAGGTTTAACTCGGTAAATTTATCTATGCCGAAGAGTCTTAAATGCACATCTTGACATGCTACTCAAAGGTTGCGTGACATACAAGGCTGTTTCCTGAAAAAATACGAAGTTGTTTAAAAATGCTGGACGTGAGATCTACGTCCACAAGTGTGAAGCAAATGCGACAAGTTCTGTGCGTTGTAAGTTTTTACGTACTTAGTAAGCAACCTTAAATTATGCTGCTAGTCAACTAATATATAGTACTTACTATGTCAATACTTACTATGTATTTACTTTTTCATATTTTTCGTAAGGTTAGTCAAGCATGTCTGGCCGAACAAAAAAATTATATGTCCTGATCCTCTTATTACTATTCTGGTTCCGAGTCTGTAGTTTCGGGAGCGGAAAATTGCTTGATTAAATTAGAACAAAAGTGTGAAATGTACCGGTTTTAATTTCAGAATTATCCACATTTGATTCCAAACACTTTGAGATTTGGCAATTCGCCATCAAAAATACTTGCTTATCTGGTGTAGCCTCTTGTTATCACTCATTTAAATAGATTTATTCGTGAACGCGTTATTAAATTGTTTTCTGTACAGATTTTTAGCATAATGACCAGGTTAACTTTGTTTATTGTGTAATTATATTTATTTATTGTCTATTTAAATTTATTTATTGTCTATTGAAATTTTTTTATTGTCTAATTAAAGTTCTTTATTCACTATTTAAATTTTATTTGGTGTTTTTATCTTATTAATTTTTTTATTTTGCCTATTTAAAATAAACAGAATAACGCTTTGGCAATTGTCATCTTTGGAAGGAGAATCTGTTAAATACTTCCAGAAGTTCGGGAATATTTCCAAAGATGGAATTACGTAAACATTTTCATCAAATACATTTTTACAAGAAGATGAAATGGAAATTTTTTTTTTAGAAAGTGTAGGAAAAAGAGTGGCAGCCCAACCAGCAGACTAGAGTACGCAGAGAGGGTTGATAGCCCCGCTGCCCGAAAATGAATTATCTCGAAACCCCACAGGAAAGCCTCGGACGTAATCAGATTTAAAGGCAATAGACCCAGTATCCCCAAAAAGATTTTTAATTTTGGATATTGGAATGTACTATCTTTGTAAAGACCTGGAGCCCTTCAACTGCTCCTAGATCAAAGAGACCACTATAAGCTAGACCTTGGTATCTTACAGGAAGTGCGCTGGACAGGAAGTTGTATCTTGCTGAAGCGTAAAAACTCTGTCTAATACAGAAGCGATGAGCTTGCAGCTGGGTTTGTGTTGAGAGGTTTGTACAGGCAGCTTGTAATTGGATTTACGCCCATCAAGATAGTAGGAATTGGCAGTTTACTATTACATTTTGTAATTGTGGAAACGGAGTGGTTTAGTGCTAGAGTGGTGAGCAGCCGTATCGAAGCTACTGGGTTCATATCCCGCTTCCGGTGTTTATTTGATGTGTTAGTGACCGGAAGTAGATCCTGTAGGAACCAAGACCCTTCATCTGTTTTCATTACAGTAATACCGTTTTTTTTTAATTACATTTTTGTAAATTTCAATTTCCATTAATAATTAATAAAAATCAGGTATTGTAAGTGTCATAAGAATCAGTGTTCAGGCTATAATAATGGTGGATAACAGTCCATTGAGATCTGCTAAACCACAAGGTTTTTTTTGTTAGCTAGAATTAAAAAATAAATAACATGAATAAATCTATACTTTTTTATGAATGAAAAAAACAAGGATGTTCCTTCAGGTTTAACGAATATGAAGGGTTAGGGCTGCTTAATAGCCATCTCTACGAAGTGCATTAGCCCCTTCTAAATTTCAATTATATTTTTATATGAGGGTAGATTAAAAATTATGATAATACCCTGGCTCCCAACGCCCTCCCCGGAACCATCGAGTGGCAGCTTAATTAGAGCCATCCTGAGTGAGCCACTTCCTCGATGGGCGAGCTATCGAGGTGTTTCCCTTATCAAGGAAGGAAAACACAAGCCCATGTTTCCTCGTTGACGTGTTGGGTGCACCCTAAGTGATGTGACCATTAGAGTTACTGTCACCACTCACGAGGATGAGGGGTGGGGGCGTTAATATCCAATATCCCGCCAATCAAATCCTCGCTGATCCTCCCACCCCGATAACGCTATCCCCTTCCACGTGAATCACGCTCTGACGTCAGCGCTGAGTCACGGGGAGTTGATAGCCTCTAGGGGAAGTTAGTGCCGGCTCGTGTTCGTCGTTCGCTTCACTTCTAGTCCTCTCCACGGGGTTAAAGCCTAGTGAATAATTAACTTGTGCTACTTCCGTGTATTATTCTAACGGTTATTAGTGATCTGTATAGTTTTTTAAATTATCATATTTATAGTGCAATTGTGAAATATTGATTAAAAGGCATGTCTATGAGTATATCAGCATAGATCCATCAAAAACGTTAGTTACGTTATTAACATGGATAATTAGATGACATTTCATCAGTGATAACAATAGTAAGTGATCTTTGATATGTCATGCAATATTTTTTTTAAGAAACCTTTCTCATATTTTTCTTGTATTATGTTACTATATAAATAAAGTAGAATTATAGAAAATTTTAAATGAGTTGATAATCATAGAACTATTTAATTTTCTTTTCATTTTTCATTCATATCTCATTTAGCAATGAGTTTGATGCATTATAAGGGACAATATCAAACCACGGATAATATTTTAAGTAATAATGGAAATCATACGAAAAATATTTCTGTAGTTTGTACAAAAAGTTTTTCCAGGGGTATAATTCAAAAGGGGTTTTTCCTCCCAACCTTCCTTACTGTTGGCTAAGAAATGTGGACAATGACTAAAACAAATGAATGGTCGCTCCTGAAGTATGAAATACAAATTTTCCGAATATTATTCTAACCGAAAAGCGTTAATCAGAGGAAGGTAAAGTAACGAGTTAAAGAACAGTTACAAAGATGTTGACATTGTGCAGGTATTTAAACTAACAAGGTTACGATTGGCAGGATGGGTTAAAGAGCTGAGCCCTGAAGAAAATCCACGACATGGGCCAAGTGAGCGAGTGTAAGGATCTAGGAGAGACGTCCAAAACTTGGATGGGAAGAATCCGTAGGTACTGATGCCTAGATTCTCCATTGTTGGTGAGCGACATGGCTTGATGAAGAAAACAGGCGGTTTGTGTTGGAGCAGGCCAAACCTCAGCTTAGGACGTGGCGCCTATAAATAATAATATTAATAGTAACACTTATTTATTTACTTTTAACTTCATTCTCAGCTATTAAATATGTTACTGACAACTAGTAAAAATGAGGCATTAGAAGGAACAGCATCCTACACCAACGAGAAAGCCGGCCATCCTGTTTCTTAAAAACCTTTGACAGGGGTTGTCATGTCAGCACATTAACACTCATTTCATTTTAGAGTTTAAAGAAAACGTCATATTGTAAAATGCTGTTGTATATGTAGGATGCAATAAGGGAAATCCCCCAAACAATGTCTTAAGTCTCTAAAATACAGGGGAAAACAAACAATTAACATTATTTAGGCATCATCAGATCATACACCAGAAGAAAACTACACAAAAGAAGTCAATGTGCAGCACACCTCACTTCAAAACTCCAACACAGACTCATCAAACAGAAACAGCAACCGTGCACCAAGACGCTCAAAAACATATTTATGCCTTTGTTGTGGTGATTTGTTTCTATTGCATTTTGATTATAGTTTATGTCTCTTTATGAATTTTCACTTACATTTATTGATAATGTTTTATAGTCAGTCAGATGTATTTACTAACATTGCTGTGTCTTTGGCATAGGTCTATGCTAAAATTTTATAACTGCATTAAATGTATGTAGTGCAACGCAGAGTAGTAGAGCAAAAACCTAGGGCACTCCGGCTGTGTTAGATTATTATCGTATAATATAAATACTTATAGTATCTTAATCTATTATTGATCGTAATTACAATATTTATAAACATTTTAAATTATTTTAAGTAAATATTTGTACCTGACTTCTTAACTAACAAACTAAAAATACAGATATATAAAACCTACACCTTATAAGCAGACTTCCCCTTTTAGTACCCGAATTAACCGATTTACTCGTTCAGAAAAAATGTAGCTGGTAAGTGTGTAAAACGTTGACTTAATAGGCCTAAGGCCTGTGGTTTCAATCCGCCTGTAGCTGATAATATATTTTATCTTTAAATAGCCGGTGATGGACATTGTGGGACCCGGAGACCTTCCTGGGGCATTTGATAGGAACCAAAACTTAGCGGTTGAGTGTGATCTAGTATTATTCACCTCCCTGAACAACCGTAACAGTACAATCTTTACCACTTACTGACATATTCGTATAAAATACTAGTATATTATTGATGTATTAGACAGTATTAATACTGTGAATGATTGACACAATAATAAATAAAATATTAAGAAAATTAATTAACATGTTTTTGTCTAGGAAATCAAGTAAATATTTGATTTTTGGATTGGATTAATGGTTTCTATTTAATTATTTTCCAAATGAGCAAATAATAATTTGACTTCATGACGGTTGGTGCAGTGTTAGAGATTTAATTAAAAGCTGAATCACTCTTCAACATTCAATTAAGTTTTCTGTTGACTGAACACGTGATTGAAATGTAATGTCCCCCGTTCTTTTGAACGTTTAAATTTTGACGCGTGATAAGGTTTTATTTGATTTGTATTTGTTCATCAGACACGTTTCATCAAATAATAAAACTTAATGGAAAATGACATTGATGCTGCCTGAAAGTGGAAAAAAGATCGATAAAAATGGAGACCTATTTTTATCAACGGGACTTTAGCAGAAAAAAAATTAAACGTCTGATAAATACTAATGCTCATGCAATATTTTTTTTCATACTACGCAATCAAATTAGATTCACTTAGATTCTGAAAAAGCTGAACTTTTATTTTGAAACATCATGGCACCTTTGGAGCGTACGTTGAATCTGAAAAGATATACAAACATCGAGAGGAAACTGGTATAAAGTAAACTAAAGTGTGTCTTCTCTGCGTTTCGAATGGAAATTACTCTCCGATTTTGATGAATATTTCATACACCACTCCGAGAGATCACGTACTTGGAAGAAGCCATTGCGATCTCCGAACGGAAGGGTCTCGTACTGTTTAGAGCTGCATAATATATTCAAAAACACTTTTGAAAAGGAACAGCGGTTTCTTTTTTTTTTTTTTTACAGATGGTCCTTTTCGATCTACAATATTCATTTTTTCATACTTTATTTTCGATTCTTCAAATTGTTTATTCACTATGGTTTCTCGTACTCGTTTACATGTCCTTTTATATACACCTGGAAAAATATCATATATTTAAATAATTGCGCAATACTTATTTAAGTAGTAGGTAATAACCTTAAACAAGGTTGTTGTAAGGCTCTCATATTATTTAAAACGCATTTATGAAAGAATAAAATTAATATTAAATATATATTAGGCTTACAAAATGCATATCATAGTTGGGTATAACCACTTTACCTATTTATATCTCAGATGATCAAGTTATTCTTAGGAAAGACAAGGAGGATGTGAATTTAATAAAATTTTAAACAAACATTATAATGGTTAATTTTTTAAAAAAGGAACAGAATATGTGGCTATTTAGGGAACGAGAATGAATACATGTGTATCGATGGAGTGTATTCTTCACAAGTATTTTAGTGGAAAATTTAAAATACTTGTGTTCTACGCTCGAGAGAGAAGGATTCTTTATATAGGAAGAGATAAAAAGGGGCGAACAATCAAGAAAGGCAACAAGAATGCTTCATTCCGTTTGATGTTTAGTTTTTTTTTTAACAGCAGTATAAACATGAATATGTCTGCGAAAATTTTCTTCAATATTACTAGAAAATGTAGAAATGGGATTAAAGGAGAAGATGCATAAACAGAAGAAGCAGACAGGGTCAGAAACGAGTTGGTAAGAAAAAAAATGGAACTGAGAGAAACCGTTGCAAAAGTTTAGTAATTAGAAGCTGAGATGGTACGGGCACGTTCTGCGTATGACTCATGTTCGATGGTCAAAAAAAGTAAGGGGTTGAGCTTCTGAAAAAAGAAGAAGAAGAGACTGGCCTGCAAGAACATGGTCTGAAGAACTGGAAGAAGAAATGCCAGCGAGGGGTCTCCGAAGTAACGATCGGAAAGATAAGCAACTGTGAAGGAATTCGGCTTGATGGTAATAACACTCCACTGGGAAAAGCCGGATAATAGAATGATAGAATAGAAATCATATTTGGTATTACAAATCTAGATTAGCTCCTAAATTAATTTTCCTTCTTTAAATTAATTTTGAACAAAACCCATAATACATTTCCTGTAATATTATTCTAATGGAGTCCTGGAATAAATAAATAATTTAGTATTATTGACTTCTGCTTAAATTACATCTTTCTTGCCGACTTAGGGGTATTTTATTGATGCACTGCATAAAAATTGCCTAGCTTGAGGTCAATGAACTGTAATTAAAATTAAAAAAAAAATAAAAATCCCTAAGATATTGTTTTAAAAAAAGTACTCGTAGAGATCCCAGCCCGACTTTACAACTACATAACTACGAAAGCCAGATTTTAAAACTATCTTTGAAAATTAATGTGGGAAACTAAAAAATAAGATTGTCTATTAAGAATTTATGCTTTGAAGAGTTTAATTAATAACATAATTATAAACTTAAGGACATTTTTCTCCGTTTATTAAAATACTTTTTTAGATATACTTTACTCATTAAAATTAAAATGTTGCACATTAAGATACAATACTTACAAAAAAATATTCGCTATCAAGTTGATTATTGAGAGAACAGTGACAGATGAGAAGAAACTGCAGCTGGCTCAGTAGGCACGCCAACTGTTACCGATAATTTATTCTCAGTTTCTCGCAACACTGGTTGTGGTTGATTTTATCGCTCGGTTCCAGTAATAAAATTTCATTTATAACCCTTAATTATTGACCGATTTCAGTTATATTTATTTTAAAACCAGTCTGCAGCAGGCCTACTTTTTTGGAGGAGAAGGATTTTCAGTCACGGTGTCCAAAATATTATAATCACAGTTTTTGTATTCATAGTTCTCTGATACTTATTGCCTAAGTGTGACAGATTGTACTTACTGCTATCCAATAAATATATTTATTTTTTAAAAATATTCATTATCCTTTCAAATATGGTTCAAAAATATATTCATGCTTTAGAATTAAAAAAATGTTATGGTACGTTCTTTGAATTAAGTTTAGCAAAAAGTTACTTAGGAGGGCAGAGTGGCGTGGAGTGAGTGGTGGAGCGCTGATTTGCCATGCCGAAGGTCTTGGGTTCAAATCCCGCTCGCAGAATTTGATTTAGATTTTAGCCTCACCCAGCCTCTATAAAGTTGGTGCTCAGAACAAGGGGGAAAACCTGGCGACTGAGCGTGATATAGGACTAATCCTGCTGTTGTCCAAGAAAGAGTACAATCTCCACCATGTACTGAACCACAGACCATTCACTGGGTGTTGTGGTACAGGTTTTTCTTTCCAAAAAAACACTTCCGTAAAAAAATACCGTATTACACACTAACATACTAATGATAGCTACCACATCCAATAAAAAAATTATTACTAACGTTCAACACTAAGTACAAAAAAATAAATAATTTTTATTATCATACTATTTACCATATAATATCATGGATGCTAATGAAATTTTTAATACTTCACTTCGTTGCATAAAAGTTGAATAAATTAAGTCTAATAAAATAGTACTGAAATATATTAGTACTAATGCTGCTATTAAAAAATATTCATAAGTTTTATTTCCCTGATTTTACCACATTTTATTTTCTTACCTTTTATAATTTTTGATTTTCAGCATTTATTTCTAGATTAGACTATATTTAAAAACGGCCTCATTTATTTTATTTATTTATCAATTAGTTTTAGTATTTCTTCCTATTCTCTATATTTCATTTAGCACTGTTTCTCATTCGATTAATTTGTTATTTAGTTTTACATAGTCATTTAAATAAGTCAAACGAAACTAAACGAATTAAAGGACGAGACGATTTTAAGAAGAGAAAAATGATTTATTTAAAAAAAATGTAAAAATTGCTAAGAAGTTTAGCAGTAAAGGGATAGACTATTAATAAATTACTAATAAAAATAAATTTTGACATTTCTTAATCTGTAAAATGGTTTGCCCATAATAAACAGATTACCTGTCCTTCACTGTTATACATTAACAACTTAGTAAAATGTTTAATTAAAATGAGTATATTGTTTGTCACATTCTGAGAATTAAAATGAAACAAAAACGAACAATTTCATACTGTTATTAAAAAACCTTTTAGTAAGTAGTCAGTCTATCTCATAATTCAGTTTTTGTTACGACTGTATTATATTCTATTTCATATTAATTTTAATCTTCATTGCCACTTTTGTATATTTATTCATAATGCTGTTACTTTTAGTTAGTTATTTTAAATACCTACATTTATAGCGTGAATAAAAATAATTATAGGCGATATTAACCATTATTTTTGGGTAATTGTGACTTTGTGATATTAGATTTAATAATGATTAACCCATAAATATTTTCAAGCAATTTATATTTATTTTAATACTGTTCTGCGTCGGATACTTGAAATTGTTTTTGAGGAGAAGGATTTTTTACCATCGTGTCTAAAAATAATCTTCTTTAAACTATTAATTTATTTTCACTCTTTTAATGAAGCATTGTATCTTAATGTGCAACATTGTAAATTGAATGAGTAAAGCATATCTAAAAAAGTATTTTAATAAACGAAGAAAAACGTCCTTAAGTTTATAATTATGTTATTAATTATACTCTTCAAAGCATGACCAAATATTTCTAAATAGAATAACAATCTTATTTTTCATACTCATTTTGATTATCAGATCATACAGATGCAAATCTATGAGATTTCCAATTCCAAGAAACCAGTAAATAAATAATGGGTGTAGTCATATTACTGTTAGTAACCTTTTTATTTTTATATTTATTGATTTTTCGACATTTTTCTAAGCCAGCTACTGTATGATGTATGCTGTGGTTTATGTCATGAACACCATGGATTATTCCGGTTGGAGAAAATGAGATACCGATACCTCAAACGTCTTAATTTAAAGAATATATCTTAAAACTATTCAGTTGATATCCATTTTAAATTCAAGGTCGTAAGCTTGAAAAATTACTTGGAAGAAGTAAAGTAGTTTATAATATCTAAAACTCGTATTATATTGATATTTTGATTCATGAACAACTTTTTTTTTTAAAGGTTAATAAGAGTTAAAAAAATATTGCAAAATTAAATAAGAATCGTTTTTTTTAATCTCGAATTTTCGTATATAATCAGATTTGGGTTTTCTACTTTATTTATTCACTAAAACTAGAGATATTTCGACTGTAAAAAGGACTTAAAGTATTGTTAACAAAGTATTAACAATACTTGCATTCCATGCCCCGCCCTTCTCATTAATATGGATAATCATGATCATATCGTTATTAATAATAATATGAAAATTCGATAAGAATCTTTTGATATGTTTATTATAATTGATATATTTTTTTAATATCTATACGAAAAATCTTTTTAAAACCTATATAGGTTTTAATATCTCCTATTAAAAATATTCAGTTATAAATAGGATTCGTTGAAATCAGAACATTATATTTTAGTTATTTGTCATATTGCCACAATCTGGGACTCTACTTATTATATTATTATTTTCAATATTGCCGTTATCAAATTTGCAATCAGTCATGACATTTCAAAATTAATCAGGTTGGTTTATGGTAAGAAAACTAATAATAACGAAATATTAATGATAAACTTATATTTAAAATTTGATTTGATTAATAATTACCGAGATCATTCACGAAAGTCCCCGGCTAATAAGTTCCATACGTTGTTAAAATTATTGTGACTTTTACATTACAGATTATTAACATCTAAACATATATATTTATTATTTATTCCCTATTCAGATTTATTGAATTATTTACAATCAAATATTTCGGCAAATTATTTTCCAATTCAAAGTACATAAAAACCACCCTTACGAAGATCGTCAATATTTCTTCATGGAAGTATAGATACAAAGGCTAAAAAAAAATTCTTTATGGTTTTTTCCTTTTTTTTCCTCTGAAGAGAGTTTTTTTAAGCATAAAGCTTCGGCTTGAGGACTAAAATAAGTAAAACCCTTTTAAAAAAACAGAAAAGCAACCTCAAGGTTAAAAATATCTCTTGTAGGAAAGCTGGAAGTTGGTTCTTTTAATTTCGAGTGTAAAACATTGACCACGGCTTGACCCACTTCTTATACTATTATACAGCTATTTTATGAGTAACTATAAATCGGCTCAAAGTTAACCATAAACATATATATAGAAAGTATTAAAATGTTTTTGTTTTATTTACGATAATAATTTTAAAAAATTACATAAATGAATCAGAAGAGAACCATAGGAAAAAATATCATTTATAATATGTATTTTATCATTTATATGTATGCGTTCAAATGTAATGTAATGTAAATCATGAAACATAGGAATAGTCTTTTAGTGTTCGATTTGTTTTAGTTTACAGCTATGTTTATGATAATCATATAAATATGATTTACTTTCCATTTTATTTAATAAACAGTTAATCCTTTCTAAAAAATGAAAGTTAAGACCCAAACTTAGAATTTAGACCCACCATTGGAAAATATAGCCTACATAATATAACGAACGATAATGGCGAACGTATGATAAACTTTGCAGCCTCCAAGTCGTGGTTATGAGCACTATGTTCCCACATAAACCCCAACATAAACAAACCTGGCTGTCACCAAATGGCAACACCGCGAATCAGATCGATCACGTACTAGTGTCAAGCAGATTCTTTAACAGTATCAACGATCTGAGATCGTATAGAGGTCCTGACATAAGTTCAGACCATTACCTCGTTGTAACGAAGCTTAAACAACGAATAAAATGCCTACCGAAAAATCAAGCAAGGAAAACAAAGGCATGGAATCTAGACCTTTTTAGAGATGAAGAGAAGACAAAAAAGTTTCAAACGGTAGTAACAACAAGTATAAACAATTTGCCAGCAGCAGAAGGTATGAACAAAAACGTGACTCAGAGATGGCTCGAAATTAAAGGCTGCCTAAAAGATGCTGCTGAGAGAGAATGTGGGCAGGCAGAAAAACCTCCCAGAAACACATGGTTTGATAAAGACTGCGCACAGGCCATAAATGACAGAAATGAGAAAAGGCAAAGATGGTTAGCCAGGAATACACGGAGCACATTTAGAGAATACTCAAATGCCAGAAAACTGGTAAAGAAACTGCTTACGGAAAAAAAGAAAATTGCACTTAGGAATGAGATCCGAGAACTGGAGGATGCGAGACGGAATAATGACACAAGGAAGTTCTTCCAGAAAGTGCAACGAATACAAAGAAAAGGGAAGAATCCGGCTTTAGGGATAAGGGATGAAGAAGGAATCCTTCCTGACGAGGTGCTGGACAGATGGAAAACCTATTTCTGCAATCTGCTGAATGCAGAAACGGAAAGAGTTCCTCTATCCGGAATAGAAGGAAGAGCAAGCCAGGAACCTGGTGACGAACACATCCCGCCAGATGTGGAGGATGTTGAGGAAATAGTGGAAAAATTGAAGAACAGGAAAGCATCCGGAATAGATGGTCTCCCCGCGGAGCTGTTCAAAAAAGCTGGAAGGGAGCTGGAAAAAGAACTCCACGAGCTCATAGCACAGATCTGGGAAGAAGAAGCTATACCCAAGGAGTGGTGCGAAGGCATCATAGTGCCAGTGTACAAGAGAAAGGGCGACCCCTCGATATGCTCTAACCACAGAGGAATAACGCTCCTCTGCACGGCATACAAGGTGTTTTCAATAGCAGTATATAATCGACTTCTGCCATATGTGGAGAGGAAGCTGGGGGATTACCAAGGACCTGTTACTTCAGAAGTAACAGGTCGACCACTGATCAGATATGGACCTTAAAAAATATCTGCGAGAAAATGAAGGAGTACGACCAGACAATGTGGATGCTGTTCATAGATTTTAAATCAGCATATGACTCAATTATAAGGGAAGAATTGTTCATAGTCATGCAGGAGATGGAGATCCCTGGGAAACTAATACGACTCGTACAATGCACGATGAAAAACACATACTGTCGAGTAAGCATTAGAGAGGGACTGTCGGAACAGTTTGAAATAAAAAATGGTCTAAAACAAGGAGATCCTCTTGCCCCTTTACTATTCAACATTGCCCTGCAGGCAGTTATGGAAAGAGCTGGATTACTTGGAGGCGGGAATATTTTTAATCGACTAACGCAGGTACTCACCTATGCAGATGACGTGGTAATTATTGGAAGGACATTACCTAGTATTAAGGACAACCTGCAAAGGCTCGAGACTGAAGCAGAAAAGTTGGGGTTAAAAATAAATGAGGAAAAAACCAAACTGATGGTTCTGAGAAGAGGAAGGCAAACTCAGCAAATTCGCCGGCAGCAACTCTACGTAATGGGAACACATACCTTCGAGGTGGTGAACAGCTTCCAGTACCTTGGCTCTGTCATCAACGACAAACTAGATGAAACAGAAGAAGAGTACTGGCTGGGAATCGGGCCTACTTTGCTATAACCAGTTTGCTGAAAAGCAAAAATGTCGACCTCAAAACCAAGATCACTCTCTATAAATCGCTGATTCGGCCAATAGTGACATATGCTTGCGAGACATGGACCCTAAACAAGAAGGATGCACATCTAGTGGATAGATTCGAAAGGCGTATCCTCAGACGCATCGCAGGGCCCGTCCAGGAAAACAGTGTATGGCGCATAAGAAAGAACAGAGAGTTATATGAAAGGTATGATGACATGACGATCTCCTCTTTCGCCCGGTTACAGAGGATGAAGTGGCTGGGTCACCTGCTGAGAATGGGAGGAGAAAGAACTGCTAGAAGAGTGTTCGAGAACTGCCCTGATGGAGTGAGGCGTAGAGGGAGACCCAGGGGCAGGTGGAAGGATAGCGTTCTGGGAGATCTTAAGAAACTGAAAATAAGTTCCATACATGCGCAGGACCGAAACAGATGGAGCTTGGAGATTGAGCAGGCCAAGGATCGCTTTAAGCATCTGTCGCGCCACTAAAAGAAGAAGAAGAAGAAGAAGACCCAAACTTATTTAAAGTTAAGTAAATCTTATTATATTTTATTGTAAAATGTTTGCCTTATTGCCATTTATTGATATTTGCTAGTTAACAATGTAAAATGTGCCTATGATTATTTATGCATAATGAGGTATATAAAAAAAAAACCGTTTCAACAAAAATTTCATTTTCTTATTATAATGCAATTGGGAAAAACCACAATGCAAAGCCTTATGTTTCAAAAAATACACCTACTTACCAGTCGACGTTTCGCCTATTCAGGCATTATCAAGATACCAAAATCAAAAAGGGGGTTATAACTCCAGTTGTATGTTGAACGTCTTGGTGGTGGGGTGCTGTCTCATGTTTGGAGCCTGTTTGGGCTGTTGATCGTTGTGATGTTTTGCACCTTTTTCTTCGAGATGCGATTCACTTAACCCCCTTTTTGATTTTGGTGTCTTGATAATGCCTGAATAGGCGAAATGTCGACTGGTAAGTAGGTGTATTTTTTGAAACATAAGGCTTTGCATTGTGGTTTTTCCCAATTGCATTATAATAAATAATAGTGTTTCTTTTTGAGTTTTTGGCTCTATTTTAGTGATTTCATTTTCTTATTTTACTGACAATATAATGCAAAAAATATTAATTGCATGTTGATCATTTCGAATTTCGAATTTTTAATCCATCATTTCTGTTTTAGGTAAGTGTTGGAGTAAGAACCATAAGTGAAAATTATTCAAATTTATGTAAGTATTTATTATCAAGGTAATTGTGTTTAAAAGTATGTTTTTAAAATTATTCACAAAAGACTATAAAATACGTCTTTTTATTAAGTAAGTTGAATCAGTCCTAACATTACATAAACGAATTTCGGGAGGTAACTTAGACCCATATACGCAATAAGGAACAGTGAAATGTACGTATATGTATGCAAATATATAGTGACTTTAATTTCACAAAAAATAAACCCAGGAAAAACTATTATTAATGTTCAATAAAATTTCTCTTAATGTTGGCTACTTACCTATTACATATCTCAGATTAGTTATATGTTGATCCGTTCAATCAATACAAATACTGAGTTGGACTTTGTCGGGGTTTAAATGAGTTAGAATTAAGTTGTTTTTTTGTTTGTTTTTTAACGGCACTACAACTCGGTTACGAGTCTTGGCCTCCTCCACCAGCCTCCTCCAGTCTTCTCTGTTCTGCGCAGCTGCCATCCAGTTCCTCACTCCCAGGACATCTCTGGCATCTCTCGCCACACCATCCGACCATCTCAGCTTTGGTCTCCCTCTTCTCCTAGTGCCATGGAGAGGTTCAGTCAAGACCCTCTTAGGTATTGCCTTTTCCTCCATCCTAGCTACGTGTCCAGCCCATCGCAATCTCACAAGCTTCATTGTCAGAACGACATCCTCTTCATTAAATATTGCATATATTTCATTGTTCGTCCATCTGCTCCAGTTTCCGTTGAGATGACTCCTCCGAAATTTCTTCGGAGGATTTTCCTTTCAAAAACTAATAGGTCCTGCTCGTCCATGTTTTACATCCATACAACAGGACCATACATCAATGTCTTGAGTCAAATGGAGCTTGGTCTGCCGTGACAGAAGGCGGGAGGTGAACTCTTTGCGGAGGACAAAATAATACTTGTTGGCCATCAATATTCTTCTCTTCACTTCATCTTCAGGTGCATTTTCTGTCACCAGTGACCCTAAATACGTTAACTGGGCTACTTTCTCAAAGTTGAAGGGGCCACCTTTGATGGTTTCGCCAGGTTGTGGGTTCTCCTGTAGCCATGTGCTTAGTTTTTCCTTCATTCACCTCCAACCCGAGTTTTCTGGTGGCGTTCAACTGAGCCAAAAAAAACCTCTCTCACAGACTGAAACGAGCTCCCGCGATGTCCACATCATATCCATAGGCTAAGAGCTGGACCATGCGGTTGTAAACCACCCCGCTAGTCTGCAGAATTAAGTTTAATCTAATATATTTCAATCAAATGCAATGTTTCACATAATATTTTTTTCCATGCATTTACATTTAGCGTTTAACGGTGCAGAAGAAAATCCTGCTAGATTGAAACACCAGATAAGATAGTATGAAGAAAAATGTTTCACTATCAATACCGAAGCACTAGCCCTGCTCTCACTCTGAGTGTAAAACAATTAAAGCGGGTTCAAAAATACAAATATATCGGTTCAATCAAATGGATCTGGACTACGATATCAAGAAATGGCAGGAAAGTATATGTTAAGGATAGAAATTACGTGTGGATAGTGGTGTGTGGATAGACGTGAACATCTCACGATTGCTTATGGAGAGTTTTATGCGGTCTATATTATTGCACCGAGCTAGACATTTGAATTTGTAAGGGTAGATCAATCGAAAAACTGGTACAATATGAATTGTGTTCAATAAGTATCCTAAAGATACGCTGGAATGATGGAATTACCAACGACGAGATGCTAAGCCGCTTTGGACACTGAATAAACCTGTTAACAATCATTACGATAAGAAACAATCTTATATTGGACACATCTTATGCAACAACTAATACCTAATACATAATACAGGTTAGAATGAAAGGTAAGAAAAGCATAGTCGGAAAAAAAAATTCTGGTAAAGCATAAAGGTATGGACAACTATCAGCCTCGAAGATTGTTTTGAGCAGTGAAAAATAGGATATAGATGCGTGGTTGTCATCCTTCAATGCGAATTCAGTATTCAGTCTTTTTCTTTCAGGTGACATATCGCTCAACAGAAACGAAAGGGATTTAAACAATGATTGATGTTTGGGCTAAAGCACTTACCATAGGTCAAATTTAGTAAACATTCCCATAGAAACATACTTATTATTATAAATCGCCTGTACCACTGTAATCTATCAAGGGTCTTGAGTTCATTACGTAATAGGGAGTCATTTATGGACTGTGATTAAGCCGAGATCGCACTCAACCACAAGTTTTTTATCCCAAATTAAATTTACCGACATTATGAAGGAGGGGCTGGCTCCAGGAGTGTCTGCAGCCATCGCGTGGCTTCTAATAGATTAGAAAATTTATCTTTTATAAATAACCCAAACAATAATAACCCGGGACATTCAGAACTACACAGAGTGCTACCCCACTCCCCTTATTATTTAACATAATGAATGAATTTAATTACTAAATGGCGATATAGTAAGTATGATTTTGTTATTAGTTCAACACCTATTAATTGTGACTTAACCAATAATTTATAGTTCTCATTAAAATAAAGTTATTCTCCTTCAAACAAGGGAATGGAGAGCAATTAGGAATGTTGATCGCTAAAAACCAACAGGCTTTTCACAAAAGTTTTTGCAAAGTTTTGAATCCCGAATGCCCGGCACCTCCTAAAGTTTCTTTGCCCTTTATTTCTGGGCATCATTTGTCGAAATATATATGGCCGACATTGTGTGCCTTGCCAAAGCTCTCCATTATTAACGTGAACATCTCACGATCGCTTATGGAGAGTTTTATGTGGTCTATATTATTGCACCGAGCTAGACATTTGAATTTGTAAGGCTCGATCAATCGAAAAACTGGTACAATATGAATTGTGTTCAATAAGTATCCTAAAGATACGCTGGAATGATGGAATTACCAACGACGAGATGCTAAGCCGCTTTGGACACTGAATAAACCTGTTAACAATCATTACGATAAGAAACAATCTTATATTGGACACATCTTATGCAACAACTAATACCTAATACATAATACAGGTTAGAATGAAAGGTAAGAAAAGCATAGTCGGAAAAAAAAATTCTGGTAAAGCATAAAGGTATGGACAACTATCAGCCTCGAAGATTGTTTTGAGCAGTGAAAAATAGGATATAGATGCGTGGTTGTCATCCTTCAATGCGAATTCAGTATGTAAAAAAGAAATGCTTACGATATAATTCATTGATGAATTAATATGTCGGTAAAGTAGATGAATATTGCATTATTGATAGACTATTAAAACTACTATTGGCTACTCAATGTGATACATATTCACATGCTAAAAGCTGGATCATCGCAAAACTTATACAAAGTTAAGAGAAAAGCAGAAAAGAAGGGGGTCGCCATATAAGGATGAGGTAATCACTTTTATCGCAGCTGCGCCAATACTCCTCGGACAGCAAGTCGCCCTACTCAACTTTCTTCGAAGGGCAGTCCCAAAGTTGCCGCTGCTAGGGCGGAGAGTTATGGACTCCAGTTCAGGCTAGAATATTCCATCTCTTTTGACACGGGTATAATTTATGAGTAGGAAGTAGAGGGGGGTGTTTTAAACGGCGCAGGTACCCACTTTATCCCCCACCACCCTCCGTCGCCGCGTTATTCTAATTAGCGGGCCCCAGTCTGATTGATGGGATCCGTGGAGAGGTCCTATAGCCCCCTTATTATGTCCCTGTCGCCGTGCCTTACTTCGATCGATCTCTTGTCCGCATCATTGCTTCCCGATTTAATGGTCTGTTTTTGTATAAGCACGGCCAATTTATAAGAAGTACAATGTCAGAAGAAAAAAACGTTCCATCATCTTTTCAACAAGGATAAGTGTACAAAGGTTAAAAAGTGGTTCAATGTATTCTTTCAGGTGACATATCGCTCAACAGAAACGAAAGGGATTTAAACAATGATTGATGTTTGGGCTAAAGCACTTACCATAGGTCAAATTTAGTAAACATTCCCATAGAAACATACTTATTATTATAAATCGCCTGTACCACTGTAATCTATCAAGGGTCTTGAGTTCATTACGTAATAGGGAGTCATTTATGGACTGTGATTAAGCCGAGATCGCACTCAACCACAAGTTTTTTATCCCAAATTAAATTTACCGACATTATGAAGGAGGGGCTGGCTCCAGGAGTGTCTGCAGCCATCGCGTGGCTTCTAATAGATTAGAAAATTTATCTTTTATAAATAACCCAAACAATAATAACCCGGGACATTCAGAACTACACAGAGTGCTACCCCACTCCCCTTATTATTTAACATAATGAATGAATTTAATTACTAAATGGCGATATAGTAAGTATGATTTTGTTATTAGTTCAACACCTATTAATTGTGACTTAACCAATAATTTATAGTTCTCATTAAAATAAAGTTATTCTCCTTCAAACAAGGGAATGGAGAGCAATTAGGAATGTTGATCGCTAAAAACCAACAGGCTTTTCACAAAAGTTTTTGCAAAGTTTTGAATCCCGAATGCCCGGCACCTCCTAAAGTTTCTTTGCCCTTTATTTCAGGGCATCATTTGTCGAAATATATATGGCCGACATTGTGTGCCTTGCCAAAGCTCTCCATTATTAACGGTCGTTACAAACTTTATTGTTATTACTCATCCCAGTAAGTTTAATAACTTTTAAGGTTTTTGCCAGTTATGGTCAAGATATATCAGGAGATGTTTTCTAAGGGGTTATCCTCATTCGGATCGAAGACAACGTACAGATAAGCCTGTTTCAAGTATATTTTGAACTTAAGAAATTAAAATATTTATAACGACTTATTGTTTAATTTATTACAGATTTTTACCTAAGTACATCTGAGGCCACTATATACGTAGTTACTTTTTTACTTTATGTATATTTAGAAACCTACAATAAAAAGTAAGAAAATTATAAAATATGGTCCAGATGGTTTAGTTACTGGGATTTTTTTTTATTATGGCCCAATTTTATTTAGTGTGCACAAAGAACCAACAAATAGATGTGCATGATTATTTCCTGCCTATAACTGGGCTTATCGGAAATTTTTAGTAAAGTTAATAAAATATGTATTACTTAAAAAGTATTAAAAACAGTAGCACTACAACCCATGAAGGTTATTAGGATCAGTTTATAATAATAATTGTCCAGTTTCCAAGGCAATGATTATTAAAGTAAGTGATTAGGGAGAGACGGAGCTCAACCGTCAGGTTTTCTCCCTCTAATTAAGCGTTCCCACTTCATTGAGGCTGTGTAAGCCTGAGAAAGATTTCCTAGAAATCTCACGGAAAATCAAAACTATATAATTCATCTGCTACACCCATCCTGAAAAGGAGAACCTAGAGATCGGTGATAACCCACGATAGTTTATAGCCAAGACATATTTATTAAAAAAACCATTACCATATTTTTCTCCATAAATAACACAAATTCTTTCATAACTTATATTTATCTATTTTATACTGCGGAAACTGGAAACTCTATATTTAAACTATTCCATATTATTTTGAAATGATGATGAAACTCTAGGAGTTTTAAATGCCTATATTTCATGTCTTTTGTGTTTTTTTTAATGGGTAGGGGAAAAATCTTTCATAAGACGAAGTGTGAAAATAAAGAAAAAAATGTCACCCAACAGTGTGAGATTCCTACTCACTAAAAAACCACCTACCAATTCTCCTTTTACCGTCCCACGGAACAGCCGTCAAGCATTACTTCGTGGGGAGCAGAAGCCAGAAGTAAGGGAATGTGCCTATTTCTTCCTTGGACAACTTATGTGGGATTAGCCAGAGCTTGGCCTCTCGTTTTTCGCTCCTGTGTTCTGAGCCTTCTTCCGATTTGCGCTGCATAGTCTGCTGCAGTACTCCAATGCTCCTGCCTAGTCATCATCAAAGTGACAATATTTTCCGGCGATGATTTCTTTCCAAATTTCATGTCTAGCTCGAGTTCTGTTCTCGATCTGATGTTCTCGAGAAAAATCTGGACAACAGAAGCACGAGTGTTCCACTGTTTCATCCACGGGATCACAAGTAGGACAACATTTTATATCTTCTATTCCGAAGCAAGCAAAGTAGGCCCTAAAGCAACCATGCCCTGTGAGCAGTTTGGTGAGATAATTATGTACCTCTCCATGTTTCCGGGTTATCCATGTTGATATATCGGGTATCAGACGGTGTGTCCATCTACCAGAAGATGAGGCATTCCAGCGTCTCTGCCATCTTTCAAGGGTATGACTTATGTTTTTATTTTTTTTTTAACGTGGGCAGGTGGATATTGTCAAAGGTCCGTACTTATCCGTGTGTGGACCTTTGACCCACTAAAACCACCTCCCTACACTTGTTTTCCACAAGAGAATGGCTTTGTGCCGCCTCATGGCCATTTCCATCATGTAGCTTCTCGGTCTAAATTCTTCTTCTTCAAGAAAAAGACGTGTGTGTGTGTGTGTGCGTGTGTGTTGATTTAACGATTTTAATCATAATCGTGTCTATCATTTCAGCAAAAAGAAATTTAAAAAGAGTTTAAATTCATGGCATTGTGGTTTCACTTCATAGATATAGTATTACATACGATATTATTGTAAGTGATTTTTTGTCCTTTTTTTATGATGTATTTTTTTTCATGTTAAGTATTGTTATCAATAGAGAATAATACCGAGTGGAGTTCAAAGAAAGAATATAGATAAACTATTTATTAGAAGCGGAGTGGCTCAGTGGTAGAGCACTGCGTTGCATTGCCGAAAATCCTAGTTAAATTCCCGCTATTGGCAAGACTTTTATTTAATCTGTTAGCAGCAGGAGGTGGATCATATAGGATCTAGGATCCTCCTGGGGCTCACCCAGCCTCTATAAAGTGGGTACCAAAAATAAGGAAGGGAAATCTGGCGGTTGAGCGTGATCTAGTAGGGCAAATCACCTCCCTGCACAACGGTTGCCCATGAAACATTAGAGTCTCTACCATGTACTGAATCCCAGACCCTTTAACAGTTTGTAGTGGTACAGGATTTTGTTTTTTTATTATAAACCGACGTTTCGACCCATATTTCGAGTCTTCTTTAGAGCACGATATACCCTTAAGATAGGAGCTGTCATATCAACTATTACTCATTAGATTATTCTTATTATTTTACTTACTTATTATTCTTTCGTTTCAAATTAACTAACATAACTAACATAACAACTAACATAACATGGTTTCGCATCATTATTAGTAATTCACATCTCATTGACCTAGTTCAAATATTTTAAATAATGCCTTTATTTTATTTTATAATTTAAATCATCCCTACTTTAGCATCTGGTTTACTCCAATAGTTTTGTTTAAATATATTACCTTATCTACATTCTTCCTTTTAAGCTTTTTGTTTCAAATTATTTCATTTTGATGTGCTTTTATTTTGTGTACCCAGCCTTGAAGAAAACCTGCAATGCCGGCCAATACGTCAATTTCTAATAAATAGTTTAATTCTGTTTAAGGAATTCTTTCATAACCCCCCCACACAGACCATTTTCTTCCCCATATATATATATAAGGTCGACTAATATTATTATCAAAATTTAAACTGTACAATTATCTGACTGAAAATAATAAATGACTTATATATAGCTAAATAATAATATCCATCGAGAAAAAGACAATATGTAGTAGAGACTGAAAGTAGGATTGGACCGTTCCTAATTAGTTGAAGACTGGCACAGCCGATAGGACCATTAATTAGTAGAGTCGGAAAGGGTCCATCTAGCTCCAATTCGCTCCATCCCTCAGCCTTCTAATGCCCTACCATCCCACTTGAGGGCTTTATTTTTATTTATTATATCCATTTATTACACTTTATTCCCATTCTTAGAACAATTATATTTAACTTAACACAATGGACTAACAGTATTAATACTGTTAATTCTATCAGCTTATATTAAACATAGTACCATAGAACTCGTAATTAAAGAAAGGTTTCAAAAGTTTATTAAAATATCTAAACAATAGTTTCACTCATTTTCTTTCTGTTATTTAATTCATATATTTTAACAACTATGATCATGTGATTTGCCTATAAGAATGTACTGTAATGGATTCTCCACACAATACAAAAAATCGTCTGGGGACACGTGCCCCGTGCCCCCCCTGAATCCACCCTTGCATTGCCCTTGCTAACAGACTAAATAGAAGTCTGCCCAGGAATTGGACCTCCGGCATGGCAACTAAGCGTTCTACCACTGAACCAATTCGCTAGTTTTATTAATGTTATTAATCCTTAATAGATCGATTACACAGGTCTGCGATGAAAAAATTATAGCATATTTAACAGTATTTTTTGTGCTGGTTACGGGAAAAATAGTGAAAAAAATTAATCACCCCTAGACAAGTCACCATTTTTTTTCATCAATTCATCAAAAAGTATTTTGAAAGCTGTACTTCTACATAATGGTTACCGATATACTTCTGTACCTGTTTGACACACAGTCGATTTGAAAGAATGTTAAAAATATCTTGAGTTTGTTCTTAATAAGCTCAGCTACTCTGACCATACATTTGTGGGGATTTGAAAGTTATTTCCATGTTAGGTCAACAAAGTGGTCACACAAAGTTTCCCTGTTTCCTCTGTGAATGGGATAGCCCTGACAGGAAACAGCACTATGTCAAGCAGACGTGACCAATCAGAAAGGCTCTTATTCCTGGAGTTAAAAATGTTGAAAGACAAAGTTTAGTGGATCCTAAAAAGATCTTACTTCCACCACTTCATAGCTATTTGGGGCTAATGAAACAGTTTGTGAAAGCATTATCCAAGGAAGGAGAGTGTTTCAGGTATTTTCCTGGTGTATCCGATGTTAAGCCGAAAGAGGGAGTCTTTGTTGGGCCTGACATCAGAAAACTTTTAAAAGAAGAGAGCTTTGTCACTAAAATGGAAATGAAAGAAATAATTTCATTTAAACTTCTTGTAACAGGCTTTATTTAAAACAAAAAAGACCCAAGCTACAAAACTTTGGTTGCTGAATTGTTACAAAACTACAAAATGTTGGGCTGCAACTTGAGTGTCAAAGTACATTTCCTTACCTCACATCTGGGATACTTTCCAGAAAATATTGGGGCTGTGAGTGAGGAACAAGGAGAACGTTTCCATCAAGATATAAAAGAAATGGAGCGCAGATACCAAAGCCGATGGCGACAAAATACCAAAAGAAGCTTTGATGGAAAAGAAAACGTTTTTACAAAGACTTATAATAACTTTACAACACATTTGCATGACGTTTATGCTCATTTTAGCTAGGTATCGTTGTTGTTTTTCAAATTAATCAACTAATCAAATAAAATTAATTAATTGTTTGTGCAATGCACCATTTTCTTTTTTCTGTCATTCTCTCCATTTCGAAATTTTCCTTTCTTTTATCTTAACTATTGAATTATTTCAAGCAGTAACAGTTCTTTTTTTTCGGATATCAGCTGAAATTATTTCAATTTAAAAATAACTGCTGAAATGAAAATAATGGTGTGAGTAAATAAAATTATAACACAACGAAAAGGATATTCTCCATATGAGCGTGATTCACATATCAATTTTCAATTCTTCAAATTAATACCGACGTAATTACTAATTAACTAATAACTAACTTTTCAAGTTTATTAATATGTATGCCTTTTGAAACCCACAGAGGCCCACCATGGTGACAGATGAACAGCAGAATTTAAACCCGGGGCCTTATAAATAAAAACTCAGATCTCTACCCACTAAGCTTCCTTAATATGTATAAATGACTAATAAATTTTGATTAAAAATCATTATCACCTCAGAGCAACTTATATTTGAAATGAGCAGCAATCAATGCGACTAATGTGGTATGGTGAAACTCCAAATATTTGCCAACAGATGCATGTTCCTGAATATGGATAGATCTACGTATGTGAATAATTTGATATTCTCCATCTCGGATTGGTTTAATTTGTTTGTTTAATGTATCTCTATTTTAATAATTAAAATCGAGATAGTTTAATTAAATACCTTGGGCGATAATGTTGTTTCTGAAATTCGTAGGGACTCTACGGTAAGGACTGGAATTAGTATATTATTTGAAGATCACAAAAAGAATCCTAGTTTTTCACAACAATCAATTTATTGGTCAAAATTTCATCAATCGGGACCTTAGCGGAACCGAAAAATTATGTTACATAAATAAAAAGCTAAGATAACATATCTAACCTCTAAAATAAAATGATTATTGTTAGTAAATCATTTCGTATACTAATTATACACGGAAGAAAAACGTTCACCTACACCTACCAATCTCCTAAATAAATGTAAAACTGACAAAACCAAGAGTCAAAAGTAGAACCCATTTGCGAATTTGTTAGTTAGTGAATTAAAAACCACATAGTAAGGTTCATGAACATTTAACGAAAATACCTCAAAATAATTAATCGGTTGATTTAACTAACGGATGAGTTTTATGCTAGTTCAAACTTATTTGTGAAAATAATGGTGAAAAAAAATAAGCCACAATGAAATATCAAATGGATACAGAGAAAAAAATATTTAAAACAATTGTAGCTGTGATATATATGTTTCACATGACCTCTGTGTTGACTCCATCAGATCGATCATCAAATATCATATACCTCCCTCACAACAATATCGCTGAATCCTTGTCGAGGGTTTTTTTTTTAAATGTTCAGTTTTATTTATTGTAAGTAAGTTGCTAATGTAAATAAATTAATCTAAATAGTATATGACATGTAAATCGCAGAATATCGGATTATATTAAATATAATTAAAAATATCAATAATTACATTTGATTAACACTTGCTATCTGCTTTTTATTGTGCTTTGAGTATGCCTCTGGATAGTTTCTGTACTTGCCTATTTACTTGTATTATTATAACACAGTTGGAAGTTTCAATAAATAAATATTTTTTAAAATATTTTAATTGTGCAGGAAAGGTAATAAAAAATGTTGTTGATATAAAAACACTCCACGAACAAGGAAAGCATTAGTAGTCTATAGGAATGGCCTTGAATCCATACAATATAATTTGTCAGAACAGAAAAAAATAAAATAAATTAAGCTCTATCCTACATGAAACGGCTTTTATTAATTACCTGTTATGGTTTTTGGTTAGTAGCTGAATTTTCATATTTTGCCAGAATATGGAATTCAATTTGTTTTTCTTTCCCATTCCATTTTATTGAATTATTTATTTAAAATTTATGGAGAGCGGGTAGGGTCAGTGGCAGAGCATTGTGTAGCCATGCAAATGGTCCCGGTTTGAATCCGGCTGTGGCAGATAATTTATTTAATCTTTTAACATCAGGGAAAAAGCCTTTGAAATCTGTAGATCCTCTATAAATTGAGTAACCAAAATTAGGGGGTAAACCGGGCGATCTCGGACAAATCACCTACCGGCATAACCATAACTGGACCAAAGACTCTTCATATGTAGGACTGGTACGGTTATTTTAGTTTTTTTTATAATATATCCAAATTATGAAATATATATCTATACTTTATTAACGCCCTTATTTTAGGTTTAGCTAAAAAAACAGGTCTAAATGAGGTGTATACCTTCAACAACCCCGATATCTGAGTGTTATAAACCATAGATCTCTGGCAGCGTAACCTATACATACATCGGGATCCAAGGTCTCCAGTTCCTATTTATTGGCAAGTTCGAAGTTATTTGAGATCTTTCTTGCAATTATTGGCAATTTCCGACATCAATCTATACCAGAAACCTTTCGGTAATTTTCAGAGTATTAATTAGTCAAGCCCTACCAATGACCCCAGAACATCAGAGAGCCCCACTGAGGCTCCGACAAACCGAATTACTGGTCTTTCGAACAGAGTGGCGCGGAGTGGAGTGGAGCTGCGGCCTCACGACCAGCGCAATTATCGCCTCACCTTCTAAGGGCGCGCTTAGGGCTCTCCAGCCGGGCTAATAACCGCTTTGTCCCTCCGACGATTGTCAGGGCAGCCTCGTGGACTTAATACTTCCTCGTGGACTTATTCGGTGTTCTGCTTTTGATGGACACTCTTCTTCGATAAGGAGTGGCAACTGGTGTTAAGGCGTGATTAGACTGAATATTTATTTAATAGGAAGCAAATGGAAGTACCACGGGCATTTGAAAGAAATCTCAGATGTTAACAAAGCGTTTGATTTATTAATTTATATAACATGCGAGATTTTCTTAAATACTATTAAATATACATGTAAAAGAAGATACAAATTAATAATAGCGTCTACAAAAATGACTAAACATGTAACTTAGCGATCTAATGAACAAATTAATTTAAGACAAAAAAAAGAAAGATAAGAAATGATTAACATGAATGGGAGCGATAATTAACAATAATGCTCCATGCTAGCATAATGGCCAAAGATATAAACAACGAAATTAACTTGAACGTTATACTGAAGATTTCAATAAGGTGCGAAGATGTGCGAATTATTATTATCTTCGCCAGTGATCACGGCATGAAGGAGCAATGAGTATGATATCATGAATTAACTTGAACTGTCCGGTTGGTACCATGAAATACGTTGATCATCAGGAGAAAATTTAGTTGACAAGTTGAGGCCTTATGATAGTGAAATGTGACTTACAATTTGTGTGATGTATACTCAATTTTCATCATCTCAGCATTGCTTCTGGCGAGTGACAATCTTGAAACCTCTGAACGTCCTCACAGGAATAGCGGCTTGAAAGCGGATTACTAGGCGGCAGTGTGCGATGATCTTAGCTGTGAAGGGTTGATAGAACTAGTCCGCTCGGCGATCTAATAGCAAGTGAAGTGACTCAATAGCGTCGCTCCCCCTCTCCTTGGTTTTGGCGGTACAGTATTCCCGATTTTAGAGGCAATGATCTGTCCGTTCCATCTGGCGGGCAGTCCAGGTCCGCGACTAAACAACTGGAATATCACTTTATGTACTTAATGCATTTTTTATTAGTTTCGTTGTAATAACCATTGTAAAATAAGACGGTTATTTACATTTCATAGTTATCTATATTCATAGAGATTAGAGACCGAAGAGTCCAAAACAAAGTACACGCTAATAGAAAAACTACAAAAGCCAGGTGTGAGCTACTATTAGTAATTATAAATTTGAAAGGGTTTAAGAGTTTATCTACCTTGGATCTGTGGTCACCGAGGACAATAGCCCCGATATAGATATACATAGAGATAGGGAGAATAATCAAAGCAGCCGACAGACGTTATTATGGATTGAGGAAACAGCTAAGCAGGCAGAACTTTTCAAAATAAGCTTTATCTTTTTAAAACATTGATGATGTCACATGAACTTTATCGACAAAATCACCCAGCCTACACAGATACATTCCTCACACAACACAGGAAAATTACAAATAATTACACAGCTCAGACTTAAAATTAACACAATTTTCAACAGAACACGGAAACATAAAACAGTATCTGAAACGGTTTAACATTATAAGAACAGACTCGTGTGATGAAGATGGGCAGACCCACACCTTCAGACACAAACTCTATGACTGTTTACGATATGACAGACAACGAATTAACGAGGGACTTGTCCTAAGACAGAACACTTAATTTTATCTAAATTTAAAAGAAACTTACTATTATTTATAATAGAAATTGATTTTGATCAACTCTAAGACATAAGAAGGACAATTCTCTAGTTACATAGATTTTCATTTTATTAATTGTAACATTTTGTGTATAAAGTTTTATTAATTACTGTAGCTAATCATAATTTACTATATTTGTTACTTATTCGTTGATGTTTTTAGTTATATAAATTATTTCTTGCTGTGCTTAAAATACTAATTTTACTTCATTTTTGTTTATTTTTATGTTTGTTAAATTTAATTTTTTTATTTAATAATTTATGGTTACAAATTTAATTTTAATTTTATTCTCTCCTCATACAAGACTGAAAAGACAAGAAACTGCTCGACATTTTCGCCTACTTCAACATTTACTGTCAACAGTACTGGACAAACGTAAATGTTAAGCTCCCAATTAATTACAAAAGACTCATTTACATGACAGTTATCAGACCTATTGAGGCTCTACTAAACCATCAAATTCATCTCGTATCCAATCCTTACAATCCAAAATCCTTCGTAAAATCCTCAATGCTCCTTATTATGTCACAAACAAACTCATCCATCATGATCTTAATATCCCAAATGTTGGTGATTGGCCCGAACTAGATAGCTATCCTTCCATGACAAGCTCCATACACACTTAAACCCGCTAGTCTATCAACTTGCTTCCCATACTATTCCTGATAACCCTCCGAAGCGTCTGAAAAGAAGATGGCTTCGAGACCTTCTAATATAGAACTTTATTGGCGTGCTACCGATGGGTAGTTGCTTGTTGTTTGCAATATTATTATAGTTGTAAATATCAATAAATTAATGTAAAAAACAAATTATTCTTACTTGTAAATTTTCAATTTAGTCAAACTGTAAATTTTTAATTTCTTAAAAATTTTAAATTTGTTAATTTATACTAAAATGTAATTCTATAAACTGGTCTTTAATTTTTAAAATCACGTGCAATGACATTTAATATGCTTAGTTTAGCATGGAGCATGTGCTAATATTAATAAACAGTCCCTCCATGAGGTTACCAGGGGGGGGGGAAGAGAGAAAAAAAAGAAGAAAAAAATTAATGAGGCTCATACTTCTGTATGGATCTGAGTGCTGGACGACTTCAAAAGTTGATGAAAGGGAACTATTGATTTTTGAAAGAAAAGTTCTCCGTCGTATTCTTGTAGGAATAAAAACAGAGTGACAACTAATATATGATGAATTACTAGTCCTTAAGATAATTAAAGGGTAACAAATTAATGATCAAATAAAACGATTGGAATAGCAAATGAAGAATATGGATGAACTTAGAAAGCTGATAAAAAAAAATTAAAAAATGGAGTCTTGGTAATGGAAATAAAATAAAGGAAGAATGAAAGCAGTAAGGTGTCGGAACAGATAAGATAAGTCGATAAACGCAATGCTGAATATTCTTAAACACATTCACATGCTGCTGTCATCCATCATTCAAGGTGTTCTCTCCTCCTCGAGGCACCACAAATGAGCGGTTGATGAAACTCCCATCTTAATGATCAACGGGACAACGGGTTATTTTTCAGCGAGGTGATTTGTGCTCATCACTCTCAACCGCAAGATTTTCCACCTATTTTGGATACCCAAATAATAGTGGCGCGGTGAGCCCCAGGAAAGACTCATACCCCAAAGGCTACTAACAGAATAAAAAAACTTATCACATCCGGATTTGAACCCAAGACCTTCGGTGCGACAACTCAGCGCTCTAAATTAACCAAGACAGTCCTTAATAAAAAAATTAGATAACATATTATAAATTGAGAAGTAAAAAGATGGTAACTTTTAAATTAACATTGCTCCTCTGCAGTACCTAGTTTATACTGAACCCGACACCGATGTAATCTCATAGCAACAAATTAACGAGCTAAGGCTTATAGAATGGAAGAATAATACTCGGGCGGCGAGAATTGGCCAGATCCAGTTCACACATGCCCACTTCGAAAGAAGGCTCACATACGAAGTGCCCACATGTGAAAAGTAAGGTAATACTTCACGATCAATTACAAAACAGCTGCTGGAGCGCAAGTTCCAAAGAACCAGAAAATTAAAAAAAGGAAGGAAAAGCTGACTATGTTTAAATTTTCAAAGAAATTGTCCTGTGGCGACAATTACCCTTTAGGATAGAGGCGGAGAAAAGGGAGAAAAAAACATAGGTTTTCAGATACTTTCTAAACTACGTCTGAGTGCGGATAACTGATTAAATGTAATGCGAGGAATATACAAGTAATTGTATTTCAATCGGTATTGTAAAGTAAAATTTCATTACTTATTATTCTTTCATTTCAGTAGTATAATATAACAATTAATTAAGAAGATTTAAAAAAATTAATAAAAAAAGAGGCAAAAAGGAGAAAGAAATTACGGCCACAAAACCTTAAGTCTCTCAAGTTTTTTTGAATAACATTTCTTTATCTTTCTCAACTGTTGGTGAATTGTCATTTCTGCGGATATATAAAATACCGTGTTAGATATTTTGGTTCTTCTTATATAAGGATGCTCGCTGTCATCTCCTCCCAGAATGTAATAAAGTCTTTATTTATTAATTAGAGTCTCAGTACCTTAAAATAATATTTAAAAAAACATATATGAACTATAATGGCTTAGAGTATTATACAATTTAACCAATTAACTAAATGAAACTTAATTTTAGCTCCATATAACTAATTAAAAGAAAGAAAAATATATATTATGAAGATAACAATAATTATTAAAATAGAACACAATTAAAATTTATATTTATACATCTTTTATAAATAAAACAACTCAATCGAATAAAGGAAAAAGAAAAATTCCATTGCTGTAGAAACTGGTTTTAAAACGATGGAACTGGATGTGTGAAAAGTGTGAGAAAATAATTAATTTAATTAAATTAACTAATTAATAATATAAACTAATTAACTGTAAAATTGCTTTATCTGCCCATGTCCATTTTGGTCGCAGTTTTATTTATACTTTTCCTTTCGTGTTCTTATGATATTTGAATTAAAGAGAGTTTTGTTATTTTTTGCATCTAAGATGCTAGAGGTTTCATCTTGTTGTTTATTTTTTACGTGAAATTACACATTTTTTAGTACTTTTGGAACAATTTATCAGTTATACCAGTACACATTTCTTACTCAAGCAAAAACTTTAAATGTGAATGTTAGGGAAATATGATTATCGGTTGTGATCTGACCTTCTTGGTCTATGGAGCGTGTTTCGTTGAGAAGGCCGGGCAAAGTTATCTCCCGGAGACAACTCATCGCTAAATTACGGCCAAGCAAGTTGGAGTGAAGTTAAATTTGAGTTCTCTGCAACATCGGAGACTCCCAGAAGACAATTTCATCTTCGGCATTATACACCACTGGTCAGAAGGGGAGATCCAGTCTATTTTGTCTAGTCTATATCTGTCTTCATCAGCATCTTTCGCAATACTGGTCACTAAATATTCCAGTTACTATCCACTACGAATGCTTTGTAAAAAATATATATATCAAACTTTGTTGGTATTCGAATATTAAAAAATGCACAATATTCTACCTTCTCACTTGTATCATCTAGAAACATTTAGAAAAATTTATCTGACTGAGTCTCTTTTCAGATCATTTCACAATACTGCCGTTTCGGGGTACATCAACACTTACTAGACAAACGCTCTAAGCTTCCAATTAATTTCAAAAGACTCATAAACATGTCTATAATAAACCGCACTTTATTATATTCCTTTCTTAGCCAATCCAAAATCCTTCATAAAATTCTTAATGGTCCTTACTTTGTTATTAATAACGTCATGCATAATGAACTATTAGTTGCTTAAGTCTGAAAGCGATATCAATTATTTCATGACAAACTTTATTTCCTCTAAAATCCACTAGTTTCAACCCTCGAAAACTCTTTGATTCTTGATGTCTCTCAGACGTCTGAAAAGAAGATGACCACATGACCTGAATTCCTTCTTTGAGCATTACCATTGGTTAGTTTCTCTACTTGCCTTTATCCAAGTCATTGCCTTCATCCAATGTTTATTTGTTGTATTGTTATGAAGCAGTTGTAACTTACAATAAATACATTTTCAAAAGTAAGCACTTAATGATGCTATGTGGTTACTTGAAGTCATCTTTACTACACAACTTCATAATAAATCATATCAAATATATATTACCATTATTCCTTAATTGGTACTCCAAATCATTAATTGGTAGCCCCACTTCGACATCTTAAGAAGTGCCTGTTAGCACAGCTTCCCTCCTTTTTAGGGAGGGAGAAGAAATCTTTCAGGGTTCATTGGTATTTGAAGTGCTGAGGGGTATATTGGTGTTTCGGCTCGATTGTATAGAATAAATTAAGGCCACTTCAACAAAAGTTCAACCAGATTCATCAACTTTTTTTTCAAAGTATCTTCAACTTAATTCAGTGTGCTTCATCTTTTGACCGGAACCCCTTTTAAGGAGATTCTTGCCAGCCTTTCTGGCCTTTAATGAGTCTAAATTTCTTATTCACTTTGTATTTCAAAAGGATAACAAACTCTTTGAGTTAAAAATAACTTTTTATGAATCTGGATATTTTTAAAGATTTGACGAACTGTCGATTACCAGTGAGTAAACAAATTTAGTGAGTTTGTGTGTGCTTGTATCAATCAAACTTTATTTAAAATCTGGGAAATTCCCAATAAATAGTTCAATTCAAACAGCAATACATTATAATATAATTTTAATGAGTAATCAATAAAATATCAGGGTTAAAAAAACATAAAATACAAATATAATGTACATTGAATATAGTGTACATTGAAAAGTACTCTGGTGATATTAGAGGATTTGATATTCTCAGTCCATTGTAGAAAACTAAATTAACCGAAATCGTTTACTAATTATGACTACCCTCAACTCATCATCGTCATTTTCTGTCTTCTTGAACCGCCTTTGCAATGTGAGGAGGAATTCTGAACAGCCCTCTCCAACTCTCCCGGTATTCCACCAACTTTGCAGTAATTTATATTTCTTTATTCATTGAATCTCTCGATATCTAGAGATCCGGACGGCCAGGGTATTTGCCTCTCCCATCCTATATCAGTAGGGGTGCTGCCCCTAAGCGCAACGGAGCATACCCTCATATTATATTTTTGGGAAGTCCTAGGAAAGGTTGACCTAAGGCGTTTATTCCAAATGACCTTATATAAAGAATATGTATTTAGTTTAATAATCCGTGGGGGCGTTACTCCCCAAGTAACTGCATGCAACAGTTACTTATTGTTGTCCCTTAATGACAGCCTTAAATCTTACACCCCG
The DNA here is from genome assembly GCA_037127475.1 of Arma custos. Taxonomy (NCBI): domain Eukaryota; kingdom Metazoa; phylum Arthropoda; class Insecta; order Hemiptera; family Pentatomidae; genus Arma; species Arma custos. The sequence goes on along the minus strand of CM073760.1, from coordinate 93,183,871 downwards.
ATATTTACTCTTAATATAAAAATAATAGGGTATGAATGTGTACATTTTATTTTATTATTAGTATTATTATTATTATTTACTTTACTTTATTATTATTATTACCGCATCATTTTATTTCTGTTACCGCATGTATATATTTATTTATTTTATTTTGTTTATATTATTGTTTTGTTATGGAATGACCGTAAGCTACACAGCACTATTACTTATTGCCCATAAGTGGCAGATTGTAATATTTCAATAAAGTAAAAATAAAAAAAAAATATAAAATAGATAAAGCGAACTAAAATGAAATGATTTTCAATGAATTGTGCAATAACTCACTAAATCTCTATCACCTGGTTTATCCAGTTTATATAGCTTTCTTCACCGATTCCGTTAGTAGTTAGCTCTTTTAATTCTTTGCTATGGGTGAAGCACAAAAATAGGTTATAAGTACAATGTCGTAAGGGTAAGTACAAAGGTCATGGGGAATGGATTCATTACTGCTGCAATTATTTTCCGCAATATTTTTGCTTATAATTGCTATTATTTATTAACTGTAATTGCTTATACATTTTAAAATAATTTGCTTCATTATTACTTTAACAGTTCCTAATTTTCTATCGATGAGAGTCAAAACCATTTGATATCTATCATTAGGTGATTGTTGAAGTGCAATAGTTCTTTATAAATATTTTTTTATCACGAATTGGAAATTTATATTTTGAGCTTTTTGATTACAACGAAATTGAAGTTTATATGGAGATTGATAGTTATACCCAATACCATACTTGGCACTTTGGCCCAAGTGAATGAGGATACTTACACGAGTGCCTATGAAACATAATTAGTGCCAATAAATAACTAATCCGTAAGCATTTCGGAGATTAAGGCATCGTTCTCCTCACATGAAAGGAAATATGGCAGGAGGAATGAATAATACTTGGAGAACTAATTTTTATTATCAAGCATTGTTAATTGAAACATTAGCTTGACTGTAAATTTGTTAAAGTATTTAAGCTTGATTCTTTTGTAATCTTGGATGGCTGGATTCCAAGGTCAAGATTAGAGTTATTTTCTAACAAGGACTGGTGCAATTATTACATTGTAATACCATTGATATACTGGATCTCCTAAACTTTATAACTACTGAAATCTCAAATAAAACCATACGATCTGAACTACTAAACCCAAGATCAAGGGTTCGTAGCCCGGCAGGTGGCATTAGGATTTTTGAAAGGGAGTAAAAAATCCTTGGTTATCCAGTCCTTCAGAAGGGACGTTAGACGGGAGGCCGGAGCCTGTACGATATCAGGTACTCGTTAAAAATCCCTATCCTAATAAAACCAAGTGCCTATCCAGATAGGCAAAATTTAGGGCTCCCACTGTAGCGTTTTCCGATTAACCATAGCAGCATAAAAAAAAAAACGTTAAATGAACAAACAAACAAACCATACGATCCAGCATGGATCAAGTATGGATTATATTACATTTACTTGCCATTGTACCTCACCCAAAAATTGATTAGTAGAAACAAAAATTGACTAGTGCTTAAATTACGTACCAACCATAGGTAATTTTATAATCATTTTGTATTATAAAATTTTGAACTATTGTGAATTCGATTTTGTTTCTCCTGTTTGTTTGATAAATATGTTGAACCGCTATTAGGCGTTTAACTATATCTGTTTTGTTATTATTTTTATACTGTGAGGTATGCCATTTTGATAAGTGATTTTTTTAACCTGTTGACATTTTTTTTCATACATAATTGTTAATAAAGGCATCTATCAGTAATTAGATAGTTTCCCCCCATTAGCTGAATGTATTATGTGACCTGTAACATGTAATTAATTATATCGATAGAATTATAGAATCGATATCAGAGACACAAGCTTAAAAAACATCACACCTTTTAAATGTAAACTTAATTTATAATACGTAAGTCACTATATTATGTTAATAATAATATTTACAAATCTCTTAATATACACTGGCAAGATTTCATTTATTTTAGAGGATTCAGCTCCAAATGGCCGAGACAGGAGCATGAAAATGCTCCCTCAAGAAAAGAGCATTGAAAGTGAAGACGCACTTTACATACAATTATTCAGCAACTGACGTTGCCAGCCCTAATTATCCCTTAATGAAAAGTAAATGCCCGCAGACCAGCTCACATTTCACCTCAAAAGAAAAACAAAATTAAAAATGCTGAATAATTCATATTACGTTTTAGGCGCTTATCGTATTTTATTTAAATTTTTCGTCACCCACCTCTATTTATTAAAGTTAAGCAACCTTTGATAGGTTTAACGACAAAGTAATTCAAATAGCTATTTATGAATAATTTAATAGCTATTCTCCGCTAGTTAGTACTCTTCTTCACTTATTACGTTCTTCATTAGCGTCAGGGCTTCATCGGCAGGACCTTTAGTGAAGAGCGACTTGACATCAAAGGTCACCAGGATGTATTCTTCGTTCATCTGGATGGTCTTGATTAAAACAATTAAAAAATTCATACTCCCTCTTTGCAGTAATGAGGTATATTATCACAATAAAACCTATATCTTCTCTGGTTGGGTTTCAATTCGACCTTTCGATTAAATTTGTCTTATTTTTCATCCTCAATTAGTAACATTATTCTGTTAGGTATTTATGGCATTGCGACTGGAACAGAAAATCGCAAGTTAAAATATAGTTTACAAAATAAGCTGTTTTCAAACTGTTATATATCGTATACTTGAAAAAAAACTAGGAGCGGGGTAGATGAATGCGTAGGCTGTTAGGTTGCCAATCTCTAGGTACCGGGTTCGAAATAGGCTGCAGCAGACAAATTATGTTTCATCTTATCAGCCTTAAAAAGCCTAGGTGGGATCTGGTTACCCTCTTGGGGCGCTTACCCTTTTTAACATGTGTAAGTCTAATTGGGAGGATAAAACTTGACGGTTGAGCGTGATCGCTGGCAAAACAACTGTATGCTTAAAACAACTTCTCTTGGCTTAAAAACATAAGCCTCATTACCTCATTATGGACCAAACACCCGTCATGCGTTGATGTACAGTTTTTTTTTAACTTAAAGATACATTATCAGAAAAAAGAAAGAAAGTTTTTACCTTAGATAAGATGTAGCGACTGAATACAAACACATTATGATCTGTACTACTACAACCCATACAGGGTTTTGGGTTCAGTGCTCTCTCTAGAACAAAGGTTGTGCAGAGAGGTTATTTACCGTAGATCACGCTCGACTGCTAGGCTTTCCACACTTTTTTGGGTTCTCGATTTATTTTTGTGTGAGCCGTGTCACAAATCTCAAAAAATCCATCCTCGGCCGCCAACAATCAGATTTTCTTTCACTAAAATGAGAATTTAAAATTTAACCTACTATGGAATTGGGCATATAACTACTTTCATAAAATGCGGACACGTAAAAAAACATCTTTAAAAACGTATTACAAAGCCATTAATTAATGTTAATCACTTCCATACAACCCATAATGCTTTTTATTATTTTTCTGCAGCGCAATTTATTACAAGAATCTAAGGTTCAAGTAAGTGGTAGAGAATGTATGTTTCTAGGACCACAGTTGAGGTGATTTGTCCTAGATCATGCTCAACCGCAAGGTTTTGCCCCTATTTTGGTTAGCCACCTTATATAGGCCGGACGATCCTCAAGAGGGTCCCGAATCCTAAATCATCCCTCCCTGTGAAGGGATTTAACAGATTGAATGAAATCTTCCAGCAGCCAGATTTGACCAGGGGCCTTCGGCTCGGCAACTCGGTGATCTACCACTGAGCTCCCTCCTCTCCACAGGAGTATCCTTAATTAAGTGAAAATCGGATCGGGACCTTTTACAAATAACAAAGAAAAACCAAGCAAGAGTATTTCCCCTTAGTTACTTCCACACTGGAAGTAAGTAAGCGAAATCCAGGAAAAGCATGAAGGGAACTAACGGGCTTTAAAGGTTTATTGACCGTTCTTGACGATATCCGATTATTAGCGGCGCTGGGGGCAAATTGGATTCCTGCCCTGGAAATGGGCACTTTTCTAGGTCGAGGGTCAATCTGGCGCAGGAAATGACGAACTGGCGGTAAGTGTGTCCTCTGGCCCGCCTCTAGGCTCTCCGCCCGCGGGTAAATTCAATCTTAAAAGGGGGAATGATGATGGTAGTGGGATAAAAAGGGGTTATGTCTCTAAGTCGATGGTCATCCTTGGTTACTTTTAATGGTGTTTCTTGAGTTAGTGATTTTTTTAATGATTAAAAATATATATATTGTTACGGGCTACTGGGTATTAAAATGAATTAAACAATTCATTTAATTAAAGATACTAATATTTATTAACGAAATGATAAAAAGGATACAATTAAACTATTAACAATTAAATTATTGATCTAATATAAATTTATAATAACAATATTCTAAATATTTATTATCTAGGTCTAACTCCTATTTAATTATTACAATAATATAAGATATTACTAATTCTAGATAGCTTAACTAGTTACAATAGTTTGTATGAATATTATAAAACTACACTACAATTTATAACTAATCATTAGCACTTACAGTTCACTAGTCCACCGACCGTAAGATTCTCTAAGTATTACAACTGACACACAGTAACAAACAGAAACAGTTTATTACACTCGCGAGACTTTCACAGTTCACTGACACACTTATTACACTGGCCGGTTCAACACTGACTAGTTTATCACACTGACACTCACTTATCACAGATCTTCACTGGTCTTCTCTGGTCTGCTCTCAGACTAAGACTGACTCGCTCGAGGCGAGGGAAGTATTTAAATAGGCCGAGCATTCTAAAACACGGAAGGGGCAAGACAATTCTGGAGTCTTCTTAATCCTTTTCCGACAAAAGGAGACGATCTAGAAGGTCCTAATCCTATTTTAACTTCTCCCACCGACGGATTTAAGCCGCTAATCCTTTGCTTCCTGTGACCGTAACACTATGTTGTAATTTTTTTAAAAGTGGTCCATGAAGTCCATTTTTTCATGAGTCAAGATATTTAGAGTTTTTTATTTCAATTAATTACAAAATATGGCCAAATTTTATGTTTTTAACACTTAGCACTGAGCAAAGATTGATTTTTATAACACTATACATCTTATAAATTTTATTATGAAATAATAATCATTAATTATTATTAAACAAGGGAGCGGATTGGCACAGTGGTAGAGGTCCCGTATTCAACTACGGCTGCGGCAGATTTTATCCAATCGTTGAATAACCGGAGATGGATCCTTTGAAATCCGTCACCATCCTGTGGCTCATCCAGCCTTTATAAAGAGGGTATCCATAATATAGACAAAAACATTGGCGGCCGAGCGTGGTCTACCACACCACGTAATGAACCCAAGGGGTTGTATTGGTAAAGTAAAAAATAGATAATATTAAAATGAAAGATTTTTTTTTCTATAGGCATTAACGATCGGTGAACACTGCCGATAGACTGTTTTTGACAACAAAAAAAAAAACTTGAAATATAATGAATAATTTGAACATGATTAGTAAGTATACTGTACTCTTATGAAAAATGTGTATCAATTTAAGCTAATTTAATTAAAACATCATTTTCTAAAATATTAACATAGCAAAGATTATTTTTAGAGATATATTTATTTTGGGAAAAAAATATCAATTGTTGAGTAGGTCTCTTGGCCAATGTCTTTTTTTTTATCAAGTCCAGGTAACAGGGAGTAGGAAAGCGGAGTGGGTTTGGGTGATATTGTGTCGATGATTGCAATGTTATATATTTTTTATGAATATATGATTTTATAGTGAGAATATTCATGTCATTGTGTATAGTGTGATTCGAAATATACCATGATGCATTAATAATTTTTCTGAGAATTTTGGACTGTGTTGTATGTATCTTGTGTATGTGAACTTTTTTTGCTTAACCCCAAAGTTCTGCTCCATATGTCCAAATAGGTTTTATTTACTATTATAGATAAGTCGTTTGTTCTTCAAGTCTAGTGAAGATCTGTAGTCCAGAAGATGTGATAGTTGTTTGTACCGTCTAGTCAGTTCTTGTGTTTTTAATTTTTTATGTATAACGTACATAATTTTTGGAAGGTACTTCGTCGTTGTCAATTTTGACTGCTGGACACGAAGCTTTGCGTGGAGAAAAGCTTACATGGCTCGATTTTGAGGCGTTTATTCTGATTTTCCATTTGTAGAACCACCTTTCTAAATCAAATAAATGATTTTGAAGAGCTATAGATGCTAGGTTTGGGTCTCTGTAAGAAGAGATAATGTCTGTATCGTCTGTGAAGGTATAGAGGTATAGTTCAAGGGTGCTTTGGAATATCAGAGGTGTATACAGAATAGAGAATGGGGCTTAAAACACTTCCTTGCGGTACACCCCTGTATTGAGGGATGAAGGAGGAAATCGAAGAGTCAACGGAAGTACAGAAGAATCTGCATTGGAAATAAGATTGAAGAATTAAAAATTATGTAGGAGGTAAGTGAGGTTTTATTTTCTGTTGCTTTCGTAGCAAAAAAGAAAAGTTTATATACATATACACACATATATAAATTTATAATACATTAATAATATATAATTTTTAAAAAACTAGAAATGATATAGATACTCACATACATAAATAAATAACAATTGTTTTCATTAATTCTTGTCTAATAAATTTTGGAAGCTACAAGACATTATTAAACTGAAAAAATGTTCTTGTTTTGCGGAAAATCCGGAAAATGTCAACAAGTAGGCTGGAGAAATATTTAGGTTAAGGTAATATATGAAAAGAGCGTAAACAGAATCGAACATTTTGTCAACAACGGGAGGCATACAAGCTCTTTTCCCCTCCAATTGTTTACTCTAAACCCAGTCTGATGTTTAGTAAATATTGAATCATTGAATATATGCAAATACTTCAACGTCGAAAATAGGTGAAATGATGCTGATATCGTGGGCGTTTAGAACCTGCCCTATAGTAATTATAATGAAAGCTACCTGAAACACTATCGGACAATAAACGATATAAAATAATAATTTTTTTTCACATTGTTTAATTTTTGGTTTGTGAAAAAGGATGTCAATTATATATTTTGTAATATTTCTAAATGCATGATGTGTTTATACCTTCGAGTGTAAAGTCAGAATAGTCATGTGAATACTTATAATAATGCTACAATCCATTATCGTAATTTAATAATTTATAAAAAACAACAGTATGCCATAATTTGAAAAATTTGAACCACTAATGACAAAAACTAAAGAAATCACTCAATAAACAAAAATCTGTATCTCTACGACCAATGAAGAGTTTGAGTTCATCAGTACTTAGTATAGACTAAACTGTTTTGCAGGGAGGTGATTTCTCCGAAAGATTCCGCTCATCCCATAGCGTATTTTCAGTACCCACTTTATAAAAGCTAGGTGAGCCACTGGAGGGTCTCCAGATCCCAATGATCCATCCATAGTTGTTAGCAGATAGAATAAATTATCTGTCTCAGCATGAGCCCGGTACTTATGGCATAGCAACTCAGCGCCCTACCACCGAGCCTCCCCGCTCTTATATTCGTATATATCTTTTTTTCTTATCGTATTATAAATACGTTGTCCTTATCAATTATCAATTTGTTTTTTAGAGTTACTCATTTTTTAGTAACATAACTAATGGTTAGTATTTTCCAAAAAAAAAATTAGCCTAAATGGGGATATCTTTTTAATACATACCCTAAAATACCTTTAGGCCTAGTGGATTCCATTGAAGTGTTGACAGAAATAACATTTATGAGATATATAAATTCTATATTGGGGATTAAATAAATATTACTTCGGATACATAAAATAATTTATATATTTCCCCGATGCACGCTATTGTGAGCAATTTCGTATGAAATGTTGGGGAAATGAGATAATGTCGACATCCCAAATACCTGTATGAACATTAATTAAAATCCACCGAATATCGGATTCCGCATATACATCGAATGTAATAAAAATAAATATGTAAAATGAAAAAGCAACAGTACCCAATCCAGCGGCTGTCACGACGAGGATAATACTAAAGCTGCTTTAACTTCCAAATGAAGAGAGGTTTAAGTTGCGGAGGTAATCAGTGACGCTGGTGCGGGGGTTCATACATTTCCATTTAAATCTAATCTTCTTTAGTACATTTTGCTATTAAAGGGGATTATACCAAAACAGGTGTGGCTTAAGAAAACAAGCCAGTTAAATTAGCCGTTTTCTCCTAATTTTCCATTATTAATATATAAAATCAATGAAATTTTAAAAATTATAAAGGAATTCTAAAATTCTTAAAGCTCTTACTTTTTTCCTTGTTTATGAATTTTGTTTTTCCTTTATGTAGCTAAGTTTCTAGCTTATCTAACATATTTAGCTAAACTAAAAAAAGTATAACTCATACTACATGGGGAGTATTTCAATATTATCCTATCTCAGTTAGTAATCTCAGATAGTAGAGTTTAGTATGTTATATTATCCATTGATATTGACTAGTAAAGCACATTCATTCTCTATCGGTGGTACTTGATCCTTCGGTGGTAAAGAGAAAAAAAAGTTATGGTTAAGACTGTAAAGATAATTTTGTGTAACCGGAAGTGGAGTGGCTCAGTGGTAGAGCGCTGAGTTGCCATGCCGAAAATCATAGTTCAATTCCCGCTACTTGTTTGACTTTTATTTATTCTGTTTGCAGCCGGAGATGGATCATATAGAATGTAGAACCCTCTTGGGGCTCACCCAGCTTCTATAAAATATTATAAAAATAGGGTACTCAAAATAAGGGAGGAAAATCTGGCGGTTGAACGTGACCTAGGACGTCACCTTCTTGCAGAACCGTTGTCCATGAAACAGTACAGTCTCTACCATGTACTGAACCCCAGACCAGTTCACGGGTTGTAGTGGTACAGGTTAGTACGGAAAAATCTCCCATTCTTACAATGTACTCTAAGGTTTGAGTACTCTTCATATGTTGGTTTAGTGGTAAAACTGGACCACCAGTCTTTTGTAATGTTATATGAAAGACTTTTTTAATGATTCAACAGGCAGTTATTTTAGTTTCTAGATGATTACTAATTATATTAGGTTATTTCATCTACTATTAGAATATATGATCTTTGATGTGCCTTTGCTCTCATTTAAAAAATCGTTTTTAATATTCAAATCTCATCGCTTGGAAACTTTATCTTGTTATAAATTCAACATCAAAGGAGTTTCATCATTTAACCGTTGGGAACTTTCAGGCTCGAGGAAATCCCTTAGGCTCCATAGCATGTAGACTCTTTTCCGCGTGAAAATCATAGATATACGTGTATGTGGAAGAAGTTCTGAAGGAAAGCTAAGCACGTCAGATGACCTGAGTTCTCCCATGCCCCTATTCCTATGGGAGATGTTTATATCAGATAAGTGAGGTCTTCTGATATGCTGAGTTACAATGCCTTTAAAGGCATAAGAAAATATAAAACGAAGTTTTAAAATGTATAAAAAGTTTTAAAACAGCAATATTCTTATATATATGTTACCATTATAGAACTATTCGGAAACCCCAGAAACATTATATACCTTCAACTTCTTCCATACACTTCGTATCAAAGGCTAGATTTTCCACTGTAGTCATTTGTATTATTGAACCGAAATTTTAGATCAGAAATATGTTTTTCTCATGATATTTAAGAGATTAAAGATAATTTAAAACGAAATTTCATATAATAAATCTATGCGCTAATACAAAAATCAATATAGGGTTCATCAATAAACATTTGAAGTTCTACAAATTCGTCTCTGAAGAGACAATAGGCATCAAAATTTTATTTTTTGAAGGAATTTACCAAACAATCAATAATTTTTAATAAATTATTTTAATATTTTTTCATTTTATATATTTCGTTATAAATAGTTAAAACTATGAGGTTTGAAATTAAGTTTTACTTGGAGCAATATTTATTCAATGGCTTCCGAAAATTTTTAATTCAGATTGATTTTCGATCAAACGTACATTTAATGTTTTAAACAAAATATTTAGGCTGTTATTTCCTAAGTAAATTGTTTTTTGTTATTCTGTTTGCAAGAAACAGAATTTTTTTTTGTTGTAAAAACCAAACATTAGTTGTTCACGTAGGCTTCCACGGTCTGCGGTATTGTCCATATAATCTTTTTCCGGGATGGACCCTGTGGTGTTGGTTTTGTTTGCCAAGCTTTCGCTCATCGTGTTGTGAGCTTCCTCAGAGCTAGTCAGTAAATGAAGAGCGGATGGTGTAGTCAGGGTGTATATACCTAGGGGTGGGGGGGGTCTCGGTCGAAGTCTGCCCTCCCATTGGCCCGCTTGTATCGAGTCCGTGGGCTGTGTTGTGTTCGGGTGGGTTCGTGTGTTTTCGGTATTGTCGTATGTGTGTGGATGGTAGGTTGATGTGTTGGTCTTTTGTTTTATGGCAGGGTACCAGTTTTTGCTGAGTTTGTAACCGTCTTCCTTATTGAAATTATTGGGTTCTTTAATAATTTCAATGGCTTCTCTAATGGTGCGGAGGTGATAATTATTTTCTTTAACCAGTGTGGTTGTGTTTTCGAAAGGTATGTGGTGGTTGGTGTTGTAGAAGTGCTGCTACAGCCGATTTTTCCGTCTTAAAGTTTTTGACACTAGATATGTGTTCTTTTAACCTTCTTTCAATGGTCCTTCCGGTTTGTCCAATGTAGACCTTGCCACAGGAACAGGGTATGCTATAGATGCCTGGAGTGCGTAGTCCTAACTTGTCTTTGGGTTTCGGTAGGATGTGAGCTATTGTTTTGTCTGTGGAGAATGTGGTCTTGATGTCGTGGTTCTTAAGAATCCTGGCGATCTTTTCTGAGGTGCCTTTGATGTAAGGAATGGTTGTCTGGTTTTTAGGTTCGTTGTCGGTTTCGTTCTTGTCTTGTTTTTTTAGTTTTCTCTTGCGTTAGCAGAACACTTCTACAACACCAACCACCTTTCAATAAGGAAGACGGTTACAAACTCAGCAAAAACACACATACGACAATACCGAACACACACGAACCCACCCGAACACAACACAGCCCACGGACTCGATACAAGCGGGCCAATGGGAAGGCAGACTTCGACCGAGACCCCCTCACCCCTAGGTATATACACCCTGACTACACCATCCGCTCTTCATTTACTGACTAGCCCTGAGGAAGCTCACGACACGATGAGCGAAAGCTTGGCAAACAAAACCAACACCACACGGTCCATCCCGGAAAAAGATTATATGGACAATACCGCAGACCATGGAAGCCTACGTGAACATCTGATCAACCTGTACGGGGAGGTTCCTGTTCAGAACATGAAGAGCCTCGAAAAACTAAGATCGAAGAAGATGAGACTCCTGGCACAACTCACATTTCTCAAAAGATGTAGAGACTACAATATCATACCCAGATGCTCCAACCTTGAAAGAAAAGGATCCAGTCACGTATTCAAAACGCTTTACGTCGATCGTCTATGGCATTACTGAAAGCAAGAATCAGTGACACCCGATCTGAACTATCCACCGTTGAGAAGAAATTGCTAGATAACCACTTGCTCCTAGCAAACCAAATAGCAAATGACGATTGGAAGAAGATTGACCGTCTCACCTGGGAACAAGCGGATAACACCTACCGTAAACACTCCACCATCCAAAAACGAAAATATCACAAACTATCAATGAAAAATACAAGCTGCACCGACTACAAGGACGCACTCAAGAAGACTGTTATAAATCTCACTAATGAAGAATTCCCACAAGAAACCATAAGCGTCCTCCAGAAGGGATTCAACTTCGCCATCACACCTAGACATGTACCTACAGAGAAGATTATAACCAACATAGAAGCATGTATCAAGAATATGGACCAAAACGCCGCCGAAACCATCCGGCAAGACATTAGTCACATTTTACGTAAAGCCAAGCCACCAAGACCTAACCTTTCTAAGACGCAATACAACTCACTCACTACACTGAAGAAACGAGACGACCTTCTTGTAATCCCTGCTGACAAAGGAAATGCCACCGTCATTATGAAGACAGACCAATATCTAAACAAAATGACGGAAATCCTCAACGATGGAACGTACAAGAAACTGGAGAAAGACCCCACTAATGACATTAACAAGAAAATTCAGACTATCATCAACACCAGCCAGACACTAAAAACCAAACGGCTCATAATATCTGACCCAATCCCACCAAGACTATACGGACAACCCAAAATACACAAAGACGGTATCCCTATGAGACCCATAGTCAGTACCATTGGCTCACCTACATACCACCTATCCAAATACATCTCCGACATAATTAAAACCCACACTGGCAAAACACAACACAACATCCGCAACTCCAAACAATTCATAGACATAATCAAAACCATTCATATAAACGAAGAAGACATCCTAGTAAGCTTCGACGTCAAGTCGCTCTTCACCAAGGTTCCTACCGATGAAGCCCTGGACCTTATGAAAAATCTTCTGAGCGAAGAAGAGTACCGACTGACGGAGATATGCATGAAAGAAACATATTTCCTGTTCAATGGACAGTACTATAAGCAAATGGAAGGCACAGCCATGGGATCTTCATTGAGCTCACCGGCAGCAGACCTGTACATGGAACATTTCGAACAGAAGGCACTCTCCACCGCAACCCAAAAACCTGAATATTGGTTCAGATACGTGGACGACACCTTCGCCATCTGGAAGCACGGAAAAGATGCCCTGGACAGATTCTTACTCCACCTAAACAGCATCCACCCTAACATACAATTCACCATGGAGCTAGAGAAGGATGGGAAACTTCCCTTCCTAGACGTCCTGGTCGAGAAGAAGGGAAACCACCTTGGACATACCGTCTACCGTAAACCTACACATACAGACAGATACCTTCATGCCACATCACACCACCATCCGTCTCAAAAGGAAGGAATCATCAACACTCTACTCAACAGAGCTGAAATGATAGCTGAACCGTCACAGCTCTCTAAAGAAAAGAGGCACTTGAGAACAGCCTTCCTAAAAAACGGATACGACAAAGAGACTATTCAACGAGTAGAACGCAAGAGAAAACTAAAAAAACAAGACAAGAACGAAACCGACAACGAACCTAAAAACCAGACAACCATTCCTTACATCAAAGGCACCTCAGAAAAGATCGCCAGGATTCTTAAGAACCACGACATCAAGACCACATTCTCCACAGACAAAACAATAGCTCACATCCTACCGAAACCCAAAGACAAGTTAGGACTACGCACTCCAGGCATCTATAGCATACCCTGTTCCTGTGGCAAGGTCTACATTGGACAAACCGGAAGGACCATTGAAAGAAGGTTAAAAGAACACATATCTAGTGTCAAAAACTTTAAGACGGAAAAATCGGCTGTAGCAGAACACTTCTACAACACCAACCACCACATACCTTTCGAAAACACAACCACACTGGTTAAAGAAAATAATTATCACCTCCGCACCATTAGAGAAGCCATTGAAATTATTAAAGAACCCAATAATTTCAATAAGGAAGACGGTTACAAACTCAGCAAAAACTGGTACCCTGCCATAAAACAAAAGACCAACACATCAACCTACCATCCACACACATACGACAATACCGAACACACACGAACCCACCCGAACACAACACAGCCCACGGACTCGATACAAGCGGGCCAATGGGAAGGCAGACTTCGACCGAGACCCCCCCACCCCTAGGTACATACACCCTGACTACACCATCCGCTCTTCATTTACTGACTAGCCCTGAGGAAGCTCACAACACGATGAGCATAAGCTTGGCAAACAAAACCAACACCACACGATCCATCCCGGAAAAAGATTATATGGACAAACATTAGTTGTTTGATCTGGATATCGTACAACTTGACAGTAAAATAATTCAAATATAAAAAAGCTTTAAGTATATATAAGGCATGAATTTTTCGTCATTTTTTTAATTCATGAATTTGACTTCCTTTTTAGAATTATTTTAATTTTGAGGCGTTCAAGACCAAAATCTAATAATTTCGAAATCGGAGTTTTTCAAATTTTCCTCTAGTTTAGTCCACCAACTTTACGCTCCCGAAAATTCAGGATCAGAACCGGACTAAAACCATGAGAAACAGTGTCGTTAAAGAGAAAATCGCTTGACTAAACTAACGAAGAATGTTAAAAAGTGTTTTTTGAGTCAATATTTGAAGTTCTGGAGTTATCCGCTTTTGATCCTGAACGCCTCATTTCACATGGTACCGTTAGATTTATGTTTACACTTCCATACAGGTTCAACTTTAAAAAACGTTATTTGTAGTCATTTTATTTGTAGTTCTCATCTGCAAGTAGCTTGGTCGTTAGAATATTCTTACTTTTTTTTCATATCAATTTTATTGAGCCATCCATTGTCATATTATTAAGATATGGGACCATCCAATATCGGTAAAAGGAGTGAAACGTGAAAACATCTGGAGCAATTTGTTACGGCCATAAACTGGCGAGAAGGATATTGGTGAAAAAGAGATCCGCATTTCGATGGTCGTGATGATGGGCATAAATTCTATCCGAAGATGATTGCCCCCGAAGGTCTTCTCTTGGCCAAGAATCCAACGCATCCAAAGCTCTTCCAATAATACACCATTCTTAAAATTTGGTACTTTTCAGTTATCAAACATTTTTTAAAAACAAACAGGAAAATATGGGTTATTATAAATTTATTTGGATTGCAGAATGATTGTGATTAATTTCTGAAGCTGGCAATCTTAATATCGTAGATTTCGTGATTCCGATCCAATATTAAATATGTCTTGATCGATAGCGTGAGATCTGCAACAAAAAGACCAAACTACACGAAATTAAATATATCTCATAATAATATATCTCATTAAATATATATACATATAATATATATACATATTATATATAATATGTATATTATATATACATATATAATATATGTATATATATTATATATATAAATATACATACATATAATATGTATACATTAAATATATATACATATAATATATATCTCATTAAATATATCTCAAATATATCTCACACTGCTTTTTGGTATTCATTACGCGAGTAGTTTTTTTTTTTCGTTCTTAACCCCTTGGCTTCTAATAATTTTTGACAATAACATATTAATATTGATAATGATACATGGTATCTCTTTTAATGCACTAGGTGCTTTTTAAGAGAGGATTGTACATTGAATTTTCTTAAGATTAATTAGATGGTAGGAGTGGGGGATAGTGATGGGGCTCACTAGTTCTTTCTGATTGGAGTTTGTTTGTAGTTTACTCAGTCCATGTTGAGTGCCTGTACATGTGTTTGCCAGCGCTGAGGTCGGCCTGTCGGTGTAAGTGCGTTGAATAGTGGGTTCGTGCAGTGTTGGAGGCTGTTAAAGAATTTGATATGCCTCCGTGTGATGAAGTCCGTTACCGTCGGGAGTCCGTGGGTCTCCTGCATTATGTCTGATTTCGTCCTTTGTAGAGAAGAGTCCTTTGTAGGGTAGTTAAATTCCCTTTAATTATATATAAAATTCTTCAATAAATTATCCTTTGGGAACCACATTCGAAAATACAAAAAAAAAGTCCAACAATTTGGCCTCTTTACTTGGAATATGGTATATTCCAGGCCTCCTCAATCAGCTTCCGCCAGTAGTCCCTGTTGATTACTGCTGCCATCCAGTTGCGGACTCCCAGATTCCTGGCGTCCTCAGCCACACAGTCAATCCACCGCAGTCTTAGACGGCCGACTCTCCCCCGTCCGAGGATGAACTCCCTCAGCAAACGCTTCGGGATTTCCTCCTCGCTCATCCTCGCCACATGTCCAGCCCATCTTAATCTGGATCGCTTGATATAACTAACCACGTCAGGCTCACCAAAGAGATCGTACATCTCCTCATTTTTTCTTCGCCTCCATCTTCCATTAACACAGATGGTGGCAAATATTCTTCGGAGGATCCAGCGCTCGAAGACAAGAAAATTGATTCAGATACTTAGCTGACGGAATAAATGTGTCATTGGGCTATAGGCTAAAATATAAAATTAATGGAAGTCGTTTAATTATAAAGGTAATAAATATTAATGGGGGATTATAATGTAAACAATAAAATGAACAGAACGTATTTTCCCACGTTGTTTTTTAATATTGGGTTAAACATAAGAAAATCATGTATTTACATTTAACCAGAGCAAATTATTTTTTTTTTAAACAATTACTCAGAATTAGCATTTTTCTAGACTCCAGTTACTTTCAGGAAAATGTACTTAAAATCTTCATAAAAGTAGTCTTTCATAACCTGCAAAAACAGATATCCTCAAAATCCAAAAAAAAAAAACATAGTACCATATTTGGCATAAATTTACATCAGACACAATATGTTAAATTATGTGTGAATCTCTAATTTATGAAATTTGCAAATTTTAATGAATTCATAATATAAGCATAATTAATATGATTTCTTTATTACAGGAAAGATGAGAGTCCTTGAAGGATTTCTGCTAGTGTCCTGTCTTTCAACTGCGGTCATCGCATTTTCAAAAGTAGGTTTTATCATAATAATTTATCTTTATTTTTTATATAACCAGTAGTAATACTGGTTATACAAAATAATAATAATGATAATACTGATACAATTTTTAAACCCTTTACTTCTTCACTTCATTTTTAAGCTTATCCGTTCCTCCTCCAAGTGGGATGTCATAAACATCTCACCATGACTACTCCAATTGAAATTATTTTATTTCATTTGTTCAGTTATTTTTGTTCTTAATTTTTTTAAACTTTATTTTAATTTGTAAATAGATCAAACTAAAGTTTTTATTAAAATATAAAATATTAAATCAATAATCATTGAAAAAGTTATAACGATTTTCATTGTTTTTTTTCAGCTTTAGAACAATTCTAATAGATTATTTGACTGTGTTTTGATAACAAATATTTATAAATAAAATATAGAGCATTCTGGCTTTAGTAAGTATATATTCGTTCGAACAATAACAAGAAAATTTTCATATCAACCTATTTAAACTATATACATAACTGTTTACCAATAAAAAACAACAGCTTGATGAAAAAACAATAAATGATAATTTAAATTTTTGTTATCAGGAAACGAATAAATTAGAAAATAAAACTGTGAAAATATTTTTTGGTCTTATATAAGTACCTTAATTACATAACGTGAAATAAGTAGAGTAAATTTATTAATCTCAAAGCTAAGGTTTCGGCCTAACTCCGTTTTTTCCGGATTTTATGTGTCACCTTTTAAGCATTTTTTTTAGAATAATTTATTGATATTTACAACTGCGATTATATTACATTAAGTAAATCTGCTGTATGAACAAAGGACTTGAAAAAAAAACACTTGTGGAAAAACTATCTATTGATAGCACTCCAATAAAGTTCTATAGTATAAGATCTCGAGGCTATCTTCTTTTCAGACGCCTCGGAGGGTTATCAGGAATATTATGGGAAGCAAGTTGAGAGACTTGCGGATTCAAGTGTGTATGGAGCTTTTCATGGAAGGATAGGTATCTAGATTGGGCCAAATCAGCAACATTTGGGATATTAAGATCATGATGGATGAGTTTATTTGTGACATAATAAGGAGCATTGAGGATTTTACGAAGGTTTAAGCATTTAAGATTTTCAGAAGGAAAGAATTCACATTTGCTGTACCTTTCCTATTTATTCCAAAAATAGATCACAGTAAACCATGAAACATGATTCTCCATAACTCCATACTAAAATCTTAGTTAAAAAAAAAGATATATTTTGATTATTGACATGTGGAATTTCTGATAATTTGTGTTCTGATTTAGAGAATTTAACAGTTTTTATCTACGAAATGTATTTATTTATAAATATATTTTAAAAATCAATGCACTACAAAATAATTCCTATACCTATATCCTATGGGTATGTCTATAGGAAGATAATTGAACTTAAGCAATGAGTAAACATCACAATCTAATTTTGCTATGTTCATAATTGTTAATTAAGAATATCTATT
This sequence comes from Arma custos, assembly GCA_037127475.1. NCBI lineage: Eukaryota > Metazoa > Arthropoda > Insecta > Hemiptera > Pentatomidae > Arma > Arma custos. The sequence continues at coordinate 93,165,867 of CM073760.1, read as the reverse complement.
ATGTTATGTATAATTATTTTATAATGATTATAGAATAATATCCATTTAAATTTCCAGAGGAGGCCATACAGAGAAGCGAACGATCCCCCTCCGTTTGTTGACTACGATGAGAACCCGTCTCTCATAACAGAACAGAGTAAGGAAATATTATTTTCCAAGTTTTCATTTATTTTCTAAGATTCCTTAAGAAAAAAATAAATTCAATGCAAACACATAATAACTACTCTTCATTTCATCCTGAAAGGAGCTTTGTCAGCTCTTCACGAAATTGGCTTTCGAAATGAAGTTTGCTTTTTTTCTTATTTCAATCAACATTTATCTTTGAAGGTTAACTTTTATCCTCTTTAATGTTAGTGCAATAAACTAAACATGGTAAAAATAAATTTTAAAATGTAGTTTTTTTAAATTATATAAATATCTTTTTAGAGGAAATATATTTTATAAGTGCAATCTATAAGAAGAAATCTCTTTCTTAAAACATCAGGAAAGGAGAAACGATTTATCACTTTATATTTGTCATTTCTCTTCTCGCATTTTACACTTCAATATTTATATTTTACATATGACATAAATTTCATATTTATTTTTATTTCTGCTTTTCAAATTAAGCATGTCCCTAATCATGAAATCAAAATTTTTCTATTTTTACATATACTAACATTCATCCCCTATATTTTAAAATGGTCCTAAGTACGAAAAACAACATCTGATGTTTTTATTACTTGTATTTCATTTTGTTATTTTTTTTAAATATCTCAGTATCATACTTATTATTATTAGCATCACATAAAATTAATGTACTTCAAAAAATAATATTTAATTTTTATGAATTATGTAAACATTTTTATGGGTAAAGGAAAATATTCTTCTTAAGTGCCTGAAAGATTTTAAATGTTTATTTTTCCCTTTTACGTTTCACATTTTACATTTTAATATATTTGCTAATGTTTGCCTTTGATATAAGATTTATATTTTTAAATAATATTTTACTTTTGATTTAAATTCTAAAAAAAAGCGTACAGATTTGTGAAAAATATTTCAAGTTTTTAAATAACAGCGTTTATCACATGCAAACAGACTGAAATAGTTCTCAAATTAAAAAAAAAAAACCCTAGATTTATATTCTTTGCATTTCTATTACTTTCTGTCTTTTTTTTCCTTCATAATATTCTAAGACGTATTTGAATGTCATGAAACTTATTATTAGCATCATATGAAGTCCTAAATTACAAAAAAAAACTTTTTTTTACTATTACTTTTTAAAACTCGATGAAGGTATTTCAATATTTACTCTTCCCATTTCAATATTTATCTTTGCTAATATTTACATTTGACATATGTCATTATTTTTAGAAATATCTTTACATTTGATTTACTTTCTGAAAAATAGATCAGGGTCCTGAAAATACAACTTTTTATATTGTTATGTAAACTAACATTAATCGCTTACAAACAGGCTAAAGTTCTGAATTTTATTATCTATTGGTAATGTATATATTATTTGTAGTTATCTTTTGTTTTGTTTTATAATGTTTTATTTAGCATTTGAGCATCATATTCCTCATTATTAGCCGGAAATGAAATAGTTATATTTCGAAATCGTATATATACATTTTAATGAATAATTGAAATATTCTATATAAACGTCTGAAGATTTTTCCATATTCTTTTATATTAATATTAATTTTTCCATTTAATATTCAACATTTATTAACGCCTTAGGCATAAGTCGTTTAATTTATAATATTTTCCGTTCCATTTATTTTCTGAAAAAGAACACAATATGCTACATTGTGCGTTACACACACTATTATTATTATTTAAAAATTATATTTTTATTTTATGATGATTATTTAAATATTTTTATTTTGAAGAGAAAAGATTTGTCCTGGCCGGGATTCGAACCCGGGTCTTCCGTATCTCTAGTGCAGCACTCTCCCAACTGAGCTACCAGAGGTCGTAACCAGGCCAGACAAAATCCTTTCTCTTCACCGATCCTATATCCCCAGTTCTCGCAATTTTTGCCTTGTATATAACGGGGATGAATGCTCGCTGAACATAACTTTTTTTTAATGTATTTTAGTGTTTTTTATTTTATTTAATAAGGATCTCTATGACGTACGTCAAATTTTTTTGTTTATAAATTATATTTTTATTTTTTTGCGAACGCACCCAAGAGCGTCATGCAAAGAATTCTGACGTCGTTATTTCCATACTTCATTTATGTTTTCACCGTTTATTATTTTTCTCTCCTATGTCCATTTTTATTGCTTTCTTCTCTGGTCATACTATTTACTTATCTTGTCTCCAAAAATATATTTGTCTTTGACACTTCTTGGTTCTATTTTTCGCTTTTTGTAAATCTATTTTTACTTGGCTTATCCATGGCGTATATACATATATGAATGAAATATATAAATAATATATATATAAAGTGTATACATATATATATATATATATATATATATATATATATATATATATATATATATATATACATTATTAATAAATTTATACACACACAAGTTTTTTAGGTACTGTGGAGAATCCATTATAGTACATAAATAAAGGAAAATCACATGTTAATTGTGGTTAAAATAACAGAAAGGACAGGAGTGAAACTATTTGTTTTGATATCCTACAAATCTTACTAATATTATAAATGTGAAAGTTTGTATGTTTGTCTCTCTTTCACGCAAAAACTACTGAATGGATTTGGATGAAACTTTACAGTAATATAGGGTATACAGCAGAATAACACATAGGCTATAGCAAGCGCGGATTTAGGGGGGAGGGGGCACGTGCTCCCCCCCTGACAGTTTTATAGGAACTGTGGAGAATCCATTATAGTACAAAATTAAAGGAAAATAACATGATTATAGTTTTTAAAATATCAGAAAGAACATGAGTGAAACTATTTGTTTTGATATACTACAAATCTTACTAATATTATAAATGTGAAAGTTTGTATGTTTGTCTCTCTTTCACGCAAAAACTACTGAATGGATTTGGACGTACCCCTCCCCCCCCCCCGAGCCGACAGTTTTTTAGGTACTGTGGAGAATCCATTATAGTACATAAATAAAGGAAAATTACATGTTAATTGTGGTTAAAATAACAGAAAGGACAGGAGTGAAACTATTTGTTTTGATATCCTACGAATATTATAAATGCGAATGTTTGTTACTCATTCACGCAAAAACTACTGAACGGATTTGGATGAAACTTATTGAATGAAATAGGTTATACATCATAGGCTACATCAAGGGCAGATTTATGTACCTTTGTTGTACCTTCAAGACTGTTGTCATAAACAACATCCACGCTTCGACCGCACTGGTATCCATTACTTCTCGTAATTTTTCGTTAATTATATTCAGCTTCACGAGCAGGCCTGCAGCGTACTGACCGTTTGTTTGATTCGAACGTTTTATCTCTCGAAACATCTGCAGCACTTCTGGGGCCAATCGCCCCCCTCCATACGCTTTCTTTAGTCTTTCCTTGATCACCTGCCACGAGGTATCCTCATCTGCTTGGATTAGATTCAATACGCTCCTTCTTACCCGTCGTGCTAAGGCTACCCGTAGCCTTTTGGCATCCGCTTCCTCTAAAAAGTCTGCTGCGACCTGGGATTGAATGCTACTCATAATACCATCCCCGCCCTTGAGGAAATGATTTAGTTCACCAACATCACCGTTAAATTTCTCCAAGTCTGATATCTCCCTTCTTAAATCTTGTGCATGGCCTTCCTTAACTTCATTTTCTCCAATTCGTTCGTTTCCTGTGCAATTCTGTTTGCTTCCTGGGCAGCTAAGTCTGCCCGCGCCATTGCTAGAGTTGTTGATGGTAATGGCGGAAACTGGGGATTCGCCTGTTCTGGCTGTGAAGGCTCTAACGTTAATGTTGCCGGCCTCAGGATTTCTCGTTGTTCATTCATTATGGCAAGACTAGTTATTTTTCAAATTGAGAGAGCAAAAATAAATATTTAAATGACAATAAAATAGATCAATAATGAACTCGCTGTAGTATTTAGTGTCCTTGAGAAAAAAAAATATATTCTCACTGAACTGCTAAAACGTTTTCCCGGGTTTCGGCACCACTTAAGCACTTCACCTCACAAAACATAAACAAAAGAATAAGTAGGAAGATAAGCAACACACTTGACGGCTGGTTAAACACTGACTTTATTGCCATCTGGAACCTCTATTTATAGAACAGCTGTTTACAATGCCAGCTTGATTAGCGACTTTGCGATCATCGTCTTGTCTTAACTCCCCCCTGCCAGTTTACGAACATCCTCGTAAACTCAAAACAAAAATTGCAGAGAAAGAGCAAACAAACAAAAGAAATTATCAATTACATAAATCATATTCTACTTACATAAAAATAAAAATAAAATACCTTACTACTAGCTTAATCTACATTACTATCATTCGTAATTAACAAAAAATATTTATATACAAATAAGTTACTTTACAAAAACTATATATAAAAGAAATGAAAATCCCCTGTTCCACTACACCTCCAAAAGTACGAAATAAAGTACAGGGTTATGGGCTGGCTTCCCCAGCTGGAATCTTGAGCTGTTCGATATGAACAGTCCTATGTTTTCTTGGCTCAGCCACATTCTGAATAGTGACTAGGTTATGCTCTCTGATAGCAATCACTCTGAATGGACCCTCGTACCTCAGAACCTCCTTTGCACGATTCGATATAATTTTTTTGTACACAATTGTACCGATTTTAATATCTCCCATAATGTCCTTCACGCCCTCGTTTTCCCGTGCCACTCTCCTACTCTTTTCCGCTACCATTTCCCCCACATTTTCTCGAGATCTACTCTATTTATGGCTAGTTGTTCTGCCATTTTTTCGTCTACAACCGTATCACCCTCGTCTCTTCTTCGCGCTCGTAAACCAAAAAGGGCCTCGAACGGGGAAAATCCGGTGGCCATGTGTATGGAGTGGTTGTACGCTGCTATGGCTCGGGGCATCGCCTCATCTGCTTCCAACCCTTTATCTGCGTGGAATACTCGGAGATGTTCTCCCAAGGTATTATGGAGCTTTTCGATTCCCCCCCTACTTTTAGGATGTCCGGGTGTATTCCAGTGCCATGTAATTCCTAGCCGTTTCGTCTCCTGTCGCAAGTACGCGTTATCGAATTCCCTGCCCCCATCCGAGGAGATCGTATTTGGTACCCCATGGAATTGGAACCATGTTTGAAGGGCGCTATTCACCGCCGCTGCCGATTCCTCCTTCACCGGGTGGGCTATGGCCGTTTTACTAAATGTATCCACTATTGTTACCCATTTAAACCCCCTCCACGTAAAGGTGTCTACTTGAAGATCTGTCAACGGTATTGTAGGTGTCATCGTCTCGGTTTGTAATCCTACGGGAGGATGGCGGTCATACTTAGCCGTATGACAAATGTGGCAGTTCCTTATTATCTCCTCTACCGTCTTCCGCATCCATACCCAGTAATACTTTCTTTTTAGTACCGCCAACGTCTCATTGATTCCTCGGTGGTTCGTCTTCCCTTGATGGTACGCCATCGTTACATCCTTTTGCTCTTCCTGATCGCGAATGGTCTCTACCATAGATCGGCATCGGATAAACGTCCTGTCTATCCCTACTTTTTCTAATCTCCACAAATTACGTATCTTGTCCCACACCGTCGCATTGCCAACATACTCATAATGCCATTTGCATTGCCATTGCATCGCATTGAATGCTACTCATAATACCATCCCCGCCCTTGAGGAAATGATTTAGTTCACCAACATCACCGTTAAATTTCTCCAAGTCTGATATCTCCCTTCTTAAATCTTGTGCATGGCCTTCCTTAACTTCATTTTCTCCAATTCGTTCATTTCCTGTGCAATTCTGTTTGCTTCCTGGGCAGCTAAGTCTGCCCGCGCCATTGCTAGAGTTGTTGATGGTAATGGCGGATACTGGGGATTCGCCTGTTCTGGCTGTGAAGGCTCTAACGTTAATGTTGCCGGCCTCAGGATTTCTCGTTGTTCATTCATTATGGCAAGACTAGTTATTTTTCAAATTGAGAGAGCAAAAATAAATATTTAAATGACAATAAAATAGATCAATAATGAACTCGCTGTAGTATTTAGTGTCCTTGAGAAAAAAAAATATATTCTCACTGAACTGCTAAAACGTTTTCCCGGGTTTCGGCACCACTTAAGCACTTCACCTCACAAAACATAAACAAAAGAATAAGTAGGAAGATAAACAACACACTTGACGGCTGGTTAAACACTGACTTTATTGCCATCTTGAACCTCTATTTATAGAACAGCTGTTTACAATGCCAGCTTGATTAGCGACTTTGCGATCATCGTCTTGTCTTAACTTATATATCTATATATAAATTGTTTTAGTAACATTATAAGATGTATTTGAGCACCATACTAATCATAATTAGCATAATATAGCATTGATTTTGTAGGCCATCAGTAAAGTCAGTTTCAACCTTTCATTTGTTTCTTTTTTAATATTATCGAAAAAAAAATCGTGAGGTTTGGTATGAAGAAAATATTGTACTTATGAGAAATGTGTATATCTCGGTAATCATTTTATCAAGAAATTAAGGTTTCAACAAACATTTCGAAAGAAAGATGATAAATACTATGTGAAATAATAAATACTATGTGCAAGTCGGTTCTATAATCTATATACGGTCAGTTATAGTTACTATATACAGCATGTAATATTTTTTTTAAAAAAGTTAAAACTTTTCTTGACTTATCAAAAAGTGAAAATCTGCGGAACTGACACCCATACTATTTCAAGAATATGTGAACTTAATGAAAACAATGTTAATTCATGTAATATTTTCTCTTTTTTTCTGCCCGAACCAAATTATATTCCAGTTATATGAACTAAATTAGATATATCTCTCACAACAGACATAAAGCTCTTTTGGAGCTAGAGGGAAAAAAGCCTGACTAAAATTCTCAATTCCAGCAGACCTGTAGAAAAAAAAGATACAGCAGTCACGAGTAGAGAGGTGCAGCCGGTCGAAGTACAAAAACAGAGCCGAGCTAACATGTACTAAATGGCTGGTAGCATGTAAGGGCATAAGAAAGGCCCGGCCACACCCAGTCCTAATTATCCCTTCACCTAATTTCCTCCCTAAGGGCCTATCTTCCTGGCCGAGAGCTCTATTATCATCTCAATCACTTCCGACGCTTAATCAATAGTCAAATTAACTAGAATATTGAATCTTTTTCGATTTATGGATCGATAATTGGATGAGAAGTTTTTTTTCATAGATAAAATAATGCCATCGATCGATCTAAAATTGCACATCTATGTGACGGCAAGCTGATTCCGAAATTACTTTAATTTTAGTCTCGAATTTTACACTGTATATTTTTTATTAAAAACACCAAAACTCAAAGAAAGTATTCATGATGATGAGCCAAATATAGGGATCTGCTTGTCAAATCTGGCTATGACATGTAAATTACTTCATCTGTTAACAAAGTGGGGGGACTGCAATCTCTCCTGGGCCTCGCCTATCCTTAATTAGGAAAGAACAAGCCCCTTTACCACGATTTCGAACAAGATACCTTTCTTCAAACTGTTAGCATTCTCTCATAGAGACATTACAGCCTCAGCCACTTACTTAAGTCAAGACCCTTAATGGGTTTTAGTTGTAAAAACATTTTTGTGATTCTCATGCTTGTTTAGTCTTATCTCTGATCTTTTAAGACAAGCGATTCTATATTCATCACATAGGAATTAGCTCCTGAACGAACCTCATGTCATTTTTATTTCACTTTGGTAAGTATCTCAATAATCTTAAAATTTCTTTTTCTCTTGCAGACCCTTGCCTTGTGCACTACTGCGCTAAAGGACAAGAATGCAAAGTACGTGCAGGGATCGCGAGGTGCGTTTGCGTCGAGGACTGCCCGAAACACCGGAGCCCGGTCTGCGGCACGGATGGGAAGCTGTACCAGAACCATTGCAGCCTCCACAGGGCTGCATGCCTGCAAGGAGAGAGGCTGCAAGTCGACCACTCCTTCAAGTGTCTACAGTCTGGTGAGTAAGAAATCTTCTATATAAGGAATAAAAATACAAAATAGAAAATACAAGCTGCGACAGAATACAATAATCATGCAGGTAATGTTGAAAAAAAATGTATATATGGAATAAGCATTTGACTATTGAAGCAGTAAAGTTTCATCTGATCGGTAAGAGCAGGTTAAACTCGTCGGAGTAAGTGCATAAATAAATATGTCTTAATTTATTAAAATGGCGTTTACTTGGATGACAGCTCGAGAGATATGGGTCTCCGAAGTTGGGTGGAGAAAAGGCATTGTTGATCTCTCAAAATACATTTGGAAAGGACCGATCTGAATCAAGCTCACCATTTTAGAGCTAATATAAGATATAAATTTTGTTTAATCGAATAAAGTAATGTAAAAAATTTCCAAGAGTGTATAACTTACTAATAACAATAAAGCTATTTTTTTTCTTTTATTTGGTTATCTGTAGCCGAGTTTTTGAAACCGGAATGACTTGTACTACTTTCTTCTATTGCGTTTATTTCATTTTTTTTTTTTTCGAAAATGGCTAACGTTGAATCAAAATCATTCTTTTAATGAATAATTAAAAGGTTATTAATATTTTTGTAAAATGTGGCAGATCTTAATTGGTAATTTTTCAATATTTCCTTCTCTTATCTAGCTTTATTTCTGGGTCGTATTTTGTTCAAGTTATGGTTTTAAATGTTTCAAAAATAGGTAATAAAGAAGTCTTGGTCATTGATCTATGGTTTTTCATTTACAATATCGACCTGTGTTTTCTGTCTATTGTCTAGTTGCCAGAATAAATTAATTTCAATTATCCACCAGACATATCCCATAGATCGAGATATGATAAAAAAGCTGTTTTAATTTTATTTTTATTTAAAACAACAGTTACGTGCGTATAGTTTTCAGGTTAAAAGATTGTTGTTAGTTTTCTTGTTGCTAGACTATATTTATTATTATTTTGGTGGAAAATGCCCTCGTGTAAAGCTTTTCATGAAGTAAAACATTTTAAAATTGTAATTAAAAGTCGAGAAAAACTTTGTGTGATTTATCTAGATCATGCCTAAGTTTCCTTTCATTAGCGTCACACTAAAACTTGCCTTTAATCTCCGCAACTATAATGTAAAACATTTGTTGATATTAATGTTTTATGAAAACAAGAATAGTTTTTATGAATTAGAACAGGCACAGTTGATTATTATTCCAAACGGGAATGGAGATAAACCAGGAGTTATTGGAATTATTTCATCTGATGCTGTATCCACCAGTATTAAGTGATTATGTGACTTATAATATATTCAAGAAATTTTTCAAAATACTTCAAAACACATCAACCCCTTTTACTGCCACTTTTAAAGTTATTTTTTTAATGGACTATTAAAGCCTTTATTTATTATTATTAGGCTTTTTTTTTCATTATTAGTTTCACATTGGCTATTAAACTGAAACTTACCCTTCTTATTATTTTTACGTTAACAGCCTTTTAAAACATGAAGTACCTTCTTTATACTTCCTTAAAAACCTTTAGCAGCTTACTATTGGCCCTTGGGCGTTAAAAGTAATTTTAAATCCGCTGTAAAATACACCGAGATGAGACCAACCTTTAAGTCCCAGTACTTAACAGTTTTCTCAAGACAATAAAATAATCTTATTTTCCTTTATTTTACGGTCGATAAAATTCATGGCATTCAGTTAAGGGTTGAGAGTAGAGAAAAAAAGTTAAGATTAACGAAATTTAAAGTTTAATTTAAATAGTCGTTAAGTTCAGATATGCTTGCGATTATAGATAAATAGAAGAGGTCCGTAAGCTAGCGCTACGAATAACTTTATTTCCTTTCTGTTGATTCAGTTACGTTCCGGAATGTCAAGAGTTTCTGTTAATCCGGGGTTGAGCCTTCTGGTCCGGGATGGGATGGAGGTCATTGCCCTTATCTTGAAGGAATGTAGCGTTCCCTTCGCATTGTCCCTTTGTCTCGCTATCTCCAGCTGTTAACTAATTCTATCTTCTCCGTCCTCTAGTGTCTCGGTGTTTTTCATTCCTGCCATTTTTGTTTCCAGAAAAAGATATAAAATTAAATATTCATCTATTGAAGAATTCAAATTTAAGGTCGTCTTATATTATTAAATCACTGCTTTAAACAAATATAAAAAAATATTGAGCATTTTTCGGAAACAAATAATACTCATTTATAATACGTGTAGTATTCACCAATCTTGAAAAATCAGTGTTTTCGATGGGACTATATAGAAATTAAATAAGCAAATAAAAAAAATTGAAGTATTTTAATCAGAGATATAGTAAATTTTTAAATGGTATGCTCTGTTATTATCAGATCTATCTTATCAGTCTGATATCCCACAATCATATGATACTATGATATCATATGAGATCCTGCCTTTTTTCGTAATGATCACATCGGACCATATTTCAACTTTATTTTCCTTTCTCCTGCTGGAGTTTTCTCTGTCTCCAATATCCTTTCATGCGTTTTGTTACTAGAACGCTTATTTTGATTTTTTTTCCAGCTTCATCCAGCCGTCTCTGGCCATTTTCATCCAGAATCACTTGCAAATTTTTTATTCTACTTTCCAATTCACTTCTTTCCCATTCCGCACATGGGATTCTATAAGTTTGTCGTTTTGAGTATTCAAATATTTGCTTAGTCAACATTTGTTTGTTCATTTTGTACAGATGTCAGAGGAATGCCAATGTCCTCCTACGCATATTATCCGAGATTATTTACGCTTTCCGGTAGATTTCTGTGCTACTTCCGTCTTCAGTCCGAACTGCGGCCATTATTTTCCTTAGACGACCATGACTTTCCTAAAATTTCAGTTTTTTGAGGCTATAGTTCATCGAGAGCCATTCACCACAGTGTTATAATGTCCTATTTTTGTATTGCAACAAGATGCACTTCTTGTTGTAGGTGTTCTTTGTCAATACATATGCCCTTTGTCACTTTTACGATTCGATTTCCAACAGATGCTTTCTTTAATCCATTCTTCTTTATAGTCTCTCCCAGATACGTGAATTGTTTTATCCTTACAATCCGCCCTAGATACTGCTCTAGACTCGTGATACTGCTTAATATTTTTTATTTTTGTATTCTTCAGGTGCACGATGAATATAGAATAGAAAATTAATTTCATTCTGGAACCAAGTCCCTTAAGAATAACAAAAATGAACGATATTAAGAAAAAATAAATCTGTCCAAAGGGCTAAATTATTAGACTAATGCAATATTTACATAATAAAATGAAAATAAATAATAACTAATTAAAAGGTATGTTTTGATAGAGAATTAGAAAAATTAATACAAAAAGAATAACAGACAAATTTACTATAAAAAGAAATAGACTGATAGAAAAAAAAATAAATAATAGCATCTAATAATATAAAAATTAACATCATTATGAACGAGGAATATTATAATGCTTATATTATATTAGTTATCTTCATGCTTTAATACTGACGATATTGATTGAGAAAATTCTTTGTGTATTAAAAGGATATGCTTTATTCTTAAATATCTATCTTCAGATTAGGTCTACCTTATCTCTAATCTTGTGGTATGTTACATATCTATATCCTATTTATATATAAATATATGCCATATCGTTCTGAACTTGCTAGCGTATCTTTTGCCCCGCTAGAAGCAATGATTTTGTTTTCCTTCAGGAAACGCGAAAGGTTTAATATTGTTAGAACATCGCGAACAGGAAGAGTTAAGGTCACATTGGAAGCCTAATCGACCATTTTGTTGCCTTTTATAACGTGTCCAAGCAACCAAGCGTAAGTTATCGATTTCCCATCCTCACTTATCGTTTTAAGAATTCCAAGATACCATTGAATTCCCGAATGTCCAGAGCTTATGTTGGGGAATGTTCTTTGAGTGCTCGTTGAATTCTATGGTATGGTTCCTCTAAGGCAATGTTTTGTAATAACCGAGGACCATTAAGATAGCAGTTAAAATATTTTCCAGTTTTGTCTTTTAGTTTGAGTGAAAATCTAAATTACTAGATGAGTTCGATTTAGATATATCTGTAAAAATCAAATAGTGTCAAGGGAGGCCGTTGAAAAAATTATCCAAGAGTTCTTTAAAATTAATTGGTTTCGATTTTTTCTAGAAATACTCGCTACTTAAATATGGTTAGTATTTCTATAAATGTGCAAGTAGATGCATTTGGTTTACACAGTAGTAGTTTTAATTAATTTCAACTGATTAACTGTGGTTGTTATTCTTTGAGCCAATGAGGAGAGTCGTTAGTTTCCAACTGGGATTTTATTGAGAATTTTAAATTGAAAATAAGACCATGAATGTGATTGATAGCTGATGGAAATAACATGTTAATGTAATTGACGGACATTTTTTGACCTTGCACAGTGGAAGTTGTACATTCTGTAAATTTTAAGACATAAATTTGGTGGATACGCTTCTAATAGTCACCATATTGTAGGAAACTACTATATATTTCCATTACTTCCATTTTACCCATTGTTTTAAATTGGAATATATACCTTATATGATTAAATGAATCTTACAATACCATTCTTCTACACAACACGTGCTTGGTACCTTAAAACAGGTTTCCCATCTCCAGAAAAAAAAACATTATTTTCACTACACTAGGTATAGATAATGAACCCTTTCAGTTCCCGATAGATTACTTTTTTATATATTTTTTGCATGCTTAGGGTGCAGTACTTTGTGATTGAAATTGAATGCTAATTTATTTAATTAATGCCAATTGAAATTTAAAATGACGTGAGCAAGTCTTTAAATAAGTACTAACAATTTTATTTTTGTGTCAAATCCATTACGCTTATGCCTTGACTGAACTTTGATATTCAGTCTACCGTAAGTTGTGGTTTATAACTTAAGATTTATCAAATATATTATATATTTACTTTGACAACTACACATTTTTTTCAGTTTACACTATTAAAGTAACGTTAAAATAATAAATACTTGGATGCATTCATTTTGAAAATGATTTATATAAAAATAATTTAAATAAACTGAGGAATGGATGAGGATGGATGGAAATTCTTTTAAGTGTTTGCACTATGATAAAAGCTATAATCAATTACAAAAACCCATTTTTGGCTATCATTCAATAAAATTTTACATGATATTTCACTAATATAAAATTGAAAATATTGTTTTCATTGAAGAGTTATTTCTTAGACTAATGACATTATTAATTGGTTTTGAAATTAAAAACGGTTTCATAGAAATACACCAATTTTCTTTTAGAAACATATTGAGAATATCGTATGAATTTTGTAAGTTATATTTTAACTGTATTTCTATATTTTACAATCTTTTTTTATTTTTATATAATAAGTCCCTTGAAGGCCAAAGCAGAATTGCTATTTTTGATGGAGTTTTTTCGAGAGAAGACTGTAAAAGTCTGGTAATAGAGGAATGGTCTTAAATCGATTTTGACTTAGGTCCCATCTGCGGTAACGTTACCTGACTCCGAGGCTCCTGGGACCTACGTATGTCTCCTCCTCCTCAAAGCCATTCCCCGTCCTAATATTTCATTCGCCAGTTCCAATTCCATCACAATTCATCAGCCGATGTCACTGGAAATTGGAGTAAGGAATATCAGGTTAAGAAGGCACTCTTCTGTATCCCAAAGGAGGGCGAGAGAGAATAACAACGTTACGTTTCATATCATTCAAATTTCAGATACATTTCCAATACCTAGAGATAGATATTTTGAAGTCATGGAACAAGAAGTTCTCCTTAAAGAATAACAGTGGATTGACAATTGATAGAAAATTCATACAGAGTCAACTTAACAAGGCACAATAACAATGTCAAAACACGTTTGACGATACGCACTTTTTGATTTTTTAATGAACCTAGAACGCGTTTTTTCACTCTTCTGAAAAGTGGTCTTTTTTCGAATTCGATACTTTGCATTTGTATCAACGATATGTGTAAAGGTTTTTATTTTTTAGTCAAATGTTTGTTTCTTTCACAGTCCCGATCAAATGCGATGTTTAATTTCCTCCGAATAAAGCAGGAATATTTTTTGAACCCATTAAAAAAAATCTGTTTTTATAGTAGAGTGACATGTTTAATGAAGTAAATTCAATACCAAAATATTCCAATAACAGTGAGAAAGAGCAGTACTCATTCATTAAGATAGTATTTTAAATAGTCTTGCTTTAACTATAAAAAAATACACAATTTTAAATACCAAAATGATTGGGTGGGAGAAATGAGTAAATCACTGCTCTAATACCAAGCCAATTTAAATATAATTTTTAATTTGTTGTAGAGATGTGTAAAATAATGGCTTGAAAGTGATAATAATGGCCAAAATTTTGATTGGATTTCATTCATGTCATTTTTTATAGATTTATAAGAAATAAATGTTGTCTTATAAAACTAAAAATCAGGTGTGAAAAAATTGACTAAATTCATTTTAGCTGATCTTAGTTATTTACTGAATACTGCAGACTTCGGTGTAATAGATCCCTCACCAATGAAAATAATTTATATGAACTAACTAAACAAACAAGGTTGGTTGGCCAAAAACATTCATTCAAAATGTTCAAAAAATATTCATCTTATGTATAAAATTCATATATAAATACAACTAAACATCAGAAAAAAAAATATATCTCTGCAATAGCTGTTAATTGATTAAGATTGAGTTAATAGCAAAAAATAAAAAATGTTGAAATAATAACTTTAAAAAAATAATAAGCTAACATTTATTAAGTCGTTATTAAATTATAAATCGATATTTTATTTATTTATATATATATATATATATATATATATATATATATATATATATATATATATATATATATATGTATAAATGAGAAATTTGAAGGTGTTACATGATCTGTGTAATTGGACTGTTTCTTCGGATGATATCGGAGCACGGAATAGCTTTAATGTGGCTATAATCCTTAAAGTTTCCTCGACGAACGTGTGTGGCCGAGTTTCGGAAACGAACAAAAGCACGATTAGCGAAGGAACAATTATAGAACAAACTGCTCAAAGTCAACTTCTATCTAATTTATATGCCGAGCCATGTCTTCTTTTAATCCGGGATATTGTCACCGAGTTGTTGGGAACAATCCCTGTTAGGGAAGGTCGTGTAGGGAAGGTTTATACTTCGGTACTCCCTCACTTCGCTGCTAGTATCCTCCCCTTATTGGGCTAGATGTTTGTAAGCTATATATCTGTCTCCTCCCGAGGGGTAATTGAATGTCAAATACTGTGGAGTAGGAACAGCTTGAATACGACCAGTGACAGCTACAAGTCCCAATCTCGAGGTTTCTTCTCTTCCAGGACAGATATGAGCGAACATAGTACTACTGTTCTATTGAAGATGTGCTATTGTAAAAATTCATTCATTATTATTTAGCTATCTTATTTTCTCTCTATTACACATTATATATAAACAGTGTCCGCATTGCAATAAATTTATAAGACATCAGTGCTGTGCTGGTAGTGTATTACAAATTCCAAATCTAGAAATGAAATGTTATACGCAGACAAGGTTATAACTGTGGACCTGTATCACTTCAATCAATGAGAGGTCTTGTTTTCAGTATATGGTAGAGGCTGTACTATTTTTGGACAAAGTTTGTGCAAGGAGTGGTTTGTCCGAGATCATCAATCGCTGGGTATTTTACCCATTCAAGGATACCCCCTTTATGTAGACTGGGTGAGCCCTTGGAGATTCCCACTCACAGGGTCCATATCAGGCCGTGAACAGGTTAAATAAATTACCTGTCACTGTCGGATTTGAACTCGAGACCTTCTGCACGGCAGCTGAGCGCTCTACCACTGAGCTAACACACTCCTCATTAAGGTTATAAATATAGACCAAATTTGGCCGGAAATAAATTATAAGCATATTATAAAAGACAAATAAATATTTATATAAGCTAACAAGTGCAGTATAAAAACTACAGGAAAAAAATGTTCTGCTTAAATCTGTGTCCAAAAAAAATGTACAAATCTGTATAGTATAATTATAAAAAATTAAAAAATTTTAAATTTAATAAGACTGAAGAACAAGAAGAAAGGAAGAAAGCGTTTGAGAAAGGAAGAAAAATATACAATATAGCAACTATACCACAATGGCAGTTCCAGTGATTTGAACAATAATACAATTGGAACAATGGGGATTGCTCCACCTGTGAGCGTAGAGGGGGTACCCCGCTAGGATGTTATTAATTATTTGTATTTATGCTATATAAGGTTATTGTAACTATCGTTTCCGTAGCGAAATTATATCGATTCTTCAATCACCAATAAAGAAATTGATATTGAACCTATTGTTCCTTATGCTGCAAAAAACAAAATACATATATGTATTATTTTGGGCAATTTCTGTATTAGATCGACTCTGTAATTCGTATACCATCACTACTCTCGTATCCGTAACAACGAATTTTATTTTATTGTAGCGAAAAGTTGTTTAAAATAATTTTTGTAGAAAACTCAAACGATATTTTACATAATGCTGTTTGTAGATAGATTCATAATGATTGATTATAAAAAAATAAAAATAAATAAGTTTTGTACCCCACTCCCATTCTCACCAACAGAACTCAGTGAGGAAAACTCTGGAACTTAAAGGATTTAATGGGAAATTTATTTCCCGCTAAAAATATTTGTTACGGTTGTTTTTAATCTAATTTTACTGTTTTACATGATATAATAAATATTCATAATTCAGGAAGCGGTTTAAATGTAATCTATTTGTTGCTTGAACATTATCCCGAAATAGTTTTTCAATATTTCCATTTATGGGTTATTTTAAAATCGTGAAGAAAGTTTTAAATTTTTAACTATTCTTAATGTGAATATGTGTTAGAAACACATACAAAATATATATTTTATATCTGAAACAAAATTATTTATACGTAATAAATATAGATTATTTTACATAATAATAATAATAATAAGAAGAAGAAGAAGAAGAAGAAGAAGAAAAAATTTAAAAATTGAAACGTGCCAACTTTTCAAAAATGATAACGAGCTGCAGAGGACTCTGATGTACCTGAAGCAAACAAACTTAATCAATGAAATATAATAAGAGCAGTCGTCGCTAATGGCCTCAGAAGTTGAAGCGACGTTACATAAAATCAAATAAAAAATAAAAAAATGCCAACAAATTTCTATTTATATCTTATAATGAATCTATCGTTATAAAAACTTGTTTTAAACAAATTTAGAATTACTTGTTTTAAACAAATTCCTGAGAACTTCCATTTACTTTATTTTTTTTATACAGCGGACTTAGTAATGAATAAAGAAAACACTTCAACGACAGAAACAACTGAGGCAGAAGAATCAACAACGCAGATGAGCCCAACAGACAGAAGGGACTACAGGAAGCACCTGGAGGACAGCGTACAGTGCACTCTACAGAGATACGATATTATGAAGGTAAACCTGACCAGTGTTTATAAATTTATAACAAACATTATATAAATAATAATATCATTTAATTAGTATTTATTATATAAAGGTTAATAATACTTAAGCAAATATTTAGCTCATAAAAGACCTTAGAACCTTATACCCAACCAGATATATACAACATCAATACATCCAAATGTTTTATAATGATTGCGAAATAGGAGGCAAAAAAATGATTTTCCGGCTGTAAATCATATATTATAAAGGAAAACTAACGAACTCATTAATAATATTTTTGCCCCAGTTCCAATTGTAAAACATTTACAGAACAATATTTGTTTCAATTTAGTTATTTTTGTAGATATTTTATTCACGAACTTTTATTTTGTCTCATAACCATTTAAAATAATAACGAGATACCTTTGCAACAAGAAAAATAAGTAAATAAAATAAAAAACTTTCTATCACTTTAAAAATCCGTAGTTATTTTGAAAAAACAGACACTGAACATTTGAAAATTATTCTAGACACACTTAATGTAAAATTCAACACTACCTATATAAAAATGTAAATAAATATCACTTTTATAATATATGTTGGTTTCAATAAATATCAAAGACGAAATAATATCGAATGGGAACAAAGGGACGCTTCATGGAACATTTTTCAGTAAGGGGCGTGAAAGAAATATCGAACGGTCGCAGGTGGAATGTCAGGTCACTATATAAATTTGTTATACATAGATATATTTTAATAATACATTTAGAATAAAATTTAAATTGTTTATAATTGTTAACTTATTGATTTTCAGGACAACCTACTAAAACAATCCAAAAGTACGAGCGAAGAAAGGATCAGAACTGGTAAAGAATATATTGTAAGCACTATGTTCACTTACTACGATCTCAACGGTGACGACCATTTGGACAAAGCTGAGCTTCAAAAAGTGAGGCATTTATAATTAATTATTTATTAAATTTTTTATTATTTTTTATCATAGCATTTGTAACCTTTGTTTTTATAATTTTCGTAATTAACTTACAGACACTCAGAAGAGTTGAAACTGACCTCAACAACATATTAAACCAGGATTACTCCAAAGGAGTGCCTTTGAACTATTATATTTTATAATTTATTATATATTTATTATTATAAATTTTATATTAATATATATTATTATTATTATTTTTTTTAGTTTTTATTCCGAGTCGTAGATATAAAGGGCTATAAAGATTTAATATTAAATATTTAAATTATCCTCATACAAGACTGGAATGATAAGAAACTGCTCGACGTTTATGCCTACTTCTACATTTACTGGACAAACGCTCTAAGCTCCCAATTAATTACAAAAGACTCATACACATGACAGTTATCAGGCCTATTTCGACATATGGAGTTGAGTTTTGGGGCTCTACTAAACCATCCAATTCACCTCATATCCTATCCTTACAATCCAAAATCCTTCGTAAAATCCTCAATGCTTCTTATTATGTCACAATGTTGATGATTTGGCCCGAACTAGATACCTTCCATGACAAGCTCCATACACATTTTAATCCGCTAGTCTCTCAACTTGCTTCCCATATTATTCCTGATAACCCTCCGAGGCGTCTGAAAAGAAGATAGCCTCGAGACCTTCTTCTATAGAACTTTATTGGAGTGCTATCGATGGGTAGTTTCTCCACAAGTGTTTTTTTTTTTCATGTCACTTGTTCATATTAGCAAATTTGCTTGTTGTAATATTATTACAGCTGTAAATATCAATAAATTAATCTAAAAAAAACCTGATAAAGAAGATTTACTTCAAATTTTAACATATAAATTACGCAGGAATATAACAATTATTTTAGTAGAAAAAAAATAAAATAAAATTGTTAAATTTTCAAATTTAATATGCAATTTGCATTATGATTGAAATTTAAATCTAAATATTATGAAATTGAAGTAAATTAATTTGCTTACGAAGTTTTCAGACTTTGAAGTTCTCAACAGTAATAAATATCGTTTTTTCAACTATAATCTGTTCATCTGAATTCCGTAAAACTACTATCGAATTCGAACACATTTTAATTACAAAAAAGTAATAATATTCATATATATTCTTATTGAAATCCAGTAATTTTAAAAATCAATGAACTAACATTTTATATATTTCGTAGTAGTTATACTCAATTATGATGAACTAAATTAAATTTAATTATTCTTTTTTGATAAGCAAAACCAAACGTATTTTTTTTACTCCAAGGTTTTTCATAATACATGGGTACTGATAAAATGAATTTAGGAATATTTTAGTTATAAACAAAACAAATAATTTAAATTTTTATTCTGAACGTTCAAGTAAAATATGTTAAGGTATATACAACAGGCTAGTCTACTTTTTTTTTTAATTAATAAATGTATTTATTTTACCTGTTAAAAGTATAGGATATTGCAAGTTATATGCTTGATTAAGCTTTAAGCAGTTAGGAAGATAATATACATTCGGCCAGATTGGCAAACGACTTATACTGAAATATGAAGTTATTTATATTGTGGTGCTTGACATGGCAACAAAAATTCAATTTCCTCACAAGATGAATTTGGGGTCGTCAGGATTTAACGTGACGACATTGTTTATGTACAAGCATCCGGCAATAACTTTTCATTTAAGAACACTGCAGCTTTTTTTCTCGAAAGATTTTTTTCTTTATTTTTATATATAAGGACTCTTGCGTTTCATAAAATTGCTCCTTATTTTTTAATATCTCTGTTTTTTAGTAAATATAGTGTTTTTATATTTCATTACTAACTTCAAAACAAACATTGAGTAAATCGCAGTCATTGTCAATTAATATTTCGTATCCATAGGAGAATTGGCTTTTGTACATTTTTAAAATAAATGTTTGACATTAATCAAAATGAAAATCTATTAAAAACATGAGTTGCTTCAAGTGGAATATTATTGAACGGTCGTATAGACGAAACATTTAGCTTAAATGCTTTTAACTGTTATTCAAAACGTACGACTAAAATGCATTATGTTAACAGACGAGTCAGTTTTTTAATAATTATTTTTTAACAAATATATATATAGTTGTCAGTATGGTCATTGCCGATTAGATATATATAAATCGACAGCCACACTGAATAAGTGGTTGACTCGAATTTTGTCCAGAGAGTTAACTGTTGTTGAGGGAAGCGAAATCATGTGATTCTTGTAGTTTTTGACTTGAAATGGAGTTGGAAAATAAGCCGTAAATTCTTTTCAAACCAATACCTGACTTACTTTCTCTCACATACTCAATTCACTTAAAAACTATATACTAATAATAATGAAGCAAATAATATATAGGTTAAAAAAACAGAACAATAATACTATTGTTATGGATAGAATAAAAATGTACAGAGCATCCTACGTTATTAGTCACAATTGGGAATGGGAGGAAATGATTGAGAATATATTAAAAAGGAACTGAGCATGAAGAAGGCAGTAAAAAGCATGAACATAAATTTTGCCTCAACATTAAACCAAACGATTTCGGATGATCTCGTTCGTATATATTTTTCCTTCATTGTCTAATACGATTCTGTACAGATACATTTGAATTTGTCCAATTGTTTTTAATTTGACACTGGTCTATTTGGTACAGCATGTAATTTTTGAGATTGTAGGAAATTATATAAGAAATAAATGTTATTATATACATATTATTATTAATTGTCTACTGTATTCTTTCACAGGTCTGCAAGAAAAAATTGCATTGTTTTTTTTATACATTTTCTTTGATTTATACAATAGATTTTGATGTCCTAAAACCGTCAAAAATATTTTAATAATTCTATCACATCAATTTTTTTTACTATACTAATTTTTATATTTTTATTTCGTGTAAAATTCTGATTTAGTTAAAATTTTGTATTTTATTTCTTAAGCTTCAAATTTAATTAAAATTAAGATTTTTTACCCTAATTTTAATAGTATATTTATCTGGGAATAAAACACAAAAATAATTGACGGAAATAAAGTACACAAAAGTTTACATAAAAGTAAATAAAGTGTACATAAAGTTGTGTATAAATTTAAATAAGCAAAATAATGGTCGATAGGTTTTGTTAAATATTATACTGTGTTTGTTGTAATAAATAGTTGATTTTTCTCATTATTGAGTTCTTATTTTGCAAAAAAACTATACGTTATGGAGAGTAATAGAAATCAGCGTACTTTAAAACATATAATTCAGCAACAATATCTCATGCAGCTGAAAAGATTTTTTTGCAGACCTGTGTATTTAATAATGAATAATTGTAGTTTTTAACTTGAAATGGAGTTGGAAAATAAGCAGTAACTTCTTTCCTAACCAATGCCTGACTTACCTCTTTATCCTCTACGAAAATACCACGATTCCGCTTCCCTTAGTATAAGAAACTCATTTTGGAGAAAATTTGACTTTACCATTTATTCAATGAGGCTGTAAATATTATTATTAAGTTAATTTAATCGTGCACCTTAAGTTAGTTTAATCCTTTTTCTTAAAAAAAAAAGTAGCTTCAAGTGAAATATTATCACTTGTGAAATGGCGTTTTCGTGAATAAACTTAGGTTTCTTAGATAGATATGACAGGAAGAAGAGGCAAACTCCCAGTTCACTTCGTCCTGGGGGTATTGGAGGAAGGGCAGGCACACAGGGCCATGTCTTCTGGGAGGAAACAATGTCTGCTTTAAGTTGGCCAAGTTCTACTTCAGCTAAACTTAAAAGTTACCCAACTCTAATTTAGCGATGGCCTCCGAATAAGGCATTACTTCCAGGCAGTCTTTTAAACTGTTCAGGAAAACGTAGAAACAATGATAAACGTTTCATGTAAACTACAAAAGATAGTTTAATCAGTTTTAAATATTTTGTATTCTCAACTTTAGAAAATATTAGAAATATAAACGAGATCATCCTGAATCGTTTTATTTATGCTTTTTAAAAAGGCAAAACTTTCCATGGTTATAAGTAATATATTGTAATATGATAATTAAAAAAGGCACATGATACAGTGCACGCATATTTTAATTTGATTCTTGATTTGTTTATAAACCAGAAAATTATATATTCTTTTAGGTTTTCACGGCCTCAAGCGTGAATGAAACCATCAACATTCTCCAGAAATTTTCTAGAAACAGATAATAATAGATAACCAATGGTGGTCAATGGCAGGAATAATCAGTTTCTCCTTTCTTCCCGGAAATTAATCCATCCACATCGTACTGCAAGGATATTGCCACAATGCTACATAGCATTACAAAAAAAACACCTTCATTGGTTAATCAGATGTTAATATACTCTAACACGACAACGCTAGACCTCATGTGACACAACAAACAGTAAAGAAACTATACGCACTGAGTTCTCCCACACCCCACTCACCTTATTCACGAGACTCAATACCAACAGATTTCAATCTGCTCGGAAATTTGGATAACTTCCTTAAGGGTAGCATTTTTAAAAATGATTCTTAGGTCAAAAACGCATTTCTCAGACTTTATTTCATCACAAAACAATGAATGTTTCATATGAAACATTTATACTGCGGTAAAATTGTAGGTCATATAATGAATAATGAAAGTTACTGAATTGTATTATTTGTGGATTTAAGCTGATTTCGAAACAAAAACTTCACAATTACTCTTTTTAGCCAGGATGGTCCTTTAGTTCAAAATCTTTCAATATCTTTTCTTTATATAATTAACGATTGTAACATGTTGCAGATCTCGGACCAGGAGCACCTCAACGAGCTATCGGAGGGTTGTTCCCTCAGCGACATGCTCACTTACGACGACAGCGATGGAGACACACTACTATCAGTTAACGAATTCTATTCTGCGTTCAGTAAGTTATACAGTAAGTTATCCTCCCGGTGGAGCAGTTGTAAGCCTAGCAACTTAGCTGCCTTCTGCCCCCATCTCTAAGCATAGTAACTTAGCTGCATTTTGACCCTAACTGTAAGCATTGAGACATAGCTGCCTTCCGTTCCCATCTCTCTAGCTTACTGTACTATCACTATTAGCAGGCATCATCATCTCTTCCTCATCCTAGATACATCTTCATCTTTTAGAATATAAATGTTATTATCGTGTATACATGCTTGATTTGATTTATGCATCAGTGTTTCTCATATTTCATTTTCTTATTCAATTTATTTATTCCATAATCAGACGTACCAATACGGATGATATTAGACTCTATCCAAAACAACTACAAGTAGACCTACCTATACAGTAGAGCTACGATTATCCAAACTAATTAGGTGGGGTGTAGCTCGGATATTCAAAAGTGTTGCTGTTTCGAAGGTTCCGGGTTGAAATCCGGCTGTGGCTGATTTTCTTTAATCTTATAACAGCCGGGGATGGGTCCTTTGAGATTTGGGTCACTCCTCGGGCTCACCTAGCCACTATAAAGTGGGTACCTCAAATAGGTTTACAATACGATATAAACATATATACAATTACAAATACTTCTTCTACCCTATTTTAACCTGTTAAATACGTCAAAGGTAATTTTGTATTTTCCTTTGTGCTATATACATAAAGCACATAAATAGGGGAATACCTGACGGTTGAGAGTGATATAGAACAAATCAGCTCACTGTACCACTGTTGTCTAAGAGACAGTACATTCTATACCACTTACTTGAACCCGAGACTTAATGGGGATTAGTAATGGTACAGTTTTTTTTTTTTTTAATATTATTTAGTACGCATATCTCGTAACAGAGTATTTAACGGTTTTCAAAGAAAATGCGACTGCAAGAATTATTTTTAAGAACCAACAAGACTGGATTTTCATTATAATAGTTATAAAAAAATCTAATTTCAAAGAAATTATGCTTAGAATTTATTTTCTAGAAATTACAACCCTTCTTCTTCGAGCCAGTTCGGAAAATCAACGCTCTATAATGTATACAAAAGCCATTTATTCATCAATTGAACTGTTAATAGCAAAAATTATTAATGTTTTGTTTGTTTTTTTACAAAATTTTAACATCGATTAGGTATTAAAGGGTTTGATTAGAGTTAACTGCGAAACGAAATTGTCTGTTTTTTATTTTCTATAAAAAAAAATCTAATAAATAAAATCTTTTTGAGGGTTTAGATAATTGATAAAAACAACCAAACAGCAAGAAGACAATTGCGGTCATATGACTTCGCTTTATTAAACTTTCAAAAGTTTTGTCAAAATTGTTGAAAAGAGACTTACGGCACTTTTCTTCACAACGCCTTAATTATAAACTTCATTAATTACTACGTCTTAAGATCCTCAACAAATTTGGCTAGAGGATTGAGAATTTGTATGTAAGTTGTGTTTGGAAAATGCCTCTTGGTGGCACATTTCTCCTTCTTCCTTCAGTGTTTCGGAATTTCCTTTATGAATTTTCATTCTTCTAAAAACCCTCTAAATTGATTTAGAAGAATTAAAACCAGTGATATATTTTTTTTTCCTTTCAAAGTAACCCTTTGAAAGGACCGTTTATTTATTAGCACATTCCGCACGTGAGTATACTATGTGCCTTATAAATTCATTTTACAAATAATTAACTACAGTTTGATAATACTAAAATATATGCAAAAGACATTATTATATACATGCTGTTACAAATTAACAATATTAAATTAACAAATTTAACAATTAACATTTTTTTAAAATTAAAATTACAATGATTATCTTTGTTTTACATAGTATGATTATTCTTAAATGGATGTCGACTTTTCAAAATCGATACTGTAAATAAATTTAGTGAATTCGGGTCGAAAGTGATTGTATAGGTCATTGTCAGCAACTGGCCAAACGTTCCCTCTTAATATTGTGGAGATAATTAATTTTGATCTTTGTCCTTCATACATTTGGCAGTCATATATTATGTGTTTAAATGTCTGTTCTTCTTTGTCTATTGAGCAAGTACTATCGTTGGTTATGTGAAATCTGTGTAAGTATGATTTGGTATGTCCATGTTCAGTTAAAACCTGAGTTAGTTTGTAGTTAGTGGATTTTATTGATTTGTAGTTATTGTTTGTTAGTTTTGGAATGAACCTATGCAAACTTGGAGATTTATTTGAAATAGTCCACCGTTCATTCCACCTCATAATTGATTCTTCCCTAATTTTGAATTTTATGAACGAAATTGGTGTTTTTTGAAAAGATGGAGACACATCACTTTGTGCTGCCTCTTTTGTTAATTTATCCGCTATCTCATTGCCCTCAATACCAGAGTGACAATTTACCCATATTATTTTTACAGAGAAATTTAGAAGCCTAAGTGTGCACAAGTTCATTCTGATGATATATGAATGATAGTTAAATTAACTGTAAAAAGAAGCTTTTTTTTTTTTAATACTACCTTTAAGATGATGCAATACTTCTCATGTTTCTTTTTTTTTTTTAAGTTAATATGATCTTTCCCTCCATTTTTTATTTGATGTATGACATAAATTTTATCTCATTAAATTAAGCTGATCTCTCCAGATATTTTGTTTTCTCATAATATCAAACAAAAAATATATTGTATTCGTTCTCTTAACATTATTTTTTTTTTTTTTTATCTTGATATTACTGTAATAATATGATATGTGAGTAAATGGACCGAGTGAGGGTCAAAATAAATTTTCCTATGATTATATATTCATTATAAATCATCGTTTCGACTCATATTGAAGGTCTACATCAGAGTTTAGTATTCACCAGTGAAGTAGAAATTTAATTGTTCATGGTATTTATGTTTATTGTATCAATAAATGTAATACGTCATTGAATAGTAATTCATTTAAAGTAATAAGGAGGACGGTGCGACTAATGTACGGTACCTCACAGGTACTAAAACTCGGCCCCGTATCGGGTTCTAATTAGCTAATTAGGGAATAATTGCTGATATATTACACGCTTGGTCACACCGAGACATGATGTTGGCTCTGTATTGTGTATTGATTGATCGACAATGTATGTACATATCTACATATCATACAGTTCTCTTCTGTTATCAAACATAGACGACAATACAATGATCAAACTCATACATTTTTATGCATAAGATGAAATAGTAGAAATGAGAGACTATTTTTTTATTTTCATTCACTTACGTCAGATTTGGTGGAATTATTGGATTATGCTAGGTTTTTTTCCAATAGACATTTATATATGAGGCAATCAAGATCAAAAGCGGATAACTCCAAATTTCAAAAATTGACTTCTTCGCATTTTTTGCGAGATTAGTCCAGCGATGCTCCAAGCTCCCTAAAAGTCAGGTTCAGCAGCTCAATAAAACCATGAGAAATAAGACGGCGAATTGTCGCTTTAGACGAAATTGCCAGACTACAATTTTTAGCTACACCAAGATGATATACAATTTAATTTCATTTAAGGTCATTCTCATGTCATTATGTAACACGCATTCTATTTACTTGTTGTATAATTGTAATACAGTTGTAAATATCAATAAATAAATTTAAAAAAAAAAATTGAGGTTAAAGGTACCTACGTAGTTGCCTAAGTATCCTCAACCAAATATCTATTCAAACGAATCATTACACAGGATTTCAGATAAAAACAGATAATTAATTTTAACTGTAACGGTAACCAAATTTATTGTTATAACGCTAATATTACTAGTAAGTATTCTACGATTCTAAAATATTCTGAAACTAAAGTTCGAGTAACATAAGTCCGAGAATATAAATATGAAGAGAAAATAAAAACCTGTACCACTACAACTCATGAAGGATTCTTGGGTTCAGTACGCGGTATAGACCGCACTGTTTCTGGGCAACGTTTGTTTGGAGAGGTGATTTATCCTAGATCACCCTCAACGACCAGATTTTTCCCCTATTTTGAGTACCAACTGTATAGAGGCTGTGTGAGCCCCAGAAGATATGTATGATCCGTCCCCGGCAGCTAACCGATTAAATAAAAGTCATCCAAAACTTCAGCGCTCCACCACTTATGAAATATGAAAGGATCTGCAAATTTATGAAATTGGTCCAATATGTTACAATCTGAACCTGATAAAACTAAACGTATCCTCGACTTTGTTATCCTCGTTTTTGGAGTTTCTACGCAACCTAAACCGGACTTCCAGTAGGGCCTCGTTGAGAACAGGTGTGGCAGGAGACACATGTGTGGGGAGGGAGTGTGCTTCGCTAAACCTGATACAGCTTCCAGGAGGAAGCTCCACTTTCTTGTCGTTGAAGGGTTTGATATCAACAAAAGCCAGTAAATGATACTTCTCATCTGTTGAAGAGGATATTCTTCGAAAGGCATACTATGGCTACTCTCAACAAGGAAAAGATTATAATCAATGGTTTGATTATTTCAAATAATATATTGAAGAAAAATATATCATAACCAAATCTTTAAGTTGAGATTTTTAAAATGAATGTGTCGATTAATTAGGATCCGAAATTCTATGCCCAAAATCGTGATTCGCTGTCCGGTAGGGAGTAAAAAATCCTTGCTTATGCCGTTCTTCAAAAATGGCGTAAAATGGAGGTCCCTAGGCTGTGCGGAGTTACTCTTTAAAAATTCCTATCCTACTTATACCTGGATAGGCAAAATGACTCCCACTGTGGCATTCTCCGACTAGCCATAGCAGTGTTTAATTTAAACAATTAAGCTTCTCCGAGTATAGGCCGGAATTACCACTTAAATTAGTCTCCGACAACTCGATATATTCTCGAAGATAAAATTCCCTAATGTATTTAGATGAAAACTGTTTAGCTGCGGTATCGGCAAGCCATCCTTAGGCTCATCCACCCTGAATAAAACGGGAATTCTTAATTGGGAAAAAACTTGAATTGGCTTGGAATCAGTACAGTTTCCACTATGTTCTGAACTCAACACACTTCGTAGGTTTCCGTGGAACAGGTTTATTTAATCAATCTGAAGATTCAATGCCGATAACACCAGCGATCTCGAAAACTAAAATCGCACACATCGCTAATACATTTTTTAGTTATCTGTCTTACTAAAAATATCATATAGTCCAGGATCCCTGGTACATTTTTGCACTTGATTACTATCAAGCTGAATCTTCGTGAATAGCTTCGTTTTGATGAGACGCCCAACAATTTCCTTTGCGAAAATTCTCGATTGTGGTAGCTAACAGAGGTAGCAAAGATAAAATATGTCGATTTGATGATTCTCCAAAATTTAAGGATAAAGTACCACGCAATTTGTAGGGCAATATGACAATTAAATTATATAAATATTAACTAAGTAAAAAAAAAATCAGCTTGTTAGTAACCATTTTTGATGACCTCGTTATCGATACATGTTGGAAGGAGGGGACTCTCTGATCAAACCATACATTTAGTAAAAAAAATATTTTTTCAAATTATTTAGATAATTATCTTAAGATTTGACAAAAAAAAAAACAGTTAATAATATATTTGTATATAATCATCAAATTCACATATTTTATCCTTGCTACCTCTGTTAGCTACCACAATCGAGAATTTTTGCAAAGGAAATTGTTGGGCGTCTCATCAAAACGAAGCTATTCATGAAGATTCAGCTTGATAGTAATCAAGTGCAAAAATGTACCAGAGATCCTGGACTAATACCCATGCAAACTGCTCATTTCAAATTCTTTTAAGCTCATCGGGCGCAGCATTACCTCCAATTTTAAAAACGCTATTTGTTGTTTAAATGCTTAAGTTAACTCCATCCTTTTTCGATCCAAATACTCAACACAAAACTTTATTTTCTGATTATTCGAGGCGTCGTTCTTCTGTGTATGTAAGATTCAACGTTTCGTATACGTACTGAAGCGTGAGGTAAAATGGATCGTAAATTATAAGTTTAATATTTTGCGGGATACAAAAGGCCCGATCCGGTAACATTGCCACACCGAGGTAACATGCAATGTCCGCCTCTATATCATAATGAATTTCGGTTTTTCTTATTAAATTCCTACAGTACTTCTCTTGTAAGTATGTTTCTGCTACAAATTAAATATATTTGTTTAACTATATTTATCGTAAGAACTAATTCTTTACCGATTTTCGACGTTGTTGAGATGCCAGAGCACTGGTCATCATCCAGAATCAAACGGTTCTCAGTATGAATGAATATAATAATGACAAAAGTAACAATTTTGGGGGCGAGCTGAGGTCTAGTGGTTAGTATAACTAGCTACTAAGCCCAAGATCGCGGGTTCGTAGCCCGGCAGGTGGCCTTAGGGTTTTTTAAAGGAAGTAAAAAATCCTTGGTTATGCCGTCCTTCAGAAGAAACGGGTGTCCCGAGCCTGTACGATGCCGGGTACTCGTTAAAAATCCCTATCCCAATTAAACCTGGATAGGCAAACTTTAAAGGTCCCAATGTAAACCGACGTTAAATGAGCAATTAATAAAAGAAACCATTGATGACAGTATCATTTTACGATTCGCGTATCCACCTGAATCCTCATTTTAAACTATGAAATAGTATCGATAAACTAGAATCTTCTTCTATCTAGCTGAAATCTACAAGCCGTTAAATACACGAGTTACATTCTCATCGATAGATTGTTTAAATATTAGAGTTAGGGCGTGTAGATATAGAACGACAAAACGTGCGTGTAGTCTGACGTGAGGAAGTTAATGCAATCCAATTAATGGAGGCTCAGAGTAGTAAGACAGGACCACAACAATTGTTGGCGCCAATAGCAGAGCTCCACATCTACGGTAGTTTAGATAAGCCTATCCAATTATATTCCCTCCTCCAATAACAACTGATAGGTATTATATATTACTGTCGTTACACCGGTAGGTTTAATCGGTAACACGTAAGTTTGGTATGGATGCGTATCACGTACGATCCCGATACTTCTTAGTTCTGTTGAATATGTTTATATATATTAGTTGAACAATTTAAATTAAAAAAATATTTTTCATATGTATTATTGGTTCAAATATTAAAAAGTAAATATATTTATAAAAGACATATTTTCGTATCAACTGTAATATAACCTTAATTTTTCATGTCTTTCTCTTTACAGTGGGACGTTGAGAGCGATGGTCTGGATGTCGAAAGTTTCATTATATGAAAGGCATATTGTCGAAAGAATGACAGTTTGAAATTTAGCCATCGCGCTTCGTCCTTCTAAAAACATAAAGTGGACGAATGTGAAATGGCAGTTTTTCATATTTGATATGAAAAATAAAAGATACGCTTAACCGATTTAAGCTGTATTTTTGTTATGGAGTATTTAAGAAAAAAATCTTACTGTTTATTTAGGTTAAAACTTTACTTTTTGTTTTACATCGAACGTTTGTTAATTTATTTTAAGCCACTTTGTACTGTTATGACTAATCGGACGATGCTGCAGCGGATTCCTAAATTATGCTCATATATATTTAAATAACGATAGAAAATTTAGTTTATAGCTTAAGGGCCATTTCAACCAAACAATAAAAAAAAAAAAATTGGCTCAGAGGTTATATCAGAGTTTTACTTTTTAGGTAATAATTATCTTTGAATCCATGTTTTCTGACACATTTTGAAATATTCAAAAGCTTTTTAATCCCAATAAAATTAGCCTAAGAAAGCTCAAAATAGAGTCGTCTTTTCAGAATTGCAATGGCTTTATTTTGGTATGATACTTGCAATTCGTATAATTATTTGAAATTAAGTAAATTTTATTATTTAAAATATACATACCATACCTATTTATCGTTTGATGAATTTAATACAAAAACCGTAGATGTACAGAGCCTTGTTTTTACATCACAACCAATTATGAAAATGAGCATATATCTACATTCTTACATGTACATGAAAAATCTTGTATAAATAATCATTCAACATCACTTTACTAAAAACGTAATACATAAAGATTATAATATATTAGTACAAATTAAAATATAATATATATAAAATCAGGTAGAAAGGAAGAGTAGCGAATAAAATAAGGATTTCCGTCAAAATATAATGTTACCAAATTTTCAAAAATAATTTAAAAATATAATTATAGAGCATCTAAAATAGATAATGCTAATGTTTGCTGAAAATGCAGGTTATCAATTATCTTATTTAAACAATTTACTACTAGAAATAATCTAAAAAATTGTGACATTATAAAATTTATGAGTAAAAAGCTTAGTTAGTTATTTATATCAACAGCATTAACTTTTTAAAGAAACCACGCCCAATAGATATATCAATGTGTGAGTGTGTGTGTTTATCCCTTAATAAGTCCGGAGACCAGCGTAAAAATTGTCCAGTATGAAATTCATCAAATTTCCTTTAACAATTCAAAAGTTTGATACAAACATGTGAATTTGTTCTCTCTGGCTGAGTGTGCTCCAGGAGGGTCCATGATTCCAAAGGATCCCTCCCTGTTAAAGTAATATAGACACTTGGATAAATATCAATCTGCATAACTTAATTAAAAACGTAATAAATAAAAATTATTATAATATTAGTGTATTTAGTAATGCGAAGTATTGAAAAACATGTAGAAACGAAAAGTAGCGAATCAAATGAGGACTTCTGTCAAAAGTTTATATTACCAAATTTTCAAAAATGATTAAAAATATAATTATAAGGCATCTCATGTAGATAATGTACCTACATTTTCAGTTAACAATTTTTGAAACCATATACTACAAGAAATAATCTAAAAAAATTGTTAGAACTAAAGTTTAAGAGTAGAACATATTTGTATTTATTTATTTATGATATATTTTTACAGAAAACATATCAAATTAATATGTTAAAGACAAGTTCTTGCGTGTGTGTGTGTGCTGTTATCCCTTTAAAAGTCCGAGGATCAGTGTAAAAATGGTCCAGTATGAAATTCATCAAATTCCCTTTACCAATGCAAACGTTTGATACAAACATGTGATTCTCTCTCTCACTCACTCTCTCTCTCTCTCTCTCTCTCTCTCTCTCTCTCTCTCTCTCTCTCTCTCTCTCTCTCTCTCTCTCTCTCTCTCATATATTTATCCACACCTGTCAAGTACAACTAATTGACAATCGTCAGATCTCCTCTCAGTAAAACGTGAATTTAAAATTTAACCTTTTACAAACAATTATGGACAATATTGAAGAACTTCTGTTTAAAAACTTACAATAAAGTAGTTTAACAACAGTAATCATTTTCACTCAATCCGTAATTAAGTGTTTTATATTATTTTTCTGTACCACTATAACTTATGAAGAGCCTCGGGTTCCAGTAAGCGGTAGAGGATGCACTATTTCTTGGACAACGGTTGTGCAGGGAGGTGATTTTCCCTCCAGGTTTCCCCCTTATTTTAGGTAACCACTTTTAAGAGGCTGAGTGATCCCCAGGAGGGTCCCAGATCCCAAAGGATCCATCCCTATTGAGGGAGTTAAGAGATTAAATAAAACCTGTCACAGCCGGATTAGCGCCCGGACCTTCGGTACGGCAGACTCAGAGCTGTACCACTGAGCCACTCCACTCCCATGATTAAATATTTACAATTTCAAACTGATATTAATCAGTAATATCATTAGAAATATAATTAATGCTAAAGTAATTGTTCTCAACCGTTCATATATGTCATGTGGTATTCTCCTCAGTAGAAAACATCCCTTGCGACCTCCGGCATGCAACATTCATGAAAAGCAAGCTCAATATCCGCCCTTTAATCTCTATAAAAAAAAAAAGATTAGACCGAGTATTCAAATATTTCAGTGGGGGGCGAAAGGTATTAACCCAGAGCCATTGTAAATATCCTGCGTTTGACCAGAAAATCCTAGGCCTATTCTCCTCCCGCTTGAGACAGAGAACGGAGGATTACCGGACTAGTACCATCTAGTGATATATTTTAATCCTGACCATTCATTTCCCGTTAAATGAAAAATGGTGGGTTTAACCTCTGAGAATCGATCCCCATTGTCCCGGCGATGATATATACTACTGTCGGATAATACAGAGCTAACGCTACGCCTCTCTGAAATGATTAATATCACCAAGTATTGAAAAGCAGCCGGAAAGGGAGAGTCGCGAATCGAATGAAGAGCTTCATATCAAAAGTTATTATTATCAACTATTATAAATTATAACACAAAATACGATAATAAAGACATCTCGTGGAGGTAATTCTAATCATCATTGAAAAAGTTGATTTGTAGCAATTTTTGACAAGAAAATATTTAAGAATAAAAATAAACTTAACAACTTTTTACAAATTAAGTTGGTATGAAAAAAAAAATTATTCTCGAGAGGTGAATATATTCGTTAATTTTTAAAGAAAGAATATTACTTTACTTACAACAATAGAAACGACTTTTGACTGAAGACTACTCAAATAAATACATTAACGGCGATGTTATTGACTATGTTGCCCTCTTTTTATAAGTCCGGAGATCAATGTAGGAACGGTCTAGCATTGGATTCATCAAATTCCATTCTGCTATTCAAACGTTTGGTGCAAACTTAAGATTTATTTTTTATTATTACATTGATATTCTCTTTCATCTCTAGGATCGTGTTCTTTCATCACACGTGGAGTCATGTCCTCGACATCTGTACTTAAATACTTGAAAATAACATGAAAATTTATTCAGATATGTCCATTCTTTGAAAGACGGGGTTGACAATTCTCAATAGTGTTTCCAAGCACAGGGAAAGACATCAATCAGAAAAGATTCCGAAATTTACCTGATCTAGCTAAAGTCATGAAATAGAAAGATCTTACATATTTTTTTTATGTCATGATGAAAAATAGTGTAACTTTTATCCTTGTACTAGTTTTTAAAAAATCCTGTTCGTTAACAAATATTTGAAACAAATTATTTAAAAGATAGTCTATTGTTTTTAACGACGTGGACCTTTTTTTAAAATGGCTTACGGGCGATTTAATATACCGTAAAAAAATACAATGGGGTAAACTCGACTTGCGAAAAGTATCAAGACTCTTATTTTATTTTTTATTTTTTTACATGCTAAATACCAGAATTGAAAAAAGTATTAAATAAAAACTTCCATTAATAAGCCTCACTGTATAAAAGAACACTTTATTCATTACATTAATCTAATGAAGCTTTCATTTTTTTCTAAAATTTAATAATCATTTTAAATAGTAGGATCAAACTAAATTTACTAAAATTTACTGGTTTGAAATAGCGATTAGAATTATAAAATAAGTTATAATAACACCCTAAAAGCGACCATCAATTTCAATTTACTGCAAAATATTTTATTCCCTAACAACATTTAAAACATTCGAATAACAATATAACATCAAAGACAATTTATGAAAAGAATGATCACCCGACTTTCTAAAGAATCAAAAAAATGAATGATGAATACACTGAAGACGGAAACTTAAATCTGTTTTTTTTTCGTTCTGAAATTTTCAAATATCAAGGTTGTTGTGTGTGCTAGATAAAAGTCCTAACAGTCCTACTAAAATAAAACCTATGGTAAAACAACAACAACCATAGTCAGGAATATCCTCAAGATCTTAAAAATCCTTTCAAGGTTTCCCGAGGGCAAAAAGTGATTTAAAAACCGGATAATTTTCATACCAATGAGCTTGAGAGGATGGATTTATTCACAATATCCAACTCAGAACACGATCCTTCCACTTCTTCCCAATTTCCATAAGTGATCATTTATTCTCGTTTAGTCTCATGTGAATCATGAATAATTCCTTTATCCTTCAGAAACAGATCAGACACCCTGTATACACTGATTTTGATTGACCATTGAACATTTTTCTTTTTCCTCTTACAAAGAATACCTAGATTTTCTATTACATATCAGACTGCATTTTTATTCATCTTCATGATTAAATTTTTGTTAACTCCATCTAATCATGCATGTCCTCTTCATCATTTTCATATCTAATCTATCTCTTTATTTTTGCTGGAAGAGTTTTCATTTTTTTTAATACAATTTTCTAATTTCTTATTAATAAAATAAAATTTATACACGTTAGAATATATAGTTTTTTAGGTAACTGTTCTTAGCTAGAAAACTTAACATGCCTATTATATTAGGCTAAATGATCGTTAGTAATAAATTAATAAGTCCTATCTTTAGCGTGGAATCCACTATTATGCTGCTGTAAGAATCTTCACAAAATTGCAAACTTATGGTATTTAACATTGCTATGGTTTCATCTTGATTGTGAAATGTATTTTTAGATTCTCCACAACTATGTTGCAACTAAACAATTAAAATGTAACCTAGATTTCTGTTTTTCTACACCAAGAATAGAAGGTCAAATAGCAACCCACCCAAGATCCAAATTCCTCTAAACAGACTTTAATGGACTGAATAGAGGAACCTAAAAACTCATAACCTTCATTATGGTTGTCACTGATTGACTACCTATCACTTGTTCTTGTTCACTGATGAAACTCCTTGGAGTGAAATTTCCAAATTCTATTAATCAAACCTGTCCCTTCAAATTTAAAGTTGATTGTTTCAACAGATTCAGTCATTATATTAACAAAATAATAAAAAAAAAAATTAATTGTCATTAATCACCTCTGCAAATCAGTTCTGCAACAAAAATGAACAAATGTTAATTATTTTATTAATTTGTGGACTATCTAATAAATAAGGAAAATCCAAAGCATAATCTCTCATCCAGGGACAGGACCTAACAAATTAATCATCCTCACTAAATGACTCCTTAGTAGTTGGTTTAAAAGATACATGTAATCTTTAATTTCCTCCATTTTGAATCTTCACCATAACTCAATACTTTTCCTTCAAAAAAATCTTCAAGGGACACGGGTTCCAATAAATCTTTGTGATCAGTTGTTTGTAGACTGCTGGAAATTCCATAGAATGCCAAACACTCCGGCAAATATATCCGGAATGATCAAATAATGCAATGTTGTCTGGAATAGTCTAATCAAAAGTAATATAATGAAAATATCAATCAACGGTTCGGAAGTCTAAACGAATACCATAAACTAGTTAAACTTACTATTGAAAATTGTAGCACCTTTGATACTTCAAATAATTCAAGGAATCTACCTTCAAACATTTTGTTCTAGGTCTCTCAGTAGTGTCTCTGGACAAGGCTCTGGAAACAAACCACCTTTCCGCGAGGGTGGGTGATAATGTGGAGATTAAATGTGACGTGAGCGGAACTCCACCTCCACCTCTCGTTTGGCGAAGGAACAAAGCTGACTTGGCCTTACTGGCAGAGGATGATGTAAGGGTCTTTGCTGATGGAAGCCTCTATCTCACCAGAATACAACTGCTCCACGCAGGGAACTACACCTGCCATGCTCAAAGAAACACTGACATTATGCAGACCCATGTCCTCACTGTACACAGTAAGTGCAACTTCACATTTTTGAAAATTATTTGTTAATGTTACTCTATTTATTTCTCTATTAATGGTTTTGATTAAACCTAATTCACATATACAATAACTTATCATATAATATTCTTAATAACAAAACTTTGAAATCCACAAAACTGCGGTTTATGAAAGTTGAGGGAATGCCAAATTCACATAAGTTTATTAAGTACTTGTCAATATAATCCACTTATTTAGTCTAATAATCACATTATTAGCAACATTGAGTCTTGTGAAATATGAAAATTGATGGTATAGTTTTGTTTTGTATATAGTACTTGATCGTGCTTTTTTAAAATATTACTTTGAATTATCTATTTTCTTAATCAGGGTGCCTCGACGGGCAATGTACTTTGCTGAGTTGATCAAATGACATGAAATTAATTTTGGAAGATTAAAATAAATGCAACTTATAAAATCAATTAGAATCTGACAATCATCAATTGGTAACTTAGGACTAGTCTCCAATAATTATACAATGTTATCGAAAAGCCTAAATATTACTGCTCAGATTTTTATTTATTTTTTAAAAGTCCAATTTCTGGTCTCATGGTTTTTTTTTTTCCTTGTTTGGCTTCTGATATTTTTGAGAGAAAGTCAATTTTTTTGTCTTTATTAATTTTGAAACTTAATTTATTTCCATTTTAAAGAGAAAAGATAGGCCCTCGGCCGGAAACATTCGTTCTAGAACATTCCCCTATCTTCGTTCTAGAACCCTAGAACATTCGTTCTAGTGTATACATCGCAAATAATTGCGAGAACACGAGGACATGGGATCGGATAAGAGAAAAGATTTGTCCTCTGCCGGCAGGCGGCCTTGGTGGCTTAAATGGTAGAGCGCTGTCACGGAGAAACAGAGGATCCGGGTTCGAATCCCGGCTGAGGGCCTATTTTTTCTCTTTAAAATTAAAATATTTTAAAATTAAAACAATTGACCGATGATTATAAACAATTAATTTATTTACATATTGAAACTTCAAAGTAGATTATAATGACATGATTTGAGTATCATCCTGGTGTGATCTGTGTCTTTGGTTCCAAATCTCATGAAAATATTTTCTGTAATCTTAGAGAAAAGTAATGGATGGTGAACAGACTGATTTTTTTAATTTCATATTTCAATTCTGCCTGTCTTATAATTTCAACATAAAACCACACATTTTGGAGGGAGTGGGGTTACAATATGTTTTCCTTGGTGAATATAAATGTGTATATTTGAAAATAATAAACCGAAAATTATCTGTATAAGCCGTAATAATTTTAATTTAGAAATTAACTAAAATTATTATAATTAATTGTAAATATTTTTCAGCTATACCAGAAGTAAAAGTAACTCCAAAGATACAATCTCGAAGGCCAGGAGAAGAGGCTTCCATGTTTTGTCATGTGATTGGGGAACCTTTTCCTAAAGTAAGAATATAGCTCCTTTAGTTCAATAAATAAATATGTATCCCTTTATTTTTTATAGTGAAGTACTATTTTGTAAAATAATGACATTATTTATGAAGGATAGGATTGAGATTAATTTTTTTTTTAATATATTTTTAATAATGTATTTAATAAATTCTCCTCTACATCAACCTAGCCTATATTACCATAGTTTAACAAAATTGTTGAAAAAAAATATAATGCTATTTCACAGAAAACTCTTAAAAGACATGAAGAAAATCTTTGAGAGAAATTGTTTTCAAAAAATCACATGAATGTATCTTTTAAAACTTCTGTAAAATTTGTATGGCTTCTTTATGTTTTTAAAATCTAATTAAGTTATATTCGGGAGAACAATTATAATGTTTTTAATGATGGATAGAATTGGTCAGAAGATGCAGTCAATGATAACACAAAAATAAGAAAAACTTATTTTTTAATAGTGCCAACATTTCGGCCTAGGGTTAGGCCATCTTCAGGGCTAAAATAGAAAACAGAAAATAACTATATAAAATCTCTATATTATTTTTAGTTACAATTTTATTATATTAAATTTGATACTTGTATTAACCTTGAATCCTATTATACAGGTCGAATGGCTTAAAAATGATGAGCCCCTGAAACTGAATTCAGCAGCTAGTAAATATATATTAATCGGGAATGGTACAGAACTTAGAGTTCACGATATCACATACGCAGATACTGGAGCTTACATGTGTCAGGCCAGTAACATCGGAGGAGTGACCAGAGATATTTCATCACTAATAGTACAAGAAGAACCTACACCAAGTATGTAATTGTTTTAATAATTATAAACATGATAAATCAGATCGTAGATACATATACGAAAATAGAAAATCAAAACTAATCAACATTGAAGGTGGTCTCCATCTGGACAGGTGACTGCCCGAATTAGTTTATATAAATATAGTATTTTCTTCTTACAAAACAGACCACTAATAGGTCATTTGATTTTATTAAATTACAACAAAAAATTAAAATATATATATATTTTTTTGTATTTTTAGCTGCCCCAAATGAGGAAAGAAGATTTTTTTCATTTCATGACTGGGGTGTATCAGTTTATGAACCTAATGCCTGTCGACTCTACCATCAAATTCAATCAACTGATATCATACCTGGAACTCAGGTAAAATAATAATTAATTCAATTTCATTACAGGTACAATAATAATTAATTCAATTTCATTAGATGAAACATTTATTTAAAAACTTATTTAGTATCATCACTATTGTTAAATACAAATTATTTTTAATCTTAAATTCTTATTTAAATTATTAAAAACAGGGACTGAAAGAGCTATTAAATGTAACTTATTCAAACCTCTAATAGATTTTATATTTATGAAAATTCTAATTCTATTTATTTTTTGTTTCAATCAATCTAAAAAGTCTACATTAATTTTGTAAATTAAATTATATAATAATATATTTAGAAAATGGACAAATATTTTTTGGATGCTATAAGAAAAATAACCCCCAAAAATAAGGCCTGAGACTCCATAATACTGGAACAAAAATAACCAATTGGCATTTCCCCGATTCCGGCATCCCCACATCAACAGTTCACCAAGAAGTCACATCATAGAAGACAAAGCGCAGCACATCTCACAACTTCAGTCCAAACAGGCTCATCAAATAGAGATAGCAACCTCGCTACAAGATGCTCTGCAAACCTATGTATGTGTGAGAAGTGTTTTGGCGCGGTGATGTCGGAATGGGCAAAACGTCGACAGGTTGTTTTTGTTAGAGCATTTTGGAGACTTAAGGTTTTGTCTTTGAGATTTTTACGATTGTATCTTATTAGTATTCTATGCTTATTTTTTATTTTTAACTCATTTCTATTCTTTTTTTTTTAATTTCAATATTCATCAATAAAAGTATATTATTTTATTTTTTTTATCAACTATACTTATACCACTTTTTTGAAATAAAAATATTGAAGTAGGTACTGAATAAAATTAATTTGATAGAAATATATGCTTCTATTAATTCATTTTTATTTTAGGAATATGTATGTGGAGATAAGGGAGTAAACTGTAGTTGGGGACAAGCAATAAATGTAGCGAACCGTTACGTATATGTAACTCAACCAATGAAAGACAGGGTGTTAGTCATCAGCAAGATACAAATGGTGGTTGTAGATGTAAGTAATCTAAATCACAAATTTCGCAAGTAGTTCTAACTATAGAGAAGCAAAACACAAACAATAATATAATATTTAGAATGTATATATTTGGTTATTGCTTATAATCAACTATTTACGTAATATCATATATTTGAAATGCAAGAATTCACTTACCTTTTCACATATACTGTGTTCAATTATTTTGGCAACAATTCTAAAATATCCAGAAGTTAGATCCATTCACCCCAAGGATGATAAATATTTTTCTCTCTTCTAAATAAAAAGTTAACATATTTATATTTTTAATAAATTTATGTAGTGCAAATAAAATTATTTGTACAACACTTTTGATTTACTCTTGATATTACATTTATTTCACATTATACAATAGTAAGCCAGGGAATTTTGTTCATCATTGTGGGAAGAATTAAATTTATACTGCATTCTCTTGTACGAAACTCAAAGTTACTGGTCCTTTTTGTTCCAGGTTGTAGTAACTGATAAACGACCCGTTGCACTCCATTATGTGCCACATCTTGACCAAGTTTGGGTACTCAACTGGAGAAGCCATCTAGATCAAGGGATCAAAACCATTCAAGTCATCAGGGATGCTTCTCAGAAAAGAAAGCACCATACTGTCCATCCTGAACCAATAGATGGTCAATTTGATCTTGTCAGGGACTTATTCATGCCACCAGTTCAGGTAAGATTTCACATCATCCTATTTTTTGTTTATAACTGTACAAATCAAACTAAAAAATTTTAGGCTGAAATAACTCTTTATTAATAGGACATGTCCCATGTATTCAAATATGGTTATGTGAGCCATACAAACCAAAGAGGACTATATAAACTGGATCTCGCTAACATGCGCTATGTTCGCAGCATCGACCTTGCTCCATACAACTGTGTTCCAAGATCTATGCAGTTCTCTGCTCTTTGTAAGTATTCACATAAATATATATGCACTCAGTATATTAAATGATAAGTTGGTAACTATTTCTTTGTGTGAAATTAGTTCCTTAACTGTTTTTAACATTAATAATTTATTGTTCTTTATTCTTTTGACCAATTCTAGTATTTATTGATAATAACATTAACAAATGAAATTCTAGCTTTGCATGAGAATCACTCGTTAATCCTTATTGAATAATTTTAAATGCTCATTTGGATTTAGTTTGGTGTGCTTAAACACATGAATAATATCTTACTAATATTATAAATGTGAAAGTTTGTATGTTTGTCTCTCTTTCACGCAAAAACTACTGAACATATTTGGATGAAACTTCACAGTAATATTGGTTATACATTAGAATAACACATGGGCTATAGCAAGCGCGGATTTAGGGGGGCGCATGGGGGCACGTGCCCCTCCCCACCCCCGACAGTTTTAGAGGTACTGTTGAGAATCCGTTATAGTACATAATTAAAGGCAAATCAGGAATTTAGCATCTTGAAATTGGCAGATAGGTCCTTTGTATGATTTAAGGAAGAAGTTTGGATAATTCCACCCTTATTATAATAAGGATTCAAAGGTTGTATGGAATCCGTCAGTTTTGAAGTTAGACATCTGAAATTTTGTACGAGTAACCTATAGTGAAAAAAAAAAAATTATTTATTATTTTAAATTATTGTTAAAAAGCACTGTCAAGAAACTTTATGCGGTATCCAAATTCTATGCGAGCGAAGCTGCGGGCAAAAGCTAGTATTAAATATTCCTACTTAAGTACAATGTACTGTTAAGAATTTATATTTTATAAGGAGATAGTTAATTAAAATTTGACTTTAATTATATTTTTATTTTATTACAAAATTTTAAGTTGTTACACAAAACAGTTTGTTATCTTACGATACTTTATTGAACATGAAATCTTTTATCTCCGTGAGTCAGTGACAATTTGGGATAATTAAAATAATTCAAATTTAAACACACTTTGTATAGTATACTGACTAAAATAAACAATCACATGTATCTCATCCAATCTGTGTCCTATAACTCCTTCAAAAAACAGCCTACGAATCACAATACCATCCAACTTCTCTTGACCACTTGAAAATCTTACACCAGACTGCCAATGGTATAGTAGAATAACCTGGAGAGATTCTATCTTCAGAATACCCAATAATCAAGTAAAATAACTTTGAGGTCCTCACTCAGGGACCTTCACACTGAGAGTAGATAACTTGTACATCCCTGTAGAAAGTGACTTGGGAGGTGCTTCAGTTGGCACCTCCACACGCAGAGTGATGAAATATGGCAGGAGCTTGCCGGTGGTTGGCGGATATGCCATTTGTATAATTTGTATAATCAGTTACACATACATAAAAATTGTATTTATTGAACAAACCAATAAATTAAATTATTAAATAATTAATTAATAAAATTTAGAATCATTTTTATTTACTCAAATTCCTTATAAATTCATGTAAACTTAATAGTGGTCCGCTAATGATACGCCAAATATCGATAATTACGTTGATTTATTATTTAAGACATTTTGAACCTCGACAATACAACCCTAAATGAATAAAAAAGTCATTTCAGAAACTTTAAACAATTATTTTAAATCTATTTTAGATGGCTTTATGATAGTCGAATGTGAGGAAGCAGTGACAGGAAGGGCCACAGGTCAGCTCGTAATGGATGCTTTAACTGATACTGTTATCATTCAGCATGTTGAGCTGTTAGGCAAACCCTATGTAGCTCCAGACAGTCGAGCTGTTGTCACAATTGATAAGTCGCTTCAAGGAGTCACACTTGTCGTACAACAGATAACAGGTAACATTAGCTAATTATGGTAATAGTAAAAGGCAATCTGAATATCTACTGTATTTCGAACATATATTTTTTAATTAATTAAGAAAGTGATACACTAATTCAGTCTCAGGGTTCCACTGGACTGAAACAGTTTACAAGAACTTGATGTTTGAAAAAG
Source organism: Arma custos (assembly GCA_037127475.1). Classification (NCBI taxonomy): domain Eukaryota; kingdom Metazoa; phylum Arthropoda; class Insecta; order Hemiptera; family Pentatomidae; genus Arma; species Arma custos. The sequence continues at coordinate 93,122,610 of CM073760.1, read as the reverse complement.
GTCCTGCAACAGCATATGTAATAGCTAACTGAATAAAGAATTAAATACCCTGATCAAGCAAAAAAGTACATCATAACTTTCTATATCAACTATCTCGATATGCCTTGCATATTTCAACTGATTACATCATAGGTGCCCAACTGCTAGAGTATATGAGAGTAATGATTGGTAATTTTTTAATGATTTATCAAGATAAAAAAAACTTTTAGTACCAGCACCTCAAAACCTTTCAGAAGATCTAAGCTATAGAATGGTATTTTTGATATTCTACAATGGAAATAATAATTCCAATAGTTTCAAGCCTGCTTCCTATTGTTACATCCTCTCACATTGATTTAACTTCAAGACCAAATTAGAAGAAGAATTACTAAAAAGAAGAAAAAATTCTCATATTTTTCAATCCTTGCACATTTGTTTATTTGGATATCCTATACAAAACACCAAGCGCCTCCAAGGATGAGAGATTAACACGAAAGAGGAAACATTAAAAGATCTGTTCATAAATATTTCCAGATATATTGAGTTAAATAAAAATTTTACTGTACCCACAAAGCAAATAGTTTCTACCGTGTTATGTGAAAAGGATTCGCATTTTTTATTTTTTTTATTTTAAAAGTAAGTGAATTCTCTAGTATTGAAAAATCGAATGAGTTTTGTTAATACCTTTATCTAACGAGTGATAAAATAACATTTCAAGCAAATTCTGTAAATCACGTAGTATAAATTAAATGAAAATTTATTCTTGAATGTTACAGATTCTGGTCTCAAATTTTTATTTGATGTTAAAACTACATTGAACATCAGTGACATAACTTTCTACCCTTCACAAACGACCCATGGTTATGATCTCTATGCCAGTGCAGTTGACAAAGAAGATATTCTATTTTTGAATTTGCTGACAGGTAATATTTATTTTTTATGAAACACTAAAAAACTAATGCAATAGATTATTATTAAATACTGAGAAAAATTGATAATTAGGTGAAAATTCAGTTTAATGTTTAAAGGAAATGATAATTTTAATCCCACTTCCACTTTCCATTAATTATTTTTGAAATTACCTGAATGTAGTAAGTAATCTTAATTATTCTTGTATGTAAAAATCCTCTTTCCAATGCAGCTCCTTGAACTTTTAAATTAGTGTTGCTTAGCCCTGTTTTTAATCTGTATGAACCTCTAAAAAATAAATACTATTTGAAATATTTTGGTCACGCCCAGCCTCTCTATTAGATTTACTAACTTCTTTGGTATTCCCAGCTCTAACAAAATGTTTAAGTCGGTCCCCAGTATCATTGTTGGCCAGGAGCGATTCAAGCAAACTTTTTTGAGGGGAATTCGTACCAACCATCTGCAGAACCGCCACCCTTGAGAGGTGGAAATGAGATCCATGTCATGCTTAATATATATATTTTTTTTTATTTTGATGAGGAAATAGTTGACTATAGATGTATTAAATATGTAGAAATTGATCGGGAGTGCATTCAATGGAATTAGTGAAATTAGTTCAAAATTAGTACAAATAAGTGTCTATTTTTATTATATAAAACTTAATAAATAATAAGTTATACTCATTAGAGTGTTTAATTTACCATACAAAAAACCTATTTCTACATATTTATTTATTTTTCCTAAGGGTTTTCTCAAATTAAGGTTTCCTTCAACCAAAAATTTCCTTAAATTCTTTTTTTCATTTTCTTCTATCTTGTATATCTTCCTCCCTCACACCGTGGCTTTGAAGACTTTCCTCAATTACTTCTATCCATCTTTTTCTTGGTCTTCCTCACCATTTCCTCCCTTCACCTCTCCAATATATTTAATAATTTGCATATTATTACATATATCTAATTATTATATTTTTAATTTAATCTAAACTTTTTTTAATTTTAAATATGTGAAATCAAATCTTTTTATTTAAATAAATAGTTCCGTCAAATAACCAACCGATTATTTTAGGTAAGGTGGAGATGATCACGGGTGTTGGGAAAGCTATGGAGCCTACTCTATCTCAGTGGGGCAATCCTAATAGAGTAATTGAAGCATCAGGTATCTTCGGCCATTTTATGGTCACTCCAGCCAATGAGGCCTTGTTTGTAGTGAACGGAGAGAGCAGAACAGTCAACTGTGAAATAGGTGGTCTAGTCCACCCACGAGCAGTCGTATGGGTGACAATGCACCTTCAGTAGATATTAAAAGGCTATTAAACCTTCTGAAAAACTGCTGGTGGTGATATCGCTTCCTGTTTCTAATGTAATAATTTTTGGAATAAGCATCAGCACAGTGTAATTGTTGTAGCTTAAATTTTTGTGTGGCAAGCTTTTCGTTTTGAGCTGAATGACTTTTGCTTTCGATTAGTTATAATTTAATGATCTATAGCACTAATACATTGAGATAATTATTATTCTGCAATAATTGATTAATTGAAACAGGAAGGATGAAGTCACTGCCAGATAATAAAATATCCAGTTCCATACTGAAACCTGATTGTAATTTCATTTTCTTACAATTCCATTGAAAGTTTTTTCAAAGGTTATTTTTTCATATCATAAGTTTTGAATAACTATTGAGAATTTAATAAGTTATTGAAAAAATATGTTTTGTAAATATGTTAGCATAATTATAAACTGTTATTTTAATTGTTTTAATTAAAATTAATGACTTAATGGTTATATTGAATGAGATTAGCGTCTTAAAGATTTTAATTTTCTGTTATTAATATCTACAGCATTTGTTTTAATGGTTCTCTTGATATTGCAACTTTCTATGTAGAATTTATTTTTAAGCTTATGTAATATTTATATTTTTCTCTTGAAAAAAATAATTGCTCAACTTTGGGTAGGCTTCTATTCTTATATCATCATCAGTTTTATGAATTAATCCAATCATGGATTATAAACAAATATCTTAAAAAGGTAAAATGAAATCCTATCCATATATTTTTTTGCTTTACCTATTATTAAGTAATGGTAGAAAAATAAATAAGTTTAACTCATCAGTTCAATAAAAAAAAAAAATAAGAATCAATTTCTCTATGGAACTGTTAATAATTGCTGTAAAAATTGTCAATGCCACTTGGAAGGTGATGTAGATTTTAAATTATGAATTAATTAAACTAAAAATCAATAAATTTTATATTTTAGTAAAATATATTTTGCAAAGCGAATACTACAAATTTAAAAAAAATTCTTCAATGCTTTATTTTATTTATATCAAACCTTATAGTTTCAATTCATCCACCATTGAAATAATCTTCCAGTAGAATTTTAACCCTCTATAAATTTACTGTTTACAACTTCCAAGTGGACATAAAATATATTTTTATGTTTCATTTGTATGATATTTTATTATAAAACAAAAAAAGATGCACTGATAAAAAATTTAGTTGGGATGCTTCAATGTATATATTACCGATCGATTTTTGATCAAAATTTAGTCATTGCAAATGGTAGATTCTTAGCTGTAAGAGGTTGTTACAGTTAACGTCCATGATGAATTTCTATGTTTCATAAATGTTAGTAATTTAAAAAAAAATGTTAGATATGGTACACAGTTATTTCATTAATCACAAGTGTTTTACAAAGATTAAAGCACCATAGAAAAGAAAAGCATAGCATAAAGGTTTTCTGTGTATCATGTCAGCAAGAAACAGTCCTATAGTTAGTTAACAGGCATGGGAAATTAAGTCAAACCAAATTCATTGAGAGTAATATGTTGAAAAAGTTAATTAATGGTTTCAAAAAGTGTTGTATGAAATAGATATTTTTAAAATACTGATGCAATCACAGTAGAACCTCCACTATCAGGAAGGCCCAGACAGAGAGTGAAGTCTATCCAGCTTACGAGTGAGATCTACAAGAAATTGAAACCATGAATAATCAAAGTTTTCATTTGTCTATTTATTAAAATGTTAATTAAAAAGGATGTAAAAATAATAATAAAAATTTTTAATGTTGATGAGAAATATTTAGATAGTATTACTATTAATATTAATAAGAATTATTCATTAAATTATTAGTTAGTTTGTTTATTTGGGTATTGTCAATTTATAAATAGAAATTTACAATATTGCAAACATAATTAAACATGTTACCAATTATTGGAGGATTTTGAGCAATAAAAAATCCTAACAAATGGTCCATTCACTTTCAAATCAATGTATAAACGTATAAAATTGTAAAGGTGTTAAAAAATAGCTTGATTTATCAATGAATTTATTCTATTATAATCGAAAAAATATGAGTTATGTTAAATTTTTCTTAAAAATTTTTTATTTATTTTTAGGCCTTCCAACCGCAACTGATTTTACCCCTGAAAATGGAAAAGTTTTTGGGCTTTAAACTGAATAGAATGTTGTTTATAATTTTATCCACCAACTATGTATATAATTGTATATATACATATATACTGAATTTGTATCTATCCCCTATTCTATAAGTATTATAGCTAGGATAAATCATTTAAAAATTAAAAATAAAAGAAATAATGGAGGTTCTACTGTGTTCGAGTATATTGTTTTTTTTATTTACTCTTTTAAGATTCCATGGTCATTCTTTATACAAAAGTGTTCAATGGTTTCTTCTGGTTTCGACCGCGTCCAGAAGAAACCATTGAATACTTTTGTTTTGTTATTATTTGACAATCATGAAAGGTACAATTTATAAAGGAAAAATTTGTTTTGATTTTTTTTGTTTTAAACCTCTGTAATATATTTTGTAAATTAATTCGTTTTTAAGCATTTTTTTTATTCTTTTGTTTGTTTAAACAAACAACACATGCATATATGTTTAAATATGAAAATTTATTAAGTAAGATGATAATTTTCAATTGTATTTACTTTTCAATTGAGAATTTGGCTACAGTCATTGTATCATATTGTGTATTTTATATGGTATTAATAATATTGAAAATGTTAAATATTTCTTAAAAAATATATTTTAATTGTGAGCCATCAGCAAATATTAAGATTTAACTGTCATTTTGTTGTTTTTTATTTATTTATTTTTCTTTATTGAAACCAATTGCTTATACAAACAAAAAAAAAATAAAATTAAGGTTGTTTTTAAAGTGTAACTACTCATTTTTTCAATTATCAGTTTTCTTAAAAAGTACACCATATCATGAAGTTAGTCATGGCTAAAATTGTATTGATGAAATCATCCATTAAACATAATCCAATACTTTAAGGTTTTTACATAAATTTTTACTCTTGTTGTTTAGTTATACTGAAATAAATAAAAGAAATCAACTAAATAAACAAAGATTTTTTCTTTATTTATTCTGATTATAAAAGTTAAAAAATCAAATAACACTACATTAAATTCTGTAGAGCTGCCTTGATATTATCAAACCTACGAAATATAAGCCAAGGGTCTCTAAGCTTTCAAAGTCCTTGGTAAATAACTTTTTCACTAAGTTCCAAAAGCCAAGACCTATCTAGTTCAATATACCAACAAATTAAAAATATTAATTACTGTCGAAATGTTAAGTTTAATTATGTACATCAGTTTTAATCATGTGTCTGAATTGGCTATTAAATAAAAAAAAATTATAATTATTTTGTACAAATGACTTAAGCAGTAAATATTACAATATAATCAGGTTAAACAATGCAGATCCGATCTGGCCCACAGGCCATAGTTTTGAGCCCTCTTACATACACTGTTCAGTCTAAACATGAACATGAATTTGGTTTAGCACTAGAAGAGAAAGAAATATATTAGGCAAATTCTACTTTTAGAAAATGTTTAAAGTGCAGATGATATTTAAAGGAAATAAAGTGCCTGCCAAATCTTAGTTTTTGATTGTACTTTTCATCTAAAAATATTATTAAAAAAACGATTGTGCATATCATTCTTCTAAGTAAGTTATGACCAAAATAATCACATTGTTTTAGGCAATACATTTGATACTTCCCCAAAGTTATTTTAAATAAACAAAACATCTTATGGGTATTGGAGTGTCACCAAGGACATGATTAATTATTAAGAACATTTGTTGATTTATTGAAAATTTATTATTTTATAACATAGAACAAACACTATCAAATCTGTAATGATTGCATTAATATATTTTGAAAATAAGGAATAATTAGATTTGAATAATGTTCAAATGCCCTAATGATATCGTGTTTGATCCTCATTCCACTTTTTCTGTATGTCTATTTTGTTTCAAAAAATTGACAAACTGTAATAATAATAATGCCACTGGTGCTTTGTTTTGCATAGTGTACTGTTACAATTAACATTGCTAGTATAGATCATTAAAATAATGTTATTCATAATTTTTTACCTTTTTCAGTCTTATTAACAGAGTTTTAAGTCATTGATCTTAAATAAAAACATTTGTATATTTTTAAGAAAAAGTATTGTATTTAAGGTTAAATGATACCCATATTTTAATTGCACTTTATTATGTTTCTTCTAAATGTTTCGTTTAAAATTAGCTGTAATAATAATTATCTACCTCCTCATGAGAAATTATTACTTTCTTGTGATGAACCAAGGGAAAACGAGCATATAAGAGTAACATTCACATCAAGAGTGGGCAAACGTGAGCCATGAATATGTATAGCCAACATTATTGATAGAGCATGACAAGCAAAGTCAAATTACAATAAAATAGGAATAGACTTATTTTTATCAAATAAAAATTTAATTTAATACACTTATTTCATTTATTAGATAAATATTTAATAATAATTTATGTTACTAATTCACAATGAGTTTTTAAAAATAAAAAACGATTTCTAATTGTACACATTTTTGGTGTAACTGAAATGTTTCTAATCATACCTCAATATGAATCCTTATTTTCATTATTTAAAGAAAAAAGTTGCAATTTTTCATCAAGTTTATTGCTAAATAGTAATTTTTATTCAATGTAAAACAAATATTTAATCAATACTGTGCAGCAATTACATATATTTTTGTTTAATATTAACTTTCATAACAAAAATATCTTGAACAGATTTTGGAACCAGCATGAGGTAATGGAAATAATTAATTCATTTTAAAAATATATTAATAATTTTTTTTTTAAGTTGTATTTTTATACAACTAATGGAATACCAAACCTAATTGGAATGATTGCTAATGAAAAATAAATAAGAAACATTATTTGATACCTATAACTTGATAATAAAATGTATAGCCAACATTATTTTTTAACAGGAGATTTAAAAAACTATAGAGATCCCTCCTCTTTCACGCTATGATAAGATAAACTACACAGATTAAAATATTTTTGCCCACTCCTGATTTTTATTTCTTATAAAAATGTATGATTCGTTAGATGTGTGTTACTTATGATTGCTTCATTTTACTGCGATTGAACTAAACTATAATTATTAATTTTTGCTATAAATCATGTTAGTTAAGCATTTCAAAAATAGCACTTCATCAAGATTTCAAACTTTTAGATGGTAAATTTTCAATAAATTATGACGAAAATAAAATGAAGAGGTTTTGACAAAGGAACATATAATGGGTTATTAAGTTTTATAAATCTTTTATTTTATCATAATTATATAACTAAGCGTGTGATAACCTCATTATATTTTTATACCATAAAGTAGTTAATTGTTTGCATACAAAAAATTCTGTGACCTTTGTATTAACCATCCTTGATAAGTTAAATCAATTAAAAAATATAAGTAACGCATTGGTGATTATTATTATTTATATTTGTTTGTCAAATTTCATTATGTATATTAAACTAATGTAATTAATTACATATATGAAAACCCCTCAATTTTTCAAGTTTCATACATGCAGATGAAATAATGCACTTGAAAATAAATTGATATATACTTTTTATAATATAGATATATATATATATATACTTTGTATTATTATTCATGATAATTGCTTTTAATAGTGTGTGTATATATACATAAACTGAGAAGTGATTATAACAATTACTAAAAATAAATGTCCAAGTGATAATCAACGGGTGGATATTTAAATTGCATTTTCTTTTTTCTTATTGTTATTTGATGCTTAATTTAAAAACAATTTACTATTTGTATGTTGCATTATAAATATAAATATATAAATATTTATTTAATATATTAAATGAAATCACATATTTGCCAGAGGTTGTTAAATAAAGTTGCTAGTCTGCAAATGAGATTGTGAAATGCTTTAAATTGTATTATAGCAAGCATACTGATTTAATAAAAAAAATTGTAACATTTTATATATTTTGAATAATTTTTAATTTGAGTTGGCATCCCCAGATCTACATTTTTTTCACATGATTGCCTGAAGGGCTAAAATACCAAATATTTTTTCTCGCAGTTAATAAAGGTTCATTGCTTTTTGAGTCTTTACTATACCTCATATCATTGAAAACTTTTCTCCCATCCTGAGAGTTACCTTTTATAAGAGATTTGTGACCATCTAATTTGGCTTGAAAGTCGAAAAAACTTGGAAATTTATTAGATTTTATCGGCTTGAGTTCTTTCTTCTTTTTCTTTTTCTTTGATACATCAGTGATTAATATTGCATCCAATGTCTTACTTCTTCGATTACGATAACTGCCAATCTGATTGTTGCTACTTTTTATACTCTTAATAAATGATTTATTTACTTCAAGTTTTTTTACTAATGTTTCATAAATTGCAATATTTGTATCAATTAATGGAATAGGGATCAATCTTCCTTTCTTTTCAACTTGAAAATAAATAAGCAATAAATATTCAAACAATGAACCATCAGCTAAGATGAAAAAGATTATATATTAATGCTAATAGTAAAAATTGAACTAATAGTTAGCAATAGCAAATTCATTTTATGATGATCTATGGTCTATTATTTTGAATGGTTCAATTCTGAACACTATGCCGAGAGATGATTCATCTTCCCATTTATCCTTACCCAAAACGATTTCCTAGCTGTAGGATGTCCATGAATTAAATGCAATAGTAGTATAGTTAAGTACATTTACTAAGGTACAATTACAGCATATATGATTATATAAATCAAAGAATTCTTTTATAAAAACTGTAGATCAGAATACACTTTTTTTTTTGTTTTTACAACAAATAATGTAATAGAATAATATGATTCGTCAACCATTACCATGCTAATTCTACTGTTAGTTATCACCAATGCAATACTTTGTATCCTGAAATATGAACAAGGAATGTACAAATACACTACCAGTCGTATTCTAGGGAGCATCCTAAATGGAAGATTGGATCACTTTGCAAGCATTTTATTCAGAACAGATTATTTTGAAACAGTATTAGTGATACCCATGAGTTTACTGAAATATAGTTTGGAGCAAAGCTGCAAAAGATAGAATACCTCAAATGTCCATGGATTTGTTTACAAAGGAATTTATTACTGTTCACAAACAGTAGATTTGGAAAAATTATGATCAGTAAAACTGTTCTAATACAGTTTTTGATGAAACAGAAGTATATCTTGCGTTTTATAAGTAAACTTCTACAGATCTACAAAAATATGTACAGTTGATACACTCAACTTAACCTAATACTTCTACAGACATATTTGTATATAATATGATAGAAGATGTTTTTTGGGATACTGTAAGAATCTAATTTAAAATACAAAGCATTGTATTTTAATATACGCTGTACCCTTTGCCGTTAGCTCATGTTCACATGCACCAACAAGGTAAAATTATGAAAATCAAAAATCACTTCTTATAAACATACAAAGCTTATACTTCTATATAACTTAGATTGCCGAAAAGTAATGGATTCATTTCATAGTCATTCGAGCACAGCGTAAACCTGATTTCCCAACAAATAGTTTACTAAATATGACCAAAAATACCTTAAAGCATAACTATCAAAATTTTCAAATGAATGTTGTTTTTTTATAATAAACCTTATATTGCGAAATAACAAAAATTGTTAAATATAAAATTTGTAGATAACATTCAGGCCAAATAAGCAGCGAATGGGAAATTGCGATAATTGTGGATGACTTTATTTGTAACAAAGTAAGGAGTTTTGAGGATTTTAAGGAGTTTGGATTGTGGACATTGGATACGAGAGGAATTTAATTGCTTAGTAGAGCTCCAAAGCTCTACTCATTAAGTCCAAATAAATTTTATAATAGCCATGAATATGATTCTTTTATAATTAATTGGGAGCTTAGATTGTTTGTTAATAAATGTTGAAGCAGCGTGAAATGGCATCAAGGGCAAATATAAATTATAAATTTTCTTATTTTTGATCACTTAATTTTCCGGCATCAGGGAGATGTTTAGTAGTTCCTGTTTTACTTATATATGAGGGAAAAACATGTTCTGGAAAAAAAATTAAATATTTTATCTGTTTGTACAATATAGCTTTTATTTATCATGAGAGATAAAGTTGTTGGAATCTAGGGAGTTTACATTTCCTTATTTGCTTGTAGTTAAATAATTCAATAATACATATTTGTAAAATATAATTTAATTTTCATTGATTATGAAAATAGATCATCTATGGGAATTTCATAATCTATGAAGTCCCTTTCTATGGGTGTTTAGAAAACAGTGCAAATTAATCGTGGATTGGATTATACGATTATTTTTATACATACTCACATAAGGATACTAGGTAATAGGTTTCTCCTGTTTCTAGCAGTTCCAAACCACTCTTCCAAGTTGGTGGCTCATTAATTTTTTTTAGATTTCCCTTGCTATCACACAGATCTATCTCAACTAACAAAAAAAAAATCAATAATTAAAAAGATTACTGATTTAACTCAAAATGCAAAGAATCAGAGCAAATCTATTAACCTTCATTTGGCACATCAGCTTTTATTTTTATGTACTCATAAATTAGTCTCACATAACAGTTAGGATTAATTAGCATCTCATCTGAATCTAAAAGTATTTATACATATAAATAAAAAATGCATATTATATACATTAAAATGCATGTATACACAAGTTTACCTCCATATACCACTTTGGCAAACATTATTGTGTTTAAAATTCTGGCTTTATAAATTATAAATAGGTTTGTTTTATTCATAAGTTGACACTAGCCAGCCATTCCACATGGCCTTCATGTTTTGAAAGCCTTCCTGAGTTGCCATAGCAACAATCAACAAACTGAAGGGTTGTTTTGATCACATGTCAGAACAAGGATGGAGGTTAAAACATTTTGACACAATACAAGAGCTCTGTTTAATTTTGTTTATATTAGTATAAATTAATGAGTACAAAATGGTGCAAGCCAACATTGATTCAATTTTGGCTGTTGATCCTGAAAAGCTATCATCACAAGAGAAGGATGACTTATATGAAAGCCTTATGTGGCTCAATGTTGAACCCAATACACCACATCATAAATTTGAATCCTTATTTGTGTTAGCAAAAGAAGTTATGAAGTATAAAGGGGAGCAGGTAAGTATATGCTATGTCACTCACATTTCAGGAGTTAATCATGATAAATTTTATTTATCTTATTATGTTATTTACTTATTATTTCTCTAGGTTGAAAGTTTGCTGGCAGATTTAGATATTTTAGCCTCAAATGCAAGTGAAGGTGAGTGGAATTGTTTATTTATAAAATAAAATTATTATATTATCACTATTTTTATTTGCCAGGAACCAATTTTCGAATGAATAATAATAATAATATACCTATTATTATTATTATTATTATTCAATATTTTATTTATTTAAAATTTTATTTTATTTTTTTATTCTATAAAAATTTCATCAATTATTAAATTATGCCATGGTCAGAATGTACCATAAAACCCAAATGCTCAATCTTATATTAGACTTTGCTTGTTTCTAATAAAGTAAAAACTTATAACTTTAACTAATAATTTGGCAAGTTTTTAATAAAAATGTAAGGCAACTAGCGTAAAAATTATTTTAAATGATTGTTACAGAATTTTTGTTGTCCTTCTAATATTAAGAACGAACTAATTGTTGGAATAATTACTTCAAAAATTAATTGAGTATTTGTTGTTATAAATTACTGTTTTAGTTACTTTGTTCAATTATCTGTCTAATATTAGTATACCCATTTCACATTAATTAAGAATGTTTAGACATATTAAAAACTCTATATCTAATAATTAACTTGTTTATTTAAATTTTTAAACTTCTTCTTATCAAATCCATAAAATAAAAAAAAAATCAACATTTTCAATATAGGTTTTCTTGCTTCAATGAGATATCTCTATTTATTTTGTATTAAGGAATTAATATTAAAATATCTTACAACTAAATATGATTAAATGTGCAAATATTAATGACTGAAATTAAAATGGTACTTGTGTATTAGCAGGTCAGCAGAGACTGTTATCCACTACTGTTTATAACCTGAACACTAAAAATGCTGATACTGATAATATCTACCTTCTTATTCATATTAACGGTAATCGAAATGCACAAAATGTAATAATAAAATGCTAATTCTAGGTGCATTGAGTCCCGTTCCCCTTCTTATATAAATGTTTTCCCTACACTTTCAATAAAATCATCCACATTTATATCCTTGTCAAAATCCATTTGATGACCTTTTTCACATAAATTCATCTCTGTAATTATTCTGAACTTCAGGAAGTATTGTAATTGACAGATTCTTCTTTTAAAGACTGTTATTCTCAAAGTTGTTATTTTAAATATGCAATAAAAAAAAGAATAAGACAAAAACACAAAATTAAATTTGGAAAAAATACAGAAATTTAAATAGGCAACAAACAAAATTAACAAGACAAAAACACCAAAAAAACAATACAGAAAACAATTTAAGAACTAACTTACAAATAACTTAATTGGGAAGAATGATAAGAAGTCAGAAGAGATGAAGAGGTAGTTTCCTTACAGACTGGCTCATAGGGGGATCCGGGGGGAGGGGGGAGAGCACGGGAGGACGTCTGGGGGAGACGGTTTTTTGTGTACTGTGGAGGATCCATTACAGTACATACTTATAGGCAAATAATGTGATGATAGTTGTTAAAATATATGATTAAAATAACAGAAATAGCATGAATGAAACTATTGTTTAGATATTTTAATAAACCTATGATACCTTTCTATAAATACTAAAAGTTTATTTCTAAGTTATTGTTGATTTTTTGCCCGTCTACCGCTGTGCCCCCTAGAAAAAATCCTGGATCCCGCCCTTGGACTGGCTAATACACAAGTAACATTAAAATATATAGATGATAAATCACCTCTGATGTTTTTTGTAATGTTGTAGTGTATGTGTATTTCTAAATTGTATTCGTTTTGAAGGTGGAGGTAATGAAGAATTACAAGGAGAACTGTTGAAAGCTAATAAGCAAATTGAAACTCTTACGGAAGAAATTGAAAATAAAGAAAAAGAACTCGAAAATGAAAAGCTTCATATTGAAAAAGTAATAAAATTCTTCTTGATCAGAAAATTGTGATATTTATTCACTCTAATGACATTTAAAACTTAATTGAAGGAACTAGTGTATAAACTATTTATTGTCATATGTAGATCTGTTTGCAATATTATTAACTAATTGATACTAAGCTGTTATTTTTTCCTTAAGTATGCAAATTACATTAAATTTAAATGAAAATTAATTTAATTTAAGAAATTTATATTAACCCTACTGGTACAGTTGGCTATAAGAAAATGAGCAGCCAGATATAATCTTACAGAGTATTAGAATATACCTTAATTTATAATAATTTAATGTTTCCTCTCCCCAAAAATATAAACAATAATTGATATGAAAATTGGAGTGTAGATTTGGTTATTTATTGGGTTTTCAATGTCCTACTTCACTGCAATCAGTTTTGGATATCATATATGTTAATAACTTATTTTAGCCAGAGTACAACAGCCAAGCTTCATTCAATGATTGCGGCATGAAATAAGTTTAAATTTATCCTGGCTAGACCCAAACCGGTACCATTTCTGACTAAATTCGCTAAAGTATTGCTTTAACAAGCTTGGTATCCATGGCCTGTACAGCTAACCAATAATAAACTGACTGGCCTATATAACTTAAGGCCAAAAGTAGCATGATACAATCAAAATTAAGGAACTCATACTCAAACAATATTTAACCAATAAATTCTTTTAACAATTCAAAAATTTTAATTTTGGTCAATCCAAGTATTCCCAGAGTTATTGTATATTAATTCGCATATATTTAATTTATAATCAAAACCTAAAATATGCAGCAACTAACTCGGAGCTGGTTGGATTAAAAGAATATTATTTCTTTACATATAATGATTGAGGATGAAAAGCTTTAATAGTTTTTTAAGTTCTAGAATCAAGACCTAGGACAAGTAACAGTAAAGATGGTGTTAGTTAAATTTATTGAACATTATTTCTTGCTATAAAATGATTGAGAATGAATTTTTTTTTAGTTTTTAGCTTCTGGAATCTATTTTACTTTAAAAACACTGTTAATGACATATATTTTCAATTTTCTTTTGAAAATATTTCGATGTTTACATTGAACCGAAGAAACATTTTTCTGCTTTTTTTTTATTGCAATTATTTTAAGCTATCTAGATCATCGGTTCCCAACCAAGGCCCGTGGTCCACCTTTGGACCTTATGCTTTATAGGACTGTTTGTGCAGGGTGTTTAGATTGTTTAGATAAAAAAATTGAGTGGAAACAATTTGAATCTCTCAGATGCTTGTAACTACTGGTTGTATAGCTGAATCCATGAGTGCATTGAGCCAGCAACTTTGATCCTAAATATAAGTTAATAAGCCGTGCTTCGTGTCCCTCCTCCACTACAATCTGTTAGTGTTGTGTATTTGTTGCATATTTATATTTAGTTAAGGGGCCTCAATGTATTCGTTTCAAACTTAGTGGTCCACTCAACTAAAAAGTTTGGGAACTGCTGATCTTGATTATTAATTAACATTTTTTTTATTTCCTTTTTTGTTTATAATTTAGTATTAAAACACTTTTTTATACTAAATACTTAATTTTAATTTCAATACCTTTTTAGTCATTTGAATAGTACTGCTAATTTATAAAAAACAAAAAGTAAACAGGCCTATTTTAAGTAGCTGATTCGTTTTACAATTGAATCTTACGAGCATTTTTCTAGAGCAAGTGGTTTATTCTGGACAAGCTTAAGTGTCTATTGTTCCAGCTTAGTTGAGGGTGTTGCCAGGATTGAAAGTGGCAAAACTAAAAAAATTTAATTGTGGTTGGAAGAGGACAGTCGATGAAGCAAATTTATTGAAACATTTTAAGAAATACCTTATTCCGCAAGTACATCGTTCATTATATGAAAGTTAATAAGACCAACTTAGTATTCCTCAAATATAGTTACATTTTTTCAAAATAAAAGTAATTTTATTATAATTTATTTTATTTTTATATGATATAATTTTTTAAATATTTTATTTGAAAAGAAAAGATATGGCCATTTTCACAGTTACTATTGAAATCACTTCACTCATTTTTTAAAAATAAAAGTAATTTTATTATAATTTATTTTATTTTTATATGATATAATTTTTTAAATATTTAATTTGAAAAGAAAAGATATGGCCATTTTCACAGTTACTATTGAAATCACTTTACTCATTTTAGCTGTTTTCATAATGTGTATAACTTTTCTAATCACTACCATTTCGTGATTGTTTAGATAATGGATTTTTTTTTTTTAGTTACTGTCTGATATTGCAGAACTTCAAAAAGAAAAAGCTGATTTACGTAAAGAGATAGTAATAATGCAAACTGAGGGTCATAATGGATTAGTATCAAGCATTCAAGATGAGAGCTCTGATGACACAACGCAGCTTAAAGAAATGATCCAGCATAAGAATAAACATATTTTACAACTTCTTTCAGATATTCAGGTATTGTTCCATCCATTCTTATAAAATATTGTTACGGGCTACTGGGTATTAAAATGAATTAAACAATTCCTTGATTAAAGATACTAATATTTATTAACAAAATGATAAAAAGGAACAATTAAACTATTAACAATTAAATTATTGAACTAATACAAATTTATAATAACAATATTCTAAATATTTATTATCTAGGTCTAACTCCTATTTAATTATTACAATAATATAAGATATTACTAATTCTAGATAGCTTAACTAGTTACAATAGTTTCTATGAATATTATAAGCGTCTCGTTGGACTTCTGGATCCTGCTTCTCAGCTGTGAGCGATATAGCTGGTCCATGTGGCGGTGGCCGAAACGCATCTCCAGTCTTCTAACCAGCTCCCCGTAGTTAGACCGCACCGACATGGGCATCCCCTGGAGTACTCCTAAGGCGTCTCCACGCAAGGCCAGGCACAACGCTGATGCTTGGGTCTCTTTTGACCACCCGTGGATTGAAGCCGCTGTCTCGAAGAGAGTCATGTAGTCCTCCCACGGCGTCTTTGCGTCGAATACTGGAATAGTGTTGTGATTTGGTGGCGTCCCAGCATTGACGGGCATAATGGTCCTATGAAGGCTGCCCTCGGAGGAACAGTCGGTTTCGTTCGTCGGTAGGTTGCTCATACGTCCCTCGAGAGCTTCTACTCTTAGCCTAAGTTCGTTTTCAATAGAATTCAATTTTTCTCCTAGCCTAGATTCTACATTAGCTACCTTATCATTTACATTGGCTAACTTATTATCTACATTAGCTACTTTATTATTTACATCGGCTAACTTATTATCTACATTTTCCATTAACTTAGTCTCTAATGTGCCTAACTTAGACTCTAATGTATCCAATAAATCACTTTTTACAGTACCTAATTCATTACCTAGCTCATTTTTAACATTGCTTAATTCATTACCTAGCTTATTTTCTACATTGCTTAACTCATTTTTAAAAGTTGCAGGCAACCTGCTTAAATCAGTCTCAAACAGAACGTCATCCGGATTTTCCCCTAAATCTACAAAAAATTGACGCAAACGCTGTTGCAGCACATTTTTAGTTCCGGAAGAATCAAGATCACGTTCTTCTAACTCCCGTTTCAAATCCGCAACTTTTAAATCAATTAATTTAACACTTTTAGAAGCCATTCCACATACAGTAGCCAAATAATTACAAAATGCAAAATAATAGCAATTACACAATAATCCCACTTCTGACACCAATTTGTTACGGGCTACTGGGTATTAAAATGAATTAAACAATTCCTTAATTAAAGATACTAATATTTATTAACAAAATGATAAAAAGGATACAATTAAACTATTAACAATTAAATTATTGAACTAATATAAATTTATAATAACAATATTCTAAATATTTATTATCTAGGTCTAACTCCTATTTAATTATTACAATAATATAAGATATTACTAATTCTAGATAGCTTAACTAGTTACAATAGTTTCTATGAATATTATAAGCGTCTCGTTGGACTTCTGGATCCTGCTTCTCAGCTGTGAGCGATATAGCTGGTCCATGTGGCGGTGGCCGAAACGCATCTACAGTCTTCTAACCAGCTCCCCGTAGTTAGACCGCTCCGACATGGGCATCCCCTGGAGTACTCCTAAGGAGTCTCCACGCAAGGCCAGGCACAACGCTGACGCTTGGGTCTCTTTTGACCACCCGTGGATTGAAGCCGCTGTCTCGAAGAGAGTCATGTAGTCCTCCCACGGCGTCTTTGCGTCGAATACTGGAATAGTGTTGTGATTTGGTGGCGTCCCAGCATTGACGGGCATAATGGTCCTATGAAGGCTGCCCTCGGAGGAACAGTCGGTTTCGTTCGTCGGTGGGTTGCTCATACGTCCCTCGAGAGCTTCTACTCTTAGCCTAAGTTCGTTTTCAATAGAATTCAATTTTTCTCCTAGCCTAGATTCTACATTAGCTACCTTATCATTTACATTGGCTAACTTATTATCTACATTAGCTACTTTATTATTTACATCGGCTAACTTATTATCTACATTTTCCATTAACTTAGTCTCTAATGTGCCTAACTTAGACTCTAATGTATCCAATAAATCACTTTTTACAGTACCTAATTCATTACCTAGCTCATTTTTAACATTGCTTGATTCATTACCTAGCTTATTTTCTACATTGCTTAACTCATTTTTAAAAGTTGCAGGCAACCTGCTTAAATCAGTCTCAAACAGAAAGTCATCCGGATTTTCCCCTAAATCTACAAAAAATTGACGCAAACGCTGTTGCAGCACATTTTTAGTTCCGGAAGAATCAAGATCACGTTCTTCTAACTCCCGTTTCAAATCCGCAACTTTTAAATCAATTAATTTAACACTTTTAGAAGCCATTCCACATACAGTAGCCAAATAATTACAAAATGCAAAATAATAGCAATTACACAATAATCCCACTTCTGACACCAATTTGTTACGGGCTACTGGGTATTAAAATGAATTAAACAATTCCTTAATTAAAGATACTAATATTTATTAACAAAATGATAAAAAGGATACAATTAAACTATTAACAATTAAATTATTGAACTAATATAAATTTATAATAACAATATTCTAAATATTTATTATCTAGGTCTAACTCCTATTTAATTATTATAATAATATAAGATATTACTAATTCTAGATAGCTTAACTAGTTACAATAGTTTCTATGAATATTATAAGCGTCTCGTTGGACTTCTGGATCCTGCTTCTAAGCTGTGAGCGATATAGCTGGTCCATGTGGCGGTGGCCGAAACGCATCTCCAGTCTTCTAACCAGCTCCCCGTAGTTAGACCGCTCCGACATGGGCATCCCCTGGAGTACTCCTAAGGCGTCTCCACGCAAGGCCCGGCACAACGCTGACGCTTGGGTCTCTTTTGACCACCCGTGGATTGAAGCCGCTGTCTCGAAGAGAGTCATGTAGTCCTCCCACGGCGTCTTTCCGTCGAATACTGGAATAGTGTTGTGATTTGGTGGCGTCCCAGCATTGGCGGGCATAATGGTCCTATGAAGGCTGCCCTCGGAGGAACAGTCGGTTTCGTTCGTCGGTGGGTTGCTCATACATCCCTCGAGAGCTTCTACTCTTAGCCTAAGTTCGTTTTCAATAGAATTCAATTTTTCTCCTAGCCTAGATTCTACATTAGCTACCTTATCATTTACATTGGCTAACTTATTATCTACATTAGCTACTTTATTATTTACATCGGCTAACTTATTATCTACATTTTCCATTAACTTAGTCTCTAATGTGCCTAACTTAGACTCTAATGTATCCAATAAATCACTTTTTACAGTACCTAATTCATTACCTAGCTCATTTTTAACATTGCTTAATTCATTACCTAGCTTATTTTCTACATTGCTTAACTCATTTTTAAAAGTTGCAGGCAACCTGCTTAAATCAGTCTCAAACAGAACGTCATCCGGATTTTCCCCTAAATCTACAAAAAATTGACGCAAACGCTGTTGCAGCACATTTTTAGTTCCGGAAGAATCAAGATCACGTTCTTCTAACTCCCGTTTCGAATCCGCAACTTTTAAATCAATTAATTTAACACTTTTAGAAGCCATTCCACATACAGTAGCCAAATAATTGCAAAATGCAAAATAATAGCAATTACACAATAATCCCACTTCTGACACCAATTTGTTACGGGCTACTGGGTATTAAAATGAATTAAACAATTCCTTAATTAAAGATACTAATATTTATTAACAAAATGATAAAAAGGATACAATTAAACTATTAACAATTAAATTATTGAACTAATATAAATTTATAATAACAATATTCTAAATATTTATTATCTAGGTCTAACTCCTATTTAATTATTATAATAATATAAGATATTACTAATTCTAGATAGCTTAACTAGTTACAATAGTTTCTATGAATATTATAAGCGTCTCGTTGGACTTCTGGATCCTGCTTCTCAGCTGTGAGCGATATAGCTGGTCCATGTGGCGGTGGCCGAAACGCATCTCCAGTCTTCTAACCAGCTCCCCGTAGTTAGACCGCTCCGACATGGGCATCCCCTGGAGTACTCCTAAGGCGTCTCCACGCAAGGCCAGGCACAACGCTGACGCTTGGGTCTCTTTTGACCACCCGTGGATTGAAGCCGCTGTCTCGAAGAGAGTCATGTAGTCCTCCCACGGCGTCTTTGCGTCGAATACTGGAATAGTGTTGTGATTTGGTGGCGTCCCAGCATTGGCGGGCATAATGGTCCTATGAAGGCTGCCCTCGGAGGAACAGTCGGTTTCGTTCGTCGGTGGGTTGCTCATACATCCCTCGAGAGCTTCTACTCTTAGCCTAAGTTCGTTTTTAATAGAATTCAATTTTTCTCCTAGCCTAGATTCTACATTAGCTACCTTATCATTTACATTGGCTAACTTATTATCTACATTAGCTACTTTATTATTTACATCGGCTAACTTATTATCTACATTTTCCATTAACTTAGTCTCTAATGTGCCTAACTTAGACTCTAATGTATCCAATAAATCACTTTTTACAGTACCTAATTCATTACCTAGCTCATTTTTAACATTGCTTAATTCATTACCTAGCTTATTTTCTACATTGCTTAACTCATTTTTAAAAGTTGCAGGCAACCTGCTTAAATCAGTCTCAAACAGAAGGTCATCCGGATTTTCCCCTAAATCTACAAAAAATTGACGCAAACGCTGTTGCAGCACATTTTTAGTTCCGGAAGAATCAAGATCACGTTCTTCTAACTCCCGTTTCAAATCCGCAACTTTTAAATCAATTAATTTAACACTTTTAGAAGCCATTCCTCATACAGTAGCCAAATAATTACAAAATGCAAAATAATAGCAATTACACAATAATCCCACTTCTGACACCAATTTGTTACGGGCTACTGGGTATTAAAATGAATTAAACAATTCCTTAATTAAAGATACTAATATTTATTAACAAAATGCTAAAAAGGATACAATTAAACTATTAACAATTAAATTATTGAACTAATATAAATTTATAATAACAATATTCTAAATATTTATTATCTAGGCCTAACTCCTATTTAATTATTACAATAATATAAGATATTACTAATTCTAGATAGCTTAACTAGTTACAATACTTTCTATGAATATTATAAAATTACACTACAATTTATAACTAATAATTAACACTTACAGTTCACTAGTCCACCGACCGTAAGATTCTCCAAGTATGACAAACTGGCACACAGTAACAAACAGAAACAGTTTATTACACTCAAAAGACTGTCACACTTAGCACACTGATACACTTAGCACACGGGCCGGTTCAACACTGACTAGTTTATCAAACTAACACTCACTTATCACAGGTCTTCTCTGGTCTACTCTCAGGCTAAGACTGACTGGCTCGAGGTGAGGGAAGTATTTAAATAGGCAAGGCCGAACATTCTAGAACACGGAGGGGCCAGACAATTCCGGAATATTCTTAATCCTTTTCCGACAAAAGAAGACGATCTAGAACGGTCCTAATCCTATTTTAACTTCTCCCGCCGACGGATTTAAGCCGCTAATCCCCTTGCTTCCGTCTTCCTGCCGGCGCCTGTAACAATATTTTTGAATTGCTTATTTTAATAAGCACTAATCCCTTGCACAGCAATATGTATAAATATATGGTCCAAATAATAATAATAATAAATATGGTCCAAATATACATAAATTCTTATTATTTCTAATATTTGTTCATTTTTATGGAATTGTAAAATATTAATTTTATAGGTCTTGGAAAAAGAAAATGAAATAATTAATACAAAGCTAAATTCTATTCGCCAAGAATTATCAGATGCTACAACAAACCTTACAAAATTTTCTGGAGAAAATATATCTTTAAGACAAGCCAACTATGAATTTCAGGGTAAGATTTTAATTTGAAATAAATCTGGAGTAAGTAAGGCTCTGAGCTTTTATATCCCAGACCCAGTTCGATTTTAACGAAATCCAACTTAGGAGCATTATGGTTCTTTTGGATGAAGTCACCATAAAATACAATGAAGAAACAGAGTTGATTGTATTTGAAAACTTTTAACAATGAAGAAACAGAGTTGAATGTTAACAAACATTTCAGTCTACAGTATTTACAGTATCTACAGAGCATGGCTCAAAAATAATTTGCATTCTTATTTGATTTTTTTGTTCTACCTAACTAAGAAATAAATCACATTTAAGCATCAAAATTCCCACTAATTCCCTTTTCCTACTCAATCTTGTCCTTTTAGGGGCCCCAGAGCCAATCATTGATTTGTAATACAGAAAATGTATGCTTTATCAAAATGTGGTCTCATAACATTTAAGTTTTGGAGTGTTTAAGTCCAATATATGCTACAATAGCATGCCATATATTTTCATTTATTTGTTTTTTTCTTTATATATGTGTGTCTATACATACATAAAGCTTATCTGTTCAAATGCCTTTCATGTTGTAACAATGATTTTCTTTAATATTTATATCAATTGAAATCATTTCTATCTAGTTCAATATCTTTCAGTTTAGTAAAAGTATAATGTAATTCATTCCCTCTGATCTGATTGTTAGAGTTTTATTCATTTAGGATAGCTTTAGAGTTAGAAATTAGAAATAGCTAATGCAAATAATAAAAATTATAGTATTTTAACTTTGTGTAAAATTAATATCATATAAAATAAATAAAAAATATTTGAATTCACTACAAAAGGTTTTAACATGCATGCATATTTATTTAGAAAAATTGGCAACTCTAGAAGAAAGAAACATTGGTTTGACATCGCAGGTGGCTGAGCTGGTTGAAGAAAGAAATAAGCGTGAAAGCCATCTCGACATTTTAATTGATGCACTTGAAGAAAGAGTGGCTAAATGGCAGGTAAAAATAATGTTTGTGTAATTGATGATGATTTTGCGATGTAATGCAGCTTAATATTATAACTTTTTAACAATAAGACTGATCCCCTTATTTTTAACAGGAGATTCTCGCTCAAAAGGATGAAGAAGTACAAGAACTTCGAGCTAAGTTGAATGAAACAGCAGAAACTCCTGGCCCTAAAGGATCAATGGCATTTGCCGCAAATTATACAGAATTGTCTAAAGTAAAATTTGCTTAATATTGTGTGTAATTACAAAAATGATTACAAATTGATCATTTTTAATTAATCTTTTACATTTTGTCAGACAATTGATGAACAAGAAGATATTATTAAGAAACTTCATGAACAGCTAAAACAAGCAACAGAAGATATGACTAAAAGTTCAGTCCAGGTACAAGAATTAAAACAGAGAGCTGAAGAGAAGTAAGATTTATTGAAATTGATAATTTAAAGTTTTAAAAAAATTAAGTTTTTTACATTCCAAGCTTTTATTTTTACTGCACTAATATGTTAAAAAATTACATTAGAACATCCTACCAACTTTGGATTGCTCTTCCCCTCATTTGTAGATAGTATTTCCAAGAAACAATCCGTTATCAAATGCATCTACAATCTCTTCAAATTTCAAATTCTCTTCTAATCCCTTCCAGCCCATAAGATCTCAGTAATATGACATAAATATACTTTTCAATAGATCTGTATTCCTTATCTGGTATTCCTTTCTCCTCCATTCACCTTTTGTCTGGAGTCCTAGTTCTGCTATTACCTGACCTAATCCTTCCTTACTAACATTAAAAACACTCCTATTCCACTTCCTGCTCATATATAACAATATAATTGTAAACCTTGTATTGTATTATACAGGAAAATATAAGGATAATTATGTAAGTTTTAATGACTGCACATATATTTTATAATAATTTTGTTTGCTTGTAGTTTGCTTTTGTTTTTTTAAATTACATGGATTCTCATACATTTTTTTTATATTAGTTCATTTCATAACTTTTATATTGTTTTACAAGAATTCTCCCCCCCCCTTTTTTTTTTGTTTCTTTTATAATATTTATGAATTTTATGTTTTCTTCTAAGAATATACCATCTTAAGCTAAAGGAAATTTCCATTGTCATAAATTATTATAAAAACTTACATTGTTTCAGAAGTGGCAGTAGTGAGGACTCAATGAAATATGAGGAACTTAAAGAAGAGTTGGAGAAAGCTCGTAATCAAATTCATTTCCTCCAAGAAAAAGTAAATGATGCTGAACAGGATGCACAATTCAGAGCAGAAGAAGTATGTTAAATTATGATTTCATATTCAATTATTTATATTCTGTGGTAACTATTACCTAATACACTTGATGCTTAATAAATTCTTATGTCTGATTTCTGTTATGCCTAAAAATACAAATATCATTCTAAAATGTTTTCTAGATGACTGAACTGATAATACAGCTGAGAGAATATGAAGAAGGTGTTTATGGACTTGCAGAGGCAAGGAATCAAGTGAAAGATCTTAAAAAACAATTGAAAATAAGAGACGGTCAGATTCTAAAGCTAGTTGAACAAATAAATATGCTATCACTCCAGTCAGGAGAAGATGCTCAAATTGACATGTACGTTCATTTTTTTATTTGTTTAGATAGAAATAACTTTTGCTATAGTTAATAAATTTAATTTTGATTAGTGAAAATTATGGGAAGTATTTTGAAGATGAAGATAAAAACAGCAATATTGATGTGCAGACTCAACTAAGCGCTGTTCAACAGACCGCTATAAATCTCAGTGTACAGGTAATTTTTAAACATTGATTTAATAAATGCATAATAATATTATTATATATTCTTAATTTTGATATACTTAATTTTTTGTTGCTTTCTACTTAAAATAGAATTTTGAATTGCGAGCAAAAGTAGCAAAACTTAGTGAAGAATTAAAAACAAAGGAAGAAGTGAAAAACAAAGAACAAGGTGAGTTAATTCTCAAAACTATAATTCCTAAAATTATTTTTAAAACATTCATTTATACTTAATAGAATTTCAATTGATTTAAAGTTTTTTAAGTAATCATGGATTACTTGCATTTTAATATTTAAAAAATAATTGAAAGAATGACAGATAGTGATTATTAGAATGGCATGAACATAAAGGATAAATATTTTGGAAACTCTTTTCTCTAATATGATTTATTTTATTTTTTTAACATTAATTACATATTTTGTCTGATATTAAAATTTTTAATATTTGTTTTTAGTATTATTATTTTATTTTGTTTTATTATTATTTGTGATTTATTTCCCATTTCTTATCTTTACTGATTATATTTCTTTTTTGAACTTATGATGTTATTCAATTCCACATTTATCATTAATCATATTGCCCTTCAATAATTAGTTGTTATTAAAATGTACATATAACATATAAGGATAAATACTAATTTGTATAAATATTTTTTACAAAATGTAAAATTAACAGTAAATGAATGCTTCTATTGATAAGGGACAAGCATTCAGAAAAAAATCAGAATACATTCTGCAGTTATTAAAAATGAGACAATTTTTCTGAATTACAGATTTATCAGATAAGAAAGACCTTGAAGACAAGTTAAGGCTTGCTATAGAAGAAAATGAATCTCTACGCAAAGGCTTACATGAGATTTTAGAGAGTATACAAAATCAAGATGGTAATAATATACAGTGTTTATGCCATCATGGTGTTGGGTTATAGTAAATTTTATGGATTATTTTGATATCAAATTTTGTTAAAGGTAAAACCAGAGTTGTAATCGAGTCAGAATGTTTAGAGTCACTTTTGGACGCCTTGGATGCAAGACATGTTTCTGGCTGGTACCATCCTGCCATGAGGCTCCAAGCAGTTATTAACAAGCTACAAGGAAACAATGATGCACTTAGGCAGGAACTGAGGGAATCTAGGTACTGTTATTCTGTACAAAGATGTTTATTATTAATCTATAAAAAATTAACATTATTTAAACATTTAAAATAAATACTATCTCAAGATTTTATCTAAGCTGAGAGACAAACCTTGGCAGATCAGTTTTTGATTGAGGTTTTTAATTTTATAATTTTGATGCTATATTTAAGCTGTGACATACAATAAAGTCATCTATTTGTTTAAGAAAAACAAAATCAGTTTTGGTTTTATGTTTAATGTTTGACATTGGTAGGGAACGAAGAAGTTCATTGTGTAAAGTACTTTTATTATTATTAAAAGTAATTATTGGAGAAATTACGCGAGACCTTCGGAGAGAGAGAGTTCACCGTGAGAGGCCTCTGGTTTGGGTCTAGCGGAACGATTCCGAAAAGAACATGGAGCTTCCTCGATGACCTGGGTGTCAATGCCAGGGATGTGGCAGTGCTCGCCGAGAATATTATTCTTGATTCCTGGGGATAATTCATCATCATATATGTAGTAGCTGATGCCCCACATGCTAATATTTAATACATTTTCTTTATTTTCTTGTATATAAAGACAAAAAAAAAAAAAAAAGGGAAGAAGGAAAGAAGGAAGGAGGAAGGAGGAAGGAAGAAAAAAAATATCGGACATACTGTACTTTTAAGTATGCATTTAAAACAAACAAATTGTAATGTACAATATATCCGATATGGATTGATCAGTATGCTGTGTATTACGGCAATCCAATATAGTTGGACAGCATTGCTGCAAATAAAGCATTTCTCTCTCTATTAAAATACTTTTATTAATATTTGTATTTCTCATTCTTATTACTAATAAAGTAAAAAAAGTAAATAAATAAAATTTTCTTGAAATTAATTTTATCTTTTTTCTCATTAGATTCAGAGAGAGCTATTTCCAAGCAGAGCTTCAGACTGCTATGATGCAACTCGGAGAGCTACAGGATAAATTAAAGATGCTTGAAATCCCAGTCACTCCAGTTCCAGCTCCTAGGACTCAGGTTTTCATTTCTTTACACACATTTGTATTACACTTTATGCAGACAGATTTAGGGATACAGTTTTTATATTCATTATTTTGAGTTTCAAAAACATTGTCAGTACATCAAAAATATAATGTGAATAACCCCTTCATTTATATTTCCTATGTTCTATTTTATATACAAGTCCATTACACATACCCAACATTCAGATAAAAACAGAAAATGTATTTTAATTTTTCTTGAAATGAAAGTGGATAATTATATACGTAAAAACATTGAGTTGCAAAAACATTCTTACTTTTTATAATGTCAAATTTACTTCAAATGTTTGTTTGTTTGTTCATTTAACGTCACTTTATGCTGCTATGGCTAATCGGACCTAAAAAAAAAAATAAATGATAATAAGACATCAAACCTCAGCAAATCCCAATTGGAAAATATTAAAAATTTGTTCAAACCAGTTCATAAGTTTATGATATTGCATGAAAGGTTATTTGTGAATACTTATTGAAATATTATTATTACCTAAATTTTCAGATTTTTTTTTAATATTCAAACAATCTGTTTTATTTTGGTTCATAATTTTATTAATCATCTTTTTAGATTGACAAATCAAAAGATGTAGCCGAGACAAAGGAAACAGAGGAGGCAGCAGACATTTTGAATGATGATAACAAAGATGCCATTCTTGTGGATAAAACTCTATCATCGTCAGATATTCATTCCTCTCAATCACTTAAAGCAGGGATAGACATAACAGATTATGTGGATTTGTCACCATCTCATGATATCAAAAGTTCTAAGTTTGTGGACATAGGAGTCCAAACAGAACATTTTCAAATTGTTGAATCTGCAATACAGACTGAACCAATGAATAATGATTTGGCTTTGTTAGTATCTGATTTTTTGCCAAAAATTTTTCTTTACAAATTCATGTAAATTTATTTCTATTTCATTTATTGTGTTTTGTTTCAGAGAGCAAGAAGGAATTCTGGAACCAGATAATGACAAGTTGAAGCAAAATAAAGATGTAAACAAAACATCAGAAAATTCTGAAGTAGTGATAACCAATGATCAAGCAAAGAATGGAGTTAAAGTTGTAGACTTAATTGATAAGTTTAATAACAAAGAGCAGGCACCTTTGTCTGTGCTTGAAGAAAATAAAAAAGCAGCTCAAGGAGATGTTATTGAGCAGAAGGTGATAGTTGATGCCAAGCCTGGTGACGGAGACTTTTCATCCAGGACGAAACTCGAACAAATGGAAATTGATCTCAAAAAGAAGTGTGAAGAATTGCGTTTAGAATTTGAAAACATCAAAAAGATAAATGCAAATGCATTGTTAGAACTGCATAAAAATAAAGTAATTATAAATAATGTATAATTGTTGAATTAATTAGAAACAAGATAATAAAAAAGTATGCAAAATTTAAAAACAAAAATAATTTTAAATTTAAATTTTAGGAAGCATTATTTGGTGAGGTCAAAGCAGCAATGATAAAAGTTAATGAAGAAGTAAAATCTCTAAAGCATGTGGCTGAAAAACCACAGCCTGTAATAAATGAGTTTGTAAGTATTGATTTATTTCTTGAAATTACAATATTTATTTAGATTTTGAAGCTCATAACAAACAAACTGTAATAATTCTGGAAATGAATTTCACTAAAAATATAGTTTTACGCACTACCTTATAATATTGTAAGTTGTAAAACTCAAAGTTACAAGTTACAATAGACTATATACGAGTATATTGTATTAATAAAAAAAACAAAAAAAAAAAAACAGTGATATCCTAGAGATCCATTTTTAGTTAATTCATTTTGTTTATAAAAATTTGCACCGTACCAACTATTTGACTGAACATGAGGTATTAATTGCTGATTCTAATTAAAATCAAAGTAAGTACAATATTATAAAATTACTTTACTTAGTTTTTTACATTAAAGTTAAGCTAAAAGTGTATTACTTTAATAGTTATTCATTAAATTATAGTTATATAATCTATGTATATAAAAATGAATGTATGTGTGTTTGTCCTTTATGCATTACTACACCAATCATCCGATTGTCATGAAACTTTGGGAAGTAGTTTAGTACACTCTAGGGAAGGTTTCTACTAACTTCTTTTTCTTATTTTATTTTATTTTTTTGGATTTGAAAAATTTTTCAAAAATTTCTAGAAAAAAAATAATTATTTGTCTAAAAAACGTAATCGACTTTTTTAAAGAAGATTGAATTTTCTATAATTTGAGCCCAACCCAGCTCGGTAGGTCTAATAGAACCTGAGTTCAGTCCTATCATATCTATATATATAAAAATGAATGTATGTGTGTTTGTCCTTTATGCATTACTACACCAATCATCCGATTGTCATGAAACTTTGGGAAGTAGTTCAGTACACTCTAGGGAAGGTTTCTACTACCTTTTTTTTCTTATTTTATTTTATTTTTTTGGATTTGAAAAATTTTTCAAAAATTTCAAGAAAAAAAATAATTATTTGTCCAAAAAACGTAATCGACCTTTTTTAAAGAAGATTTAATTTTCTACAATTTGAGCCCAACCGCAGATCAGTAGGTCTAATAGAACCTGAGTTCAGTCCTATCATGTATCAAATGACCGGAATCTTGTCTATATATATAAAAATCTCCTGTCACGATGTTTTCCCGGGCTAATCTCCAAAACTACTGGACCGATTTTAATGAAATTCGGCACAGATTGTCATGAAACTTTGGGAAGTAGTTTAGTACACTCTAGGGAAGGTTTCTACCAATTTTTTTCCAATTTTATTGTATTTTTGATTTAAAAGATGAATTAATTAGGAGTGTCTTCCTGGATGTACTAAATAATTACATGAACCATAATTGGCTTAGTAATTGTGTTATTTTGACAGCGAAAAATGCTGATGTTGACGAAATTAACTTTTTAATACTACTGTTGTTACCAGGTGATCTACTGCCCTTTATGGTAAATCCATCAATAATATTGTTGATGAAAACCAAGCTGTAAATTATCCAACTGAATTTTTAAATTCTCTGGATATACCACACAATCTTCGGTTGAATAATAGTTCACCTGTTATTCTTCTGCGTAATTTTAATCCACCTAAATTATGCAATGGTACACGTTTGGTCATACAAAATATTACTGGAATTGTTATTGAAGCAGCCATGTTGACTGGAATCTTTAAAGAAAAATCGTTGTGTTGGAACTTATTTCAATAATACCATCAGAACTCATAATACTGTTCAAAAGACTTCAATTTGATATATGCTTGGGTTTTGCTATACCCATCAAGGCCAGACAATGTCCATTTGCGGACTTAAAATATTCATGTTTCTCCCATGGCAATTATATGTTGCATGCTCACGTATTAGTAAATCATCTAATATATTTGTATTAGCAGCGGACAGTTAACAAAAAATATTGTGCATCGATTAGCCATCAAGTAAATTGAAATAAATATTTATAATTTAATGTAATATTACTATCCATAATTAAAAATCAAACATTATATACCCCATTCATTAAACTCATATTTATATTTTATCAGTTATGAGTGTTGTATATTATATATTTATTATATAATATAGTTAGATATGAGATAAATAAAATGTAAAATCAAAACTCTATTTAATTCGTGTTTTCATTAATTCATTATTTCTTTTAAATTCAAATTTTAACTAATATTTTTTAATACTATTATAACAGCCACAGCAACGCGTGGCCGGGTCAGCTATAGTCGGGACGACAAGAGAAGGTGCACGGGGAGTGGGGAGGCCTGAAGCTGTTCCTTCCCCCCTCCCCTAACCTGACTCCGCCTGGAGCCGACAATTGTACTACAGCTCTTACTCGCTTTTCATTCTTTATAGACCAGCAGCCAGGGCCCAAAGTAATGTATCATTTTAAGACAATTTGTATTACGAAACATTGAAAATATCCACAATAGTCACTGGATAGCTGGCCCGAGAGGGGTGGAGGGGAAGTGGGACTAGGGTGGGGGAAAGAGGAGGCGTGGAGAGGCGTGGAGGGGGGTGCTCCGTGCACCTTCTCTTGTCGTCCCGACTATAGTATAGTTATAAAACACAGTATTTTTGAAAAAATACTGCAAATCAAAATTATGGTATCTAAATTTGACAAGCAAATGATTGCTTAATTTGGTGGTTTTGGTTGATCAAAAGTCAATAAAAATTATTGAAACTAAATGAAGTAAAAAATTTAAATTGTATAAAGCCATTAATACCATAGAGACAGGTGAAAATGAACAAAATTGTCATTTTATTGGAAAAAAAAGAAAACTTTTAAATGAAATTTGTATATTCAATTCAAAAATGGGGGAAAAAAATTAAACAAATTCAAGAGTAAAATTGGCAAGATTACAGTTGTTAAATGCTTGTTTTTTTCTGTCTTAAAGATTACTCTACCAACACTTTTTTTTCCGAATCTCAAAAATGATAATTTATAAAATTATTTTCCTTCCAACTGTTTGGGAGGAAAACATGGCTTTTAACTTTGAAGGGAGATCTCCTTTGTAGATAACTTGTATTGGTGTGAGATTGCAAAGTTGTAGGGCTTAGTGGTGAACAAATATCTAAAAGTTAATAAGAATTGAGCAGATTGGTAATCTGCCAAAGGATTGGCTAAGTTTTAGATGATAGGAATGTTTGAGGATGATCTTTTGGACCTGGTTTTTGAGTTCTATTCCATGGATGAAGTTTTGTGATCATTGATTGGTGATATTAGGATTGAGCCTCCGGATTTTCCAGCTCTTTTATTATTATTACGCCCTTGTAAAAATATAAGATGAAACATAAAATTGTAACACTTATAAAAAATATGTTCTTACCCAAAGCCCTTTGATTTATGTTGTTTGTTTGTTCATTTAATGTCACTTTATGCTGCTATGGCTAATCGGACGGTGGGAGCTCTAAATTTTGCCTATCCAGGTTTAACGAGCACCTGACGTCGTACAGGCTCGGGAACGTCCCGTTTAACGTCCCTTCCGAAGGACGGTGTAACTAAGGATTTTTAACTCCCAAAAAAAAAAATCCTAGGGCCACCTGCCGGGCTACGAACCCGCGATCTTGGGTTTAGTAGTTTGTTACGCTAACTACTAATCACTAGAATACAGGTGACCGTCCCTTTGATTTAATCTATAGTAATTAACAAAAATTACTATAACTCAATCCGACACTGCTAATATGATATCCTGAATGAAATAAGAAAGAAAACATCAGTTATTAAGTAAATGGGTAGGAATGGTCCTTTAAATAGAATTTCTGAGAATCTGAAGTGTTGATTCCATGATTAATAACTTTCTTGCATTATGATTATTAACATAATAAGCCAAAGATTTCATTAATTTACTTGGAAATTAATATTTATAATGCATTTATAGTGATTAAACTTTGTATTTTTAGACTCTAGGTGCATTCAAGGAACAGGAGGCGAAACTCCTTAGTTACGGAATGGAGCTGGGAGATCTCAGAAGAGCGCTTTCAGAAAAGGATAGCTATACATCATCATTAGAATCTAAAGTTAATTCTTTGAATTTGAAGATGGAAGAAGCACGTGTCCAAAAGCGTGAATTGGATGATTTAAGGGCAAAAGCATTAAAAGTGAGAAATAAATCAACTAGGATTTTATAATTACCATGGAAATTATTTCTAACAAGCGTATGTTTACAGGAAACAATTTCTAGTTTACAAGAGATCATAAGCAAAAAGGAAATAACTATTGAAAGATATAAGGTTATGCTAGAAGAAAGTAATACTGAATATGGGCAGTTGCTAGAAAAATTTCATAGTTTAGAAAGAAGTAAAGAAAAAATTTCTACTCCAAGGTATCTATTCATTTTGGTGAATTCTATATATTTATTTTATCACGTTCACACATGATGATTCAAACAATTTTTTTTTTTAAATAAACAAAAACTGTTATGTTAACTGTTAAAAACTGCATTGTCTTCAGCAATGCTGAAAATGGTGAAAGTGGGTGGAATAAAACAATTTTACTCAAACAAGTAATTTATTCTGCACTATTTGGCCTAATTTTTAACCTGAGAATAAAACAAAACAGAATAAAGAAACAGATATTATTATTAATTATTAAACAGAAACTATTATTTTTAGTTTTATTATCATTCCTGATGATTGCCTAAATATTTGGCCAAAATGTTGGCACAAAATAAATAAGTTTTACTTATCTGCATAAAATTCACTGACTGCACATCAGACTATTTCCTCATTATTATAAAACTCTTATCATTCATTAATTAGGCCTAATTATATATCATAATTGTAGGGAGCCCTTAGCTGAATCAAAATCTGTGTCTATTCTGATGGAAAAATGGATAGAGAGAGTTCATGGCTTGGAGACTGAAATAAACAATCTCACACATAGGCTTATCGAAGCTACAAACCATTTGGAAGCTAGTAAAAAAGAAACAGACTACTGGAAGAGTTTGGTTACAAGGTATGATTATTTAATTTACAATTGTTATTTATTTAACACCATACAATATATAGAAAATTACATCCATAACAAAAACAAATTGTAAAAGATACCTTCTTCTTTGTCTTGTTACACTTGAAAAATTTTAACCTAAGTTTTGGTCTGAATATCACCGGTTGAATTTCCTTCCCCATTTTGAGGAATTAATTACAATACTTTATTATTTGTTTAAAATAATATTACAATATATACATTAATAACATAATAAATTAAAATGTATTTTTATATTATAGGCAAAAACAATATAGCACATAATTACCATTTTGAATAATACCTTTTCCTACTAGATCAAAAATTTTAATTAAATATTTCCTCAAATAAATTATACAGTTAAAAATTCAAATTTTTAAAAAACAATTTAAATATTTTGTTTGATTCATTTAATTGATAAAAGTATAATAATTTAACAAAAGTAAAAGTTTAATAATTTATTATATAATTATGTAGGTCTTGCTATATTATTTTAAACAAATTATATTATACTGAAGTTAATTCCTGAAAATGGAGGAAAACTAGGCAACAGACTGAAATGTATGGTTTGTAATAAGACAATATAAGAAAGAATGAGATTTTTAAAGATATTATATATCAATTTATAAATCAAGAGTTTATCAAATTTTATTAATTATAAATTGATTACTTATTTTACAGTAGTGAACAAAAAATAACAAATGATGAAGAAATTATTAAAAAACAGAAAGAACTTGATGAATTAAGAGCAAGCCTAAAAGAATTAAAAGTAAGGTCATGAGTAGTACTATCATGTTAATTGTAATAATTTATTTTATACAATTACATTATTGCTTTTGTATTTATTAGGATGAAACAGAAATAGGTTTTCAAGAAAGATTAAAAAAAGAGAATTCCAAATTCAGGAAAAAAGAAGAAGAATTAAATAATCTTATAAAAACATTAGAAAATGAAAATTCTAGATTGAAACATCAACTTAATATTAGGTAATTCTTTATTCAGAAGATAATTTTTTTTATTCACTGCATCATATAATATTTTTAAAACATAATTACAGATCAGCTAAAACTTCTACCAGATCTTCGAAAAAAGAGACTGTACTATTGGAAAAAATTAAAATGCTAGAGGATGAGTTGGAAAAAATAAAATCACGAGAAAAAAGTCAATTACAGATGAGAAGGGATAAGGTATAACTAAAATAAAAATAAATCTTATGTGCAGTATTTGTAGGTAATTACAGGTTTTAATGATGTAGTCAACATGCAGGAAACTTGACTTTTGATAATCTTGCATTCATACATTCATTGTTTTTTTCTGATTACTTAGTGTTAAAAATGATCCTACTACCTGTAGTTAAAATATCCCTAAAAAATATTACATGATTTGCTCAGTGTGCTGATGAAGTAGCTAAATGGGAAGAAAAAAAGAAGCTACAATCAACGAATGAAAAATACAAACAAGAGTTGAAAGAAAAAGGATCCCAGATAGAACTGTTTGAAGGACAGATATCTAGGCTTAAGGTCATCATTGCTAGGATGGAAAGGGAGAGGATTTCTCTTCAAAGGAGGCTGAAGACCAGTGAAGGTATAATTTTGGAAATATTAGTTTTAGCAATTAGTACCATAAATTTTATGGTATCTGTAAATCAAATAATTGAATTACCTATGAAATAAATACTCCTTCACGTATAGATTTGCTTTCAAAGTACATGTCAGCTGAAGAAAAAGTTCATGATTTTGACGATAAATCATTTGTAACTGATTCGAGAGCAGATACTCCACCAGTTCCTGAACATTCACCAAGGTATTATCATAGTAATATGGTTTGTTAAATTTTTAGTTATTACTATAAATGCTGAGTATGTTTTACGAATAAGTTTATTGAAGCATTGTCTATCTTAGCAAACCTTGTCATTCGTTAGGGAAAATTTTAAATGATTATAAAAATATAAATAATTGAATACATATTTATATTTGTAAAAGAATACTAAGGGTTGCTTTTGCTTTTTTTTTAGATCCTGTATTTTTTTCATTTATAGAAAAATGTAGAAATTTATTCTTTCTATGTTATATAAAAAAGCTTTTAATGATTCCCATGTAATTACAAAAACCGTATAAGGTGAAATAATCAAAATGTTTTAAAAAAATTTAGTTTGACTGATGAACATATTATATTATATTTAATTGAAATGGAAATTAGAATGCTGGGATAAAAACTTGATATCCCCCTGCTTACTGTATATTAAAAAAAGGTAATACAATCTGAACTATAGAACACGAGTAAATTAAAGTTATAAAGTTTGATCGACTAGTGCAATTAAATCAACAGTTTCATAATTTGTGAACTCCCCAACAGGTTGATTTGGTGTTCTTTCCAAATTAAAATTAAAAATAAAGTCAATTAGTTCAAAATAAAAAAAAAAATATTTAAAAGAGCAAACATTTATGAACTCGTTTTTAGGATACTTTTACAAATATGATTCTCTTAGGTTTTAAAGAAACATTTTTTTAGCTCTTAAGCTAAAAAGTTTGGGGGCTCGTCTCCTAAACTATGGATCCATTTTTAATGAAAATTAGAGGTCCATAGATGTTAGTTCTATACTGGCATGTAACAGAAAGTAAAAAGAATTTAGAGGAAACAACCTTTAGTGAGAAAGATTAAGGTTAAAAAAATTTAAATCAATTATTATATCATAAAAATATGCTTAAATGAAAATTTTTTTTCCTCTTTTATGTTCATTTTACTACATTATAAAAAACTTTAAATTGATATGAAATAAGATACTACTTATACTTATAGTAAACTTTTCAACTTTATAAAAATAAATATATTTATAAAAGAAATAGTAATTTATTTTTTAATACACTGATAATGATAATTTTAAAAATACAATTATTTGTTACAAAATATTCGACATGTTTATATAAAGGAATTGATTTTTTTTAGATCACAGATTGGGTCAACAAACAGTGACCTACATGACCCAGTAAGTTGATTTAATATAATTTTTAACATATTATTTATACTATAATAGTTCTTTTGAATAATGACTTTTCCTGTTTCTTTTAGAAAATAAAAATGCAAAGTAGAAGAGATTTAGTTAGAGCAGTAACAGCACTAAAGAAAGTTATCAGTAAATTAAGATCTGAACATTCTAATTATTATCACAAGGTAATATTATTATCACAAATGACCTAGTTTTCAGATCAACCTGACATTAACAATTTGAGTTTCAAATGTTTATCAAACTTGTTTCATTCAAATTATAAAATGCAACCACTCATTTATGAAAATATTAATTTATGAAAACGTATGGGTTGGTAAATATCTATAAGTTAACTGTGTAATGTTACATATAAGTGGAATGTTTTTTCCCGACATATATGCCAAGCTTAAGATTGCGGCTTGTCCCTAAATGAACAAAAAATCTATATATACATATTAACATTTTTTAGTAAAAACCCTTTCTTGAATTTGAATACGAGGATTTCTTTCAATTTAATAAATTATCTGTAATACTCAATTTAAGGTATTGATATAGAATTTTAATTTGTAAATAGAATTTTTTGATGTATATAAATAAATTAGATATCCTAAATTATAAATTATCCTTCTGTATCATGCACTATGCAAGGCATCTTGATATAATTTAAAATTGTCATTAAAATATATTAGGATTATGTGGAAAGGCTACAAAATGAACTTCAAAAGATGGAAAATAATTATATGGATGCAGTAGAAAGAGCATTATCATTGGAAGAACAGCTTCGAGAATCTGAAGCAAAACATTTACATTTAGGCCAGACCTTTATTGGTAAGAGTATTAAAATGGTCAAGTTAGTTTAGAGATGGCATTAGTAAATGAGAAATACTTTTTCAGTTGGAGGCCAAGATGATAGAACTGAAGTAATCTTTCTCAAAGAGCAGTTAGCACAGAAATGTGAACTTCTGAGTAAAGTAAAAATACTTCTTCAAAGAGCTATATTAAGGGAAAAACAATTGATTCAACAGGTATGAATGCTTTACGATAATCATATAGAATATATTTAATTTTCTTCAATACTGATTGCTTCTTTTTATAGGTAACATTTCTGGAAAAGCTGGTACCTCCTGAGAAACTTGTCCATTTTCATGAAGAAGCAAGGGAGATATAAATTACAAATTTGTAAAAAAAATATTCCATCCTGTCAAATCCCAATTTTATTCATATTAGGAAAGAATAAATATTTTGTTTTAGTTCTCTGATCAGAGAAATAATTATGTTGTATGCTTAACAATAGTTGCTTTAAATGTTAGTATAAACTTTAGAATGCCACTGACAATAACATATTTATTACAAAAGACTTTGTTGATTTCTTCTGGTTTAGATTTTTATTTTTTAGATAAATTTTTCGCCAATGTTTCACCAGCCATGCTGCTGACTTCTTCAGAACTGAGATGAGAATCTCAGACCTGAAGAAGTCAGCAGCATGGCTGGCAAAAAATTTATCAACACGATCTAAACCAGAAGAAATCAACAATATCTTTTGTAATAATAGTGGCCGTGGAAACCTAAAAGAGTATTAAAATATTTAATGTTTGAAAACTATAATGACAATAATATTTCTGAACATGGCAGTAACCCAAATGTTAAAATTTAATTATTTGTGAAATGTCACTTTGGTTAAATACTTATCAGTTAATAAATACCATTTAATTTTGTTTCTAAAAACAAACGTTTTTATAAAATATCCTGACATAATACAACAATTCTTCACATGATTAATTTGATTTTTTAATTAAATAATTCCTACTTGGGACAGAAATATGAAGAAAGGTTTCAGAAATGGAAAATATACATGAAATTCATCTAACATCTACTGAGCTTCTTAAGATATTTTAATTATTGAAAAACTGGGAGGGAATATAAAACTTAAGGAAAGTTTGTTATTTCAATTAACATATGGTTTTCATTTTTTGGCATTGATCAGAAAATGTAAAGCTCCAAAACCCAATGACTGCAAGGATTGTTGAAGTACTCTTTGAGAAATGGTTCAACACCTAAGAACCTAACTTATATGTCTTAATAAATATTCAGTGTAACATAAAGAGAAATGCTCATGTTTCCATAATAATTTATTGA
The DNA here is from genome assembly GCA_037127475.1 of Arma custos. Taxonomy (NCBI): domain Eukaryota; kingdom Metazoa; phylum Arthropoda; class Insecta; order Hemiptera; family Pentatomidae; genus Arma; species Arma custos. Next base: position 93,084,398 of record CM073760.1, on the reverse strand, counting down.
ATAACTTGTTAATGTAAGTAATATAGCCACAATCAATTGCTTCAATAGGATAATTAATTCTTATTTATCAATTATCATTTTTAATTTTAATTTAATAAATTAATGAATTTAGTGTGTTTTAGTTTGGAATTAATATCTATCAAAATAATTCAAAAATTTTTTTTGTTCAAGTAAAAAATTTAATGTCTACCTGAATGACAGAAATTTAGGCTTTTTTAATTCAATAATCTTCTTATTCAGCATAATTTTAAAACTGATAAGCTCAGGATAACTTTTTAGTCACTGGAAATGCTCATAAAAATAACTAATTTGGTTTCCAATTTTTTTTATTTCTTTTTATCAGTTGACCTTGTAGTGAGACCAAGCATTTTAAATTCAGATTTTTCTCTCATAGTGAAATAATGGCAGATTTAAGAAATATGAGACAATATTTTTGCCTGACATTGTATTTACTTACAGGTAAATAATATTATTTATTATAGGTTGATGAATGGCAAATTCTTAAAGTTGTTTAAATTTTTAATGACAGTGCATGCTATTTACATGATAACATGCTGTTCATATTGTTATACAATAGTCAGTATTATTATGATAAAAAAATGATAACATTGTCAAAAATCAAAAGAAAAAAAAATTAAATACAAAATAAGAAGTAATTAATAAAACCAAATTATAGGTTCAGTAATAGTGAACACTAAAATGATCGAACTTTTACAATATTTTCAATGGTTGCTGAATAATTGCTTCCATGAAATCTTTTAACTGTCCCTATTATTCTACAAAAATATTGCTTGGAGTAAAAGCCCACAGTTCAGAATATTCATATCAGTTTTGATTCATTAAAAAAATAATTTTATTGAATTGTACAACTGTAATATATACATATTGTACAATGGCAATAAGAATAAATAATACATGGCAGAACATGTAGAGACACTACCCACTGGCAGCACTCTCATAAATAAGAAATTAAAAAATAAATAAATATTTGTTGCATTTATAAATACAGTGACACATTTCAGTATGTGTTAAATACAAATATTTATGTGGTATGTTCTATAGCATATTTTCATTCAAAAATAGTGAGCAGTGCCTGCAATTAATTTTTGTTATGATATAGTTATACATTTGATTTGAAATTTAAAATGAATTTAATTCATTTAGTTACTTTTCAGATTTATGTGCCATTGGAAGATTAAAAGTAATGGATACAATTACAATAAAAAATAGAACACCTACCATATACTAAAAACTAAATGTGGGCTTCTCAAAAAACAAATGTTAACTTCAATAATCCAAACTATAATACAATAAATTTCATTACCTATATTTAATGAGCACAAGATGTTTATTTTTTGTCATTAATAGTTTTGGCCTTTTTTTTTTAAGAATACATTCGCGAAATTTTTTTTAAGAATCATCAAGATAAAAGGTAAACTATATGTATCATGACTTTCTCTCTACTCCCCACCTCAAAAAACATTAAAATAATACCTGGATCCCCCAGGCTGTATTAGAAATCTATGTCACTACTATCCTTCCCAGTTTGGTAGGTTTAGATTAGATTAGGGTTTTTTTTGGGCGATCAACTACTAGGTTATTACGCCCTTTGTACTTCCAGTTAGGTAGGTATGGTCAATAAATAACCAATTATGTTTGTGTTCTAGCATTGTAATTTGCTCCGCAGTAATAGTAATGATATTTAGTGCTATTGCTGTCAGACAAGTTAATAGAGCAAAAGTTTAAAACTTTAATGCTATCATTTTGCTTGTATTTGAAGTGTATTAGAGATTTTAATTATTCATTAAGATAATTGCATGATTTATAATAGCTCAAAATTAACAGTTGTAAAATTTATGTCCATATATTGCTTTTAAGGAAATATTGTAAAAAAAAAAAAATTCTATAATAGCTATCTTATACTATAAAATATGTTAATACTTTTATCTTGTCCTATTTTAATCACATAAACATTTGTTGAGATATTAGGATTTATAATTGATTAAAAAAATATGAACATATTAAAGAAAAGGCAAGATTTAAATTAAGAGAATTTTGATATTTATTTTATATTCTGTAAATTTCTAAATTAATAGCCCTTTTTATAAGGTAACTTAATAGCAAAGTTAAAGATACTTGGAGCCAGAATTAGAATTTATTTTCATGCACATAACTTATATAGTTCAATTTAAATCCAATAGATAGCATAGACTGTACCTGTAGTTTATTAATTATTTTAAGTTCGTTTCTGCTTTGACTACATTTAAGTTTGAAAGAGTTTTTTTAAAAATATTATATAATGGAAACGAATGTAAGCGGTAAGTGATCCCATTTATTAATTACCAGCTGGTACATAGACTGTTTTTTTTTTTTTTATCAACTCCCTCTCTTGTTATCTTTAGTGTTGCAATCTCAATTTGATTCAGTGTTCTAGTTGTAGTAATGTCTTCAACATCTCTTTTGCTAAAAACAATATTAAACACAGCCAGTAAAAGAAGCAGTTTTTGCAGTATAAGAAGTGTTTGTAGTGTCTATTCCCTTAGTAATAAATGCTACCACACTGGTAGGACTAGGTTGGCTTATCCCCAGAACTTGACAATACTTAACAGAAGTGGGTTTTATTAAAGAAAGTGATTTTTAATATTTTTAAATTAACGGTTATACTGATGGAAATTAATTTGTTTCAGTGATGGCAACCACTCCTGAAGTTAAAAATATTGGGTTAGAAGAACTCAAAAAATATCAAGAGAACAAAATTGCTACCATCATTGACGTAAGAGAGGTAGATGAAATTAAGGAGACAGGGTCACTACCTGGTGGAATTAATATTCCGTGTAAGTTAATTTTATGAAGTATATAGATGGTGAGATTTAAAGTTAAAATAATGTTACTTTTTTACATCTTTTTTATTATATGGGAGTAATTATTAACTACCGAATTCAAGTGATTTACTTGCATTGGTATGTTTTGTGTTTAGGGATTAGAAGTTTTATTTATATTTTTGGGTCTCTGATATTTAAAAGTATTATTAATAAATTGTTTTAATCATTGCTCTACATAATATGTTAATCAATGATTAAAACAATTCATATTAACAAACAATACATATTATGTATTTATGTTAATACCGATAAGTAAACAATTGATAATAATTTTTTCGACCGTTTCTTATCAACTTTTTTTTGTGCTCTTATTTGTACTATAAATTGTTTGAAAAAGGTCTTAAAATTCTCTATTACATTAAGCCCATCTGAAACAAAATAAAATTTGGATAAAACTCTCTTCTGTGAACATGAGATTTGTTATTTTTCACGGAAAATCATTTAAAAAAAATCATAGTACATTCTATAAAAAAATAAACTCATAATTAATAATTTACATGATTTTCATTGTTATTGAAAAAAAAAATCTGCACCACTGTATAACTCATTAAGAGTCATGGGTTCAGTTTGTGCTTGAGACTGTACTGTTTCTTGGGCAATGGTTGTGCAGGAATGTTATTTATCCTGGATCACGCTCTACTGGCAGCTTTTCCCCAATTAAGGATACCTGCTTAATAAAAAAGGGGCGAGCCCCAGGAGGGTCCTAGATCCAAAAGGGCCCATCCTTGGTCTTAACTGATTAAATAAAATCCACCACAGCCCATTTTGAATCCGGGACCTATTATTCATAGGTAATTCGAAAGTTTGTTTCTCAAAAATGGTTTATCCATTGATATTTCTTGTGAATCTCCAATAAGAAATTTCATATAAATATGGCAAGCAAACTTTTAAGTTCTCAATAGCGCATTAATCAATTTTCAAAACCACAACTCTTAAGACTAGGCACTCTATTACCATCACATTTAAAACATGGTTAAATGAAATTAAAACTATTAGAGTTTTATTCTTCTACTATCCCATAAAGCCACTTGTATAAAAAGAAACACTATTATAAATTAAAATAAAAATAGAAATTTTGTTATGCACATGAATTTTGAGCAAGTATATCATCTATGGAAATATCTATATATGCTTTATTATATGTATATTGAAATTTATTTTTCTAGACAACAGTTTTATTTTATTAACAAATAATTTTTAATTAAATGATTTTTTCCTTAAGTTTTGATATTCAGTCAATAATTGTATCTCAATAGTTAAGCAAATTAAAAAAAAACAACAACTAAAAAACGTATAATTAAACATTAAATTGCGAAAGCAAAACACTTTCATGTTTGTATTCATATGTACTGTAATTATTGAATGCAGTGGGAGCAGTTGGCAAGGCACTTCAAGAAGACCCTGATATTTTTGAAAAGAAGTATAATCATCCTAAACCATCCTTTGATAGCACAATTATATTTTCTTGTAGATCTGGTAGGAGAAGTTTAATGGCTGCTCAACAAGCACAGTCTCTTGGGTATCATAAGTAAGTTTATTTTTTTATTAGTTTCAATTATCTATTTATTTGAAAACATTATTACTATTTTCTTTTTTTTTAGGGTTGTGAATTTCGATGGAGGGTGGATTGAATGGGAAAATAATTTGCCAAAGAACAATTAGGGTACAATTAAGGAATAATGGACCATATGATATGGTCAGAACTATACTTGACAAAGTATGTTAAGTAACACTTTAGTAGAGGTTATTCTATGAGTGTAAATAAAAAAATATTTTTCAAAATTCTTAGTTTGTGATATAGTAAAATTTGAAATTAAAGGAATAAGTTATCAATAACAAAATTATGATTAAAACTATTTTACTCAGTAGCAAAGAAATGCCTTTGAGAAATTGGAATACAGAAGTATGTATTGATGGTGCTTTGCATAATGATATTTAATATTATATTTCATTAAAGTGATTTATTTTTTTTAAAAATAATTCTTTATGACCCTTTCCTTTACTTATTAATAATTAAGTAATTCTAGAAGAAATATACTACAAACCTAATGATATAAACTAACAAACTAATAATATAAACTGACAAACTAATAATATAAACTGACAAACCTAAAACATAACCTTCTTATGATTGCGATTTTCAATTTTTAGATATAATTAAAATAAAATAAATATAAGCTTTTAGTAAAGTGGTATGAAAGAGTAATTGAAAAAATATTACAGAGATCAGTAGAATAAAATGACTGACTTCTGTTAACCATGCTGACTCCAAAGATGTAGATACTCATCTCAAATCCTTATTTTCATCAGATTGAGAAAAAAAATGACTTCTGGCTTCATTATATGGACCGTTTATTTTGAAAGTGGTGTAAGTCCATATTCTCTTGTTTCGAGAAAATTAGAGGTTAGCATATCTGTCAATTAAAAAATTCAGGAAAATTGTATGAAGTCTGGCAATGTCTCTATTATTTTATAAATATTTAATTTCATTATATAGATTTGTTTTAGGCGAATTAGACTACAATAATACATATTTATGGGCTGTAAATGGACTTACACCACTATCAAAATTAGGCAACTGTAAAAATCGTTTAATTTCAATTTTAAAAAATCAAAAAGCACTTAAAATATACTTCATTTTAATCCAATTTTGTTTACAAATACTCATGACAAGACATAAAATTTAATTTTAGACACTAATTACGTTGTCAAAATTACATGATACTGATATTAAAAAAAAAAAAAAAAAAAACCCTTTATTTACAGTTTTACATATACAAGCAGCAATAAGTGTAAATACATGTTCCGGACTTCCTTTACATGTTTAAAGAACAATGATTTTAATTAATTAAAGTTGTCTTTTATAAATAAGTTTTACAATAGCAGGAAAAATGTAGAAAAAACCCCCTTAAAAAACTGATAGTATTTACTTATGCTCTGCATGTGGCAGAGTTTCGAAATATGCATGATGCACCGGAGGTATATAGGGTAGTAACTGCTTCATGTCTTTATATTTTTTGTAAGTAATAGGCCTGGCATTTTCGTACAAGGGCGCCAGGGCGATTTTTTCAAACTTTAGCGGTCTTCCAGGACGTGTGGGTAAATAAATTTATAGTTTTAAATTCTGCATCCTTCATTGATGTTTTATATAAAATAGTATATGGTGCACTTTTGAGAAACCTCAACCAACATATTTGAAACCAGTTGACCTGTTTGCCATTAGTGTTTTTCTTTATTTGTTTTTTAATCGCATTTTGAAGATTTTTTATTGAAACGAAATTCTCTGGTTTCATTTTATGTAAAATGAATTTGTCATGTTTTCTACATCGGTTTATTACATCATAATAATCCTGTGGTGTGTTCAGAAAATTCTTTTTTCGCAATGCCATTTCTATGATGCCAAAATCTGCATCATTCGGAAGATATGAATGCCCCGAAAGTAAAAATTTGTGGTCAATTATATCAATGTTATTTTCCAAGGACTGGGTAACCTTCAACCACATCAATGCCATCTGTAAATTTCGATTTTGTCCAGTACACATTTCACTGTAGGCAATAACATGGCTTTGGGTCGATACATTTTCTAAATGCTTCAAACAGCAAGAAGCTACTTCTTGTGATCATCTCGAAGCAATAGTTTCGTCCCACACATACATATTAACTTTACTATCGTGGAAACCCTCGTTTAGAACATACATATTTCGCTTGTAATATGCGATTGAGACAGATAATTTCGGATAAGGTAAGGCTTTTTGTAAGTCAAAAGAGAAGGCAAAGTATGTATCAGAATTTTCTGATGCCAGGATTTTATCTTCTTGTAATGCTTTTCTTGCTAATTCAGCATTTTGCAAGTGAACATCATGTCTTTCTACCAGAATCGTTTTCTCTATGTCATCAGTTGTTGTCTTAATTTTCATGTTTAAGAAATCGCATTAAGCACAAGTATTAATCTTTACGTGGCAAATGGAAGTGTAATTTGAAATCTCGTTTAAAGATTTTCCTATATGTCCATTCATTAACTGAACTCAGGTTATTTTCCTTGCATTTTTCCAAGTATAGATCATACATTTTTCTTATATTTAATTCAGGATTTAAAAACATCCGTTCTGGATTTTGTGATCGAGTATAGTGACTTTCAAATGCCGGAAAGCTTTTTATGTGGTCTATCACTTTATTCGTCAGTAGCTCACTAGTTCTTCTGCAAGAGCCATCCATTTTTCCACGCATTTCTTTCAGAATGTTCTCGTGCGATTTTAGGATACGATCAATTCGTTCAGTAGATATTTGGAAAGTGTTCATGAAAAACTTCTTACATACTAAAATCTTTCCACCAGAATGGACTAGGTAAAATTTATAAACATATGCCCTTTTAGTGCCCGAATTATTTCTAGGCCTTCTTCTATTCACAGATTCTCGTTGAACACTAGCATATAGAAATATATTTTGCTTATTAAAATCACCTATATTCCAAAACTTATCAAAAATTTCTATACGTTGTGTTTTATATATACGTTCAAAACATTTCTTTGAGCAATTACAATTTTTGGATTCCAATTGTTTTGCTGGAATGAATTTTCCTCTTTTTGTATAATACTTTTTCCACTATATCGCTTAATTTTGTTTATTCGTTGCAAATATTTTTCTTTATTTGGTTCTGCAGTTCTGTTATTTTCAATAACAATATCCTCATCTGATGAAGATTCTACCTCTATTATTCTTCTTCTCTTTTCACGGGTCATTAATTAATTAATATAGCGGAATTGTTTTCATCCTCTGAATCTTTGATTATTCTTCTGTTTATATTCATGGGCTTTATATCTGCGTGAATTTATTTATAATTAAGTAAAATAAATATTTTCAATTGTTAGAAAATAATATTGCTTTACCATTTGTTCTTACCTATATCACTATCTGATGTTGTTATCTGATGATAACTTAATGAAGTTATCCATTTTTAGAAAAAAATAGAATAAGTAACCTAAATTAACAATTAGCACGTAAGATGACTCGTATGATAAAACAAATGAATTAAAAATAACAGACTACTGATCAGCAACCATCTGTTAAGCCACCTACCTCTGTCAATTGGACCTACACCACTTTCAAAATAAACGGTCCATATCAAATTAATATTATAATTATCTTAATAACAAAAAACTATTCATGGCTTCTCGTATATAGCAAGTGCCTTTGATTATAACAAACGTTAATTATAAGCATTTCACTTGTAAGCCATGTAAATATCAAATCGACTATTTACCTGAAAATGAAATTTTCATTTCATTTCATGGGATTTTAGAGTTTTTATTTTTATAAACAATTAAATTTAGAAAAACTGTGAATTAAAAATTGAATTTTTGTCTCATGGAACAGATTGTGACAGCCAATACCCAGCTAATAATGTGTAGACACGGTCTCCTTTATAACAAAGTATCATATATTTGCAACAGCTTGAAGCTGTATTTAGTATATATATGCCTGAAAATATTTCATGCAACCTCCAAACCATTTTGAGATTCAGTCAGGGTACATTGCTTTAATACAAGTGTAACCAGCCCAAATGATCTTGCTGGCCACTTTGCAATTAACCACATCAAAGCTAAATATATCCATATACTAAATTTAGACGCACAATAACGTGTGATCTTCAACTAACCCAAAGACTGTTCACACAGCTAATCATTATTACTAATTAAATCTATTAACATTAAAGTTACGTTCATAAGTTCTGTTGAATACTGCTACAAGATGATCTATCATTCCTTATGATGCATAACTTGTACGACAACCTGTTTAGTTGCCTTCTTCTAGGATTTAAAAGTAAATGAAATAAAGTACGATCATGAAATATCGATAACATGACGAAAAACTATATTAATTAATAGTTATTGGCAACATGTGAGAAGGGACCATTAATTGTTTCAAATATGTTTAGAAGATAACTTGCAACTAAGACCTGCGTTGAAGAGAAATGTATAGGAATGTTTTCCAGAAGGGACTAGTTACCGTGTTCTACAGCTGTGGTAGCAAGCCTTTAGCAGAATGGAAGCAGTATGTAAGTAAGGCAGATTTATTATACTGAACAAGAGTAAAACAATTGTTTTTTCATAAATTATAATATAGTGCATTGAAACTCTAAAACAAGTTGTTAATTAAAAGTTAAGAATAAAACCGTAATCTTGAACAGATGTATAGTCGAATCATTAAACACAAAGCATAACCTGGTTTCAAATACTCGATGTAGCCTTTTTAACCTTATTTCTTAAAAAAATCTTTATAAATGACTTTGTTTTTAATACTTTTAAAATGGTCTGAAATGACTATCTTACTTGGTGCATAACATTTGTTACGGTTTTTAGAAAAAAATAATTAACGAAAACAAGGCCAATAAGGACTTACGTTAATAATACGTTATTAATCTCTCAACTGTTGTGGAGCCGGTTATATTCCGTTCAAAAGCTAATAATAAAATCCGTCTTGTATGCCTTAACAACAGCAGAATCGGAAGTTATAACCCAAATTAAAAAAAAACAAAACTAAAACTAACCTTGTAGTAAATATTATGTGTTAATAAAATGCACCATATCGTTGATACAAATGCACAGATTTAAAAAAAAAAATGTATTTATTGAAATTTACAACTGTATATACATCAAATAAATATGAAAGGAAGATACTTCATTTCCCGAGATAAAGGCAAGTTTGAGAAACTGCCCAGTGGTAGTGCTCAAATAAAAAGTTTAACTTAGAAGGTCACGAAACCATATTCTTTTCAGACGCCTCACGACGGAGGATTATCAGGATTTGATGAGGTTGCGAGGTTTGAAACTAGTGGGTTTGAGTGGAAATGAAGTTTGTCATGAAAAGATTGATATCGGATTCCGGCCAAATCAGCAACAAGCGGGACTAATACAACTAGTAAATAGTATGGATGGCACATATTGGCATGAACAGAGACAAGTAGAGAAACTACCCAGTGGTTATACTAAAATAAAAAGTTCAATATAGGTCACGAGGCCATCTTCTTTTCAGAAGTCTCGGGGGATTATCAGGAATTGTAGAGGTGGCTAGGTTTGAAGCTAGTGAGTTTGAGTGGAAATAAAGTTTGTCATGAAAAGATTGATTCGGATTCCGGCCAAATCAGCAACAATCGGGACTAATACAACTAGTAAATAGTATGGATGGTACATATTGGCATGAATAGAGACAAGTAGAGAAACTACCCAGTGGTTGTACTCAAATAAAAAGTTCAACATAGGTCACGAGGCCATCTTCTTTTCAGAAGTCTCGGGGGATTATCAGGAATTGTAGAGGTGGCTAGGTTTGAAGCTAGTGAGTTTGAGTGGAAATAAAGTTTGTCATGAAAAGATTGATTCGGATTCCGGCCAAATCAGTAATAAAACGGACATTGAGGTAATTATGGATTACCTTGTTCATAACAAAGTAAGGAACATTGAGGATTTTACAAAGGATTTTGGATCGTAAGGATTGAATAAGAGGGGAATTCGATGGCTAAATGGAGCCCCAAAGCTCTATTCCGTAATGCCAGATGGGTCTAATGATCGTGATGTAAATGAGTCTTTTGTAATTAATTGGGAGCTTAGAGCATTTGTCTAGTAAATGATGAAGTAGCCTGAAACGGCCTGTTTCTTGTCGTTTCAGTCTAGTATGGGGATTCCAAGTTAAGCGTTTGTCAAGGTGTAGTCCTTAGTACCGGACCTTTTCTACAGGAAATCAGTGGGATGTTATTAAACGATACAGGAGGACAGGAAGTCGTTGGTTTACGACGTAGGGTAAAGGTGATTTGATGAGATTTATTTTAATCCTCAAGTTTTGACACCGATTTTCAAGGTCAGTGATATGGGATTGAAGAGTACGGGGTGCTATAATTGGATCGGTGTTGACAGATAATAGTCATGTGTCATCCGCATACGTGGTTAGGATTAGTTGGGATGTAAGCAGTATAAACTGTGTAGAGAATTGGGCCGAGGATACTGCCTTGAGGAAAACCAGCAGATTGAGGAAAGAGGTATGAGTAGACATTATTATGATTAACTGTGAATGGCACAGATAGGTAGTAATTTACGGAGTTTGTAAAGCAACCCGTGGTGCCAGACTTGGTCTAAGTCTGTTCAACATCAAGGAAGACTGCTGGACAATACAATCCACGTTGTTCTGAAACCAAACTGCTGATCTGGGATAATGTAGTTTGCATCCAGGATGGGGTACAATCGTTTCAGGGTGAGTTTTTCCAGGATTTTACCCATGCATGGTAAAAGTGAAATAGAGCGGTAAGAGGAAGGGTATTCCAGTTTCTTTTTAGATTTAGGTATCATTATTACGACGGATATTTTCCAGAGGTTAGGAAAATATGTAGTGCGGAGTGCATCAATATATATGTAGGTGAGGAACAGAATGGCTTTTCTGAGAAGATGTTTTAAGATGTGGATCATGATGAGGTCGTATCCAGGAGTTTTGCGAGAAGGTAATCTCGTAAGGTAATAAAGTCATTTGGATGGGAATATTTAACTCTATTTGTATATATTCATAGTGAGACGGATTCATGATATCAGGATGGGGTTGAAAAGTTTTAGAAAGGCATTGACCGAATAACTGTGCTTTTTGTTCATCAGATCTTGTGTAGTCATTGGGTACTGTAAGGAGTGGATAGTTAAATTCTTTGAAGTGAAAGATCTTTTTGGTGGTCATCCATAATGATTTGTCAGTAGTCGTTAGATTTTCAGTTAGGTTCGTTAACTTATCAATTTTCTAATTTCTGCTTTTAGTTGGTTAGTCAATTTAGTGTAGATGGATTTATCTTCACTTCGATCTTGCTCTGCGTTTTTCTCTCTTAATAAGATACGAATATGCTGTGGCAGGTCAGTCTTCTGAGAATTATTAATTATATCATTTGAGGTATTATTATTTAAAGTGGTTTTATTGATGTTGTAAGATTTTCTATGGCTGTATCAATGTCTTGTTTTGTCTTAAGTGAAATTTTTAAATCCAATTTGTTCTCCAAATCATAACAGAAGTTGTCCCAGTTTACACGTACTGTAATCAATCTAGGAAGAGGAGGCTTGGAGACGAAACTTGAATGTAATAAAACAGAACTGGGCTAAGATCTGATGAAAGGTCGTCCAAGGATCGGATATAGGTTTGATTGGTGTAAACCTGGAATGTGATAAATATGTCAAGGATGTCGGGACGTTTTTTGATGGAGGTAATCCAATAGGTGGGGTTGTAAATGCACAGAATCAAATGCGAAAAACACAACTTCTCTGGAGAGTGAAAAAATTCACTCAAGATTCATTCAAAATCATACTACCGTCAAATGGATTTTACCTATGTCATTGTACATTGTTTTTATGCCTCATAGATGACTCTGCATGAATTGTATATCAATCCTAAAATCAATGGGTATCGATCGAAAATGAAAATTGAGTTTTTTTCATATACGATACTTTGTATCGATAGTATCAAGTAACAAATATCAATTCCTCGAAGATTATATATTTGAAATAAGCATCAATTGTAATGATTAGAAGCACTCATCAAGCTTGACATTCTCAAGTATTTTCTGCAAACAAAATTTCAAGAGACACTTAAGAACAACAAATGACATTAATTTTCGATATAAGGTGGCTTGTTTGATCAAGGCTGATAAAATTATTTAAGGAGGAAACTCTCAATTTTAGAAATAAAATTTAATAAAAAAGTATTATCATTTATGAACTAATGTTTGCGATTAACGATGAGCAATTTTGAAGGAAACAGAAAGTGGTGGGTTTAGGTCTGAAGAATATTTATTAAAGAATTCGATGCAATTTATCAACATGAAATTAAAAAAAAATATATTTGTATAGATATATATTTAGGAAGTAAGCATAGCATATAAAAATATCTCGATTAAAATAAATAAATGATGCTTCGAGTATGAACGTACATTTGTTTAATTGATTTAAATCCATATTTTTATACTCATGTAAAATGTAAATTATGTTTTTAGATAAAAACTGGATACTTAAGGCGTATCACGGACGAACACATCAGATCCCTAGTCTTGGAGATAATGAGTGTCAATATTGTAAATACTTATATCACTTCGCCAACGGATCCCAATGATTCTCTCGGAATTAAACTACCTTTTCTAGTGATGATATTGAAAAATCTTGCTAAATATTTCTCGTTTGAAATAATGGTGCGTGGTTTTATAACTTTTTAAAAAATTACTATATGTTAATGTGTGGTAAGATTGTTAATTTCAAACATTTCTGGGAGTTCAGGCATTTTTAACAGTTCTGCATCACAAACTACCCATGAAAGTTCGTTGATGTGAAGGATAAGAAGTTGTAAATATGTCTGACATGTTTATGAAGTTGCATTTTTCAACTTCTTCAATGCACTACTAGTCTTTTCTGAAGTTCTAAAAGAGTTCAAAATACATGTTATATTTATTTTTCTTTGCCAGTTTTCTAGTTCTAAGTGCTAGTCTGTAGTTGCCCTAGCAAAACATGACAGTAGTGGTAATTGTAGATGTCTATTTTGGGAGATACAACTTAATGTCATATTTAGCCAGAGCAACTTTGAATTACCAAATTTAAATAAATCTTTTAATTTTTTTTTTCAATGTATGTATTTAATTATGTTTTATCATTTTCTGAATCGTAATTTATCATTTTTTGTAACAATTGTTTGATGGCAAGGAATGCTAAAAACCTGGATCTCAAAGAAGTTACATAAACTTTTTTTTCGATTATTAAAAAATCATGATACTGACAAAAACTCTTCTGTAATCTTTGAAAATCACCGTAATTTTAATCGATTACGTCATTACTATAATATACAGTAATTGATTATAATAAACTTGATGAAATAAACATCATAGCGTAGGAGATTTGTCATCTTAATGTACTGTACATAAACTTTTTTTTTACATAAAAGAAAAGAATAGGATTAATAAATAATTAATTATTTGTAGATAGTCGACGACAGAAATATGAAGAGACGATTCCGAGTCTCAAACTACCAAAGCAAATCGAGGATTGGCCCTTTTTGCTGTAACATGCCGATTGGTTTGAATCCTGGCTGGAATCAAGTAAGAGAAATGTTGGAAGCCGTATAACTATTGGATATTTCAGATATTATAATCAATTTCAGTGACTATCCATGAAGATGTTCCTTCTAAAATGTTAGAAATTGATGTTGATGTTGATAAAAAGAATATTTTTATCAGTAGTTGAAATGAGAAATTTAGTAAGTAACACTGGTCGACAAGGTTTTCTTCACAAGAAATCTAATTAGTGAATCTAGTGCAGTTTTTCATACTGAATTCAGATATGCAGTAAGAATTTTTCTATCAGACACAGTTTTTTTGTGACAGCTACTTTTTAAAATCTTATTTTAGTGGAGGTTTTTTACCAGTCATAGGAACCTCTACCTCATATGTAGCCATTTTATCCAAGCTGTATTTAAGGAAATTGTATTTGTAATATTATGCTGAAGCACCATAAAACAAGGCTGTGTAGGTTCATTCATGTTTGGACATGCTCAGACCTGTTCATCTGGCATTGTGATGTGCCAGTATTGAGCTGACTGTTAGTTTGTTCAGTAGTGAAATATTTCCTTCTTTTCTTTTCGGAAGTGTATTTTGTATGCAGTTTTTTCATCATGCCAAGAAAGTGTGTATATCATGTAGACAGTTTCTGCTATATTTGTGAGCTGAACTTCAAGTCTCAGAGGCGAAATTTGACTCCACTCGTAAAGAAGTTTTAACAACATTACTTTGGATGTCAGGCTGGTGATTTTGATAAGAGCTAGGCCCCAAATACACGCTGTGTTTCGTGTGTTAGATTGCTGATTGGGTGCAAAAATGGTTCCCATCATACGCCACTTGCAATTCCCATGATTTGGAGGGAACCGAAGGAACATTTAAGTGACTGCTATTTCAGTTTGACAAATATTAAATCACATCTAAAACAAAACATATAGTTAATTATCCGAATTTTCAATCTGCAATAAGACCTGTCTTACACAATGAACAGTTCCCTGTACCAGAATATGCAGATACGACCTTACTGATAACTCCGAATCTGACCTAACTGAAACTGAAAATGCTTCAGATGACAATAAAAATGATCCTACATATGAAGACAATACTTGTTCATCAGAACCATACTTTCCCAATCAGAAAGACCTTAATGACCTAATTCGGGATTTAAATCTGTCTAAACAGCAAGCTGAAAGTTTAACTTCCAGACTCAAAGGGTGGAATCTAATCCACAAAGAAGTAATAATATGCAGTTATCGTGGCCGCCATAGTGATTTCAAGGACTGCTTCTCAGAATAAAATGGTATTGTGTTTGTAGTGATATTTGTTCAGTTATGGAAACTCTTGGACTTACACACCGGCCAGATGAGTGGCAACTATTCATAGATTCGTCTAAAGTTAGTTGGAAGGCTGTGCTACTTATTGTCTATGAACTTCCATCAATACCTGTAGCGCATACCACTGATATGAAAGAGACATCTAAATATGAAACTAAATTTAGAGTAAATACAATATGGAAAATATGAATGGAATATCTGTGGTGATTTAAAAGTTATTGCTTTATTGTTTGGTTTGCAACTTGGGTTCACCAAGTTTTGCTGTTTTTTGTGCCTCTGGAACAGCAGAGATAGAAGGTTCCACTATGTTACAAAATCATGACCTAAACGTGAATCTCTTATCCCTGGCCAGAAAAAATGTGTCATATGTCTCGTTAGTGAATCCTGAAAAAATATTGTTACCTCTATTGCATTGTTATTATTATTAATTAATAAATTATTAGGTGTTATTATTCGTAAAACTAGTTATGCAACCAATATCAGCAGGAGATTTTAATAAAATAACCTAATTCTAATAAATTTTAAGATACTTAATTTTTCGTTACCTTCATCACAGAGATTTTTAATCGAAAATGATAGAAATAATTAATATTTTCACCTGTCCCAGTTATAAAAAAATAAAGGATTCTAGAAAGTTCTTGAATAAAATCAAACAGAAGGAGGGAGAGTTCTTTGGCTAAGCCTAAAGGAACGCAACCCCAAACCAATCGTTAAGCTGACTTAGCCGAAAGGAAGGAAAGGGATGAAAGAATCGTTAAGTCAAAGCCTCCCTTCTTGCTTCCTTCCATTAGCTTCCCAATTCAAGTACTCTACAGGAAAATTATTAAAGTTGAAAACTGAAGTAATCTGTTGTATAATAATCATGAGTAATGTTGTATAGTAATGAGTAGTTAGTATTTCATCTTTAGGCTTTTTATTTTTTTATAATGTGAATAATTTTCTACATGTCTCAGTCGCAAAGAATTTTTCTAGTATAATTATAGTACTAATATTAATATATCTACTAAAATAACTTTCAATTTTAATATATATACAAACAAAACATAATAATAGCCTTAGTTGTTGTGAAATGAAATTTCAAAGTGGCTTCATTCGTTATGTGGTATCCATTATTATTAGGTTTTTACTCGTTTACCATAGAGTTAAATAAATTGGCTACACTTGGAAAAACAGAAACATTAATAAGAAACGGAATTTGTCGTAGTTCGTTATGATTTGAGATGAATCGGATTAAAAATGACGATGGGAAACAATCGCGCTGTTTCACTGTTTCGCTACCTAGAAGAGAAGTATTAATAACATGGAGCAAAAAAGAAACTAAAAAATTGTTTTTTTTAATTTTTATCACAAGTGATATAAACAATATAGTTTATCTTCAAAATCATTCATTAAAACGAAATTTCAAGAGTGGATTAAGTTAGATTTTTTACAAATCATATCTTTAGTGTTGTTAAGTTATGAAACCAGATTTGACCGATTTTATTTTATTTTTTTATAGTATTATCAGCGATTTAAGGAAGAAAAAATAGGTTAACATGTATTTCACATTGCAATTTAGTGGGGTCTAGTGATCCTCTTTTGACTCAACCAAGCTTTAAAGTTGTTATAGTTAATTGGGGAAAACCCAACGGTTGAGCGTGCACCCAGAAGAATCACCTCCCAGGACTGACAGCTTTAGAAACAGTACAGACCATACCCAGACCTTTCGTGCGTTGTAGTCGAATTTGTTTTTACAATTAAAATCTTAGTTTTTGAGGTTTGTAAGTATGTAGTAAATATTGAAATTGTTCATGCAGGTATATATTGGTAAATCATAATGCCAAGAAAAATATCTTATAATTTTGCATTGTTTAATATGATAAAACTTTATACATTTATATTAAAATTACATAATGATGAAGAATAATTATGCAATTGTTGAGCACAGGTACAGTTCAACCTGGCAGAATTCACTCACAAGGCCTACGGTACAAGCTACGTGGAGACAATGCGCCTCACCATCCACGCAAACTGCAGGCTGAGGAGGGTGTACTTCTCCGAGCGACTCTTCGAAGATGATGAACTACCCAATGAGTACAAGCTATATCGCCCAGAATGAAGAAGTTGCAGTCCATTAGGAGCCTGCTGTGCTACTGAAATAAGTCTTAATAAACCAGTTAATGACTGGTATATAAAATAAAGATAGATAAATAATAAAAGATAATTATTTTTAATATAACTAATATAATATAGGTCCCATGCGATTGCGATTTAGAATAGGTGCCCTATTACTAAACTAAAAGTTCTTTGTAATATGTAATTAGCGGAGGAACCTATAATCTTAACCCGTCAGTTCCCAAATGTGAACCACTTATGAACTTTAATTTTTTTGGCTTATTTATGCTAGTTGATCTCTAAAAAGAATAAATAAACAAGTTTTAAATTTGTCTATGCCTTAATTGAACCGCTGGGATGGTGCCCCCTGTAGGGTGTATTGGGCGTCCGGGTAACAAAATCACTCAATTTCATAAATTAAATCAAATTATCCTGAAAATCATGTCAATTCTAACTGAAATCAATCAATTTTTTTAATGTATTGTTGTGAGGTGTAGGGATATATGTAAACAAAAATCAATATAAATATAAATTTATTTATTTCACTTACACATACCTAAAAGTAAAAAATATGAAAAATATCATGTCATATAAAATAAAATCAAGGAACAGTGCTACTAAAAATAAAATAAATCCTCACTCATTAGCGTGAAGTTCGAACCACCAATGAATATGAAGCCCTACTCCACAAGCTTTGCCCATATAACGTGTATTTTTGTGACAATGCTTACAACGTCGTTGGCCACAAGAAATCTTTTCATGTTGATTTATTACTTCTAGACTCCTGGATTTTTTTTATTTTGGAGCACTTCAAATATGGCATTTTTGGTAGGATTTCCAATAGCAATAATGTTGTACTATTGCTCTTTTATAATCACAATAGGTTAGGTTATTGTCCTGGACTGTTGATCTTTTCAGAAGCCGTGCATTTTGGCTCAAATCAAAATGGCGAATCAATGCCAAAGAGAAAAAGTGGATACCACCACTTCCTTCCTTTTAGTGAACGTCTCAATGACTCAACGTTTTTGTCAAATCTAGCGACACCACTCGTGTAGGAATTGTAGGAAACAACACGGGGGCAGTCCACTCTTATTTTGGATTTAGTTTTATCTATAAATCCAATGCGCTGAACTTTTATGATAGGGTTCGCTCCGTGGCAGTTTGATGCAATGCTGACTATACTATTATCATTCCATCTGATAATGTTCAAATTACATATATATTTTGAAGAGAATGTCCCTCTTGGGCCAACATTATTTCTAGTGAATTCTTCAGCATCCCCCCTCCCTGATGTTAGTGTGAATGAGTCTTCATTTTCCTCCCACTTGGTTTGAACCTTTGCTCTTTTGGGGTTTTGAGTCGTCTTTCTTGTTTGTTTTCTTTTAATTTTTTTTTTGCTTTAATGAAGTCGGGACTTCTTTTGTCCAATCTGATTCATGTCGCCTGGTTTGTGAGACAAAATTTCTTCAGCATTGTCAGAATCCGTTGATTTGTGTCAATAGGAGGGTCTTCGTTCTGAGGAGCAGCCAGTTCCACTTCACTTCTGAAAATACTGCCTGGTAAGTGATTTAAATTTGTTTCCAACTCGTCTCTCACATTCTTCTACCATGTCATTCCCATCCTCTGGTGGAAAGAGAATTACTACTAGATCAACAATTTTTGCTCCTGATTCCAACAAATCAATCACTTCATGCAAGGGAACCCTGGAAGAGCGAAATTTCTTTTTACATTCTAAGACGTTATTCTAAATAAAGAAAAACATCGTTTATTATAATAGAAATTTTCATGAAATGATCAGTAAACAATTTTTAATTACAGAGGTACAATAAAGAAAAGTATGAAATTATTATTCAAGGAATGCAGATTGAAATAAAATTTGATTATATACACAAACAAATATTCTAATCTTGCAAGTAGTATGAGTACCTAATGCACCCTACAGGTGATGCTTACATTTAGATTGGCTCTGAAGTTTTATTTTATATTGCCTATATATAATATTGCTACCATTTGTTCCAGAAAATGCCCACCTAACTATAAATGCAAAAATAATTTGAGTACTTACATTTTTCTAGTCATGGTGAGTGAAAAGACAAGAAAACATGTGAACACCAACAGAAACCAGAAAACTACTGAGTTTGAAAAATTAAATTGTCTGGACCGCAGCTGATATCAACTCCCCATGTGTCTTACCCTTTGCCCTAGTTCCAATGGTACACAAAAACATCGCTATAACCTGAAAAAAAAAAAAATTATACCACATAAAAAAAAAAAAGTGACCGCACCCTAGAGGGTGCATTGGGAACTGACGGATTAATGTGTTCTTTAATGCAACTTTTATATTTTTAAGATTATTAATAGACTGATTTGCCACAGCATATTCGTATCTTATTAAGAGAAAAACGCAGAGCAAGATCGAAGTGGCATAGAACTCGATATCCAGCAGATAAAACTATCTATACAAAATTAACTAACAAACTAAAAGCAGAAATCAAGAAGTTCAAAATTCAAAATTTAATTACCTGGATTAAAAATGTTACAACCACCGACAAAACATTATGGATGACTACCAAAAAACTCCTAAAGTTCAAAGAATTCAATCATCCACTCCTTACTGAATCAAATAACTGGACAAGATCTGACGGAGAAAAATCACAGTTATTTGGCCAATACCTTTCCAAAATCTTTCATCCACATCCTGATATCATTAACCCAACTCAAATTGAATATATAAAAGAAGCGTTAGGTGTTCCCCTCCAAATGTCCCTTCCACCCAAAGCATTCCATCCTTCAGAAATATCCAACATTATTCACAGATTACCTTCCCGCAAAGCTCCTGGGTACGACCTCATCACAATTCATATCTTAAAACACCTACCTAGAAAAGCCATTCTATTCCTTACCTATATATATAATGCTGTACTCCGCTCCACATATTTTCCTGACCTCTGGAAATTCTCCATTGTAAAAATGATACTCAAACCTAAAAAAAAACCAGAATACCTATCCTCGTACCGTCCTATCTCTCTTTTACCTTGCATGGGTAAAATCCTAGAAAAACTCATCCTTAAACGATTGTACCCTATCCTTGATGCAAATCACATAATGCCAGATCAGCAGTTTGGATTCCGAGCATCACACTCCACCATTCAGCAATGCCATCGTGTGGTGGATGTGGTCTCCTCTGCATTAGAACGTGGATCATATTGTTCGGGCGTCTTTCTTGACGTGGAACAGGCTTTTGACCGAGTCTGGCATACGGGCTTGCTCTACAAACTCCGTAAATTCCTACCCCCTACATACTTTCTCATCCTTCAATCCTATCTCACAAATAGAACTTTCCAAGTAAACCATAATAATTTCTATTCATCCCTCTTTTCCCAATCTGCTGGTGTTCCTCAAGGTAGTATCCTTGTCAGTTTATACAGCTGACATCCCAACTCATCCTAATACTATCCTTACCACGTATGCTGATGATACATGTGTATTATCAGTCAACACCAATCCAGTTATTGCATCCCAAAGCCTCCAATCCCATATCACTGATCTTGAAGAATGGTTTCAAAACTGGAGAATTAAAATAAATTCTCAAAAATCACATCAAATCACTTTTATCTTACGTCGTAAACCAATGACTTCCTGCCCTACAGTATCCTTTAATAATATCCCACTGGTGCCTGTAGAACAGATCCGATACTTAGGGTTGCACCTCGACAAACGATTAACCTGGAATCCTCATACAAGACTGAAAAGACAAGAAACCGGTCGACGTTTCAGGCTACTTCAATACTTACTAGACAAACGCTCTAAGCTCCCAATTAACTACAAAAGACTCATCTACATGACCATCATACGACCTATTTGGACTTACGGAGTAGAGCTATGGCGCTCCACTAAGCCATCGAATTCCTCTCGTATCCAATCCCTACAATCCAAAATCCTTCGTAAAATCCTCAATGCTCCTTATTTTGTTAAGAATAAAGTCATCCATAACGACCTTAATGTCCCTTTTGTTGCTGATTTGGCCCGAACCCGGTATCTATCCTTTCATAGCAAACTTCATTCCCACTCAAACCCTCTAGTTTCAAACCTAGCCTCCTCTTCAATTCCCGATAATCCTCCGAGGCGTCTGAAAAGAAGATGGCCCCGTGACCTTCTTATTTAAACTTTGATTTGGGTACTACCAGTGGGTAGTTTCTCTACTTGTCATTCTCATGTCATTATGTAACACGCATACTATTTACTTGTTGTATAATTGTAATACAGTGGTAAATATCAATAAATAAATTAAAAAAAAAAAAAAAGATTATTAATGATCAATAACTTTAATATATCAACCCAGGAATCTTTATTTGCTTATACATCTGTTTATTGCGATCAACTTTATGGTAATCAACGGAAAAGAAATGTTACTGAACAATACTATTTTGTCTCAGATTACATTGTCTCGCAACGTCGAAATCAGTAATTTAATCGGAATCCCTGATTTTGAAAAAATCTCCAACATTCGAACTATAAGTATCAAAAAGATATTTTGCAAAATCTATTATGCAGTTGAATATTTTTCCAAAAATTTAAAACTTATTATGCAATATAGCGAAATTTGATAGTTGCATAGTAAAAACGAAAACGATTAATTTACTCTGTAATATATTTTGGCACTTAAATTTGTTCTATGATTCAAGTAAAGTACTATGTCCGGTTTATGTCTAACACCAGAAACTGAAACATCACATTCATTAATATAAAAAAAAATCTTAAATATAGGTAACCTATTCCGAGTTTTAAGCGAAATCTGATAGTTTATTTATATTACTATTTGCAATTAATTTAGATAAACTTCACATTATCTTAATTTGAAATTTATGAAAATTTAATATGAACAAATGAGTAGCATGAAAGCTCTCGTGCATGCATTTCGATTATGTACTGAGCATAGGAATGTACAGAAATATGTATTACAGAAATTTCCAATACCTACACAACTTATTATGTTATAGTTAACAACTTATGTTGATAGTTTTTGAGTTAGGCAAGAAAAACGTTTGAACTACGTTCGTAGAGAAGTACCAACAAAGCTATCCTTTAATGCGTACAAAGAAATATAAAAAAATCAGATTCATTCATTCATAGTTGCCATATTCGATTATCGTATTAAGCCTCTCTAAGCAGATAATAATATAATATCAAACTCAATATGATAACTATACACTATTCAAAATCCAATAACAGCAAGGAGATAATTGTTGGAGCAGACCCAAGAAATAATTCAGGATATTATGGCAACCTGTAGAATTGCATCGGAATGAATAGGCGTTGGGAGTGTTTGTTATCACAGCTAGTTAACTCTTATTATTAAAAAAAAAATTCATATTATGCAATGTACTAGAGTTATATAGAATCAGTTACCTTGATTTGGATGTAAAATTTTGATCTAATCTTTTTTTATCTCAACCTTAAATTTTAGCAATAGGTGGCATCCGTACAGAGATTCAAGAAAGTAAAATAATCAGAACTGACATGAAAAATGGCTACTTAAATCCGTTGTTTTACAAAATAGCGGTTGGAAAAAATAGTGCATTCTATTGAAAACTTTGTGACATATTAAATTAAATAGCAACAAATTCTGTCCAAAAAAGGAAGTCTGACGGCAAAAGGGGGATCAGTTTTTCAAAATGGTATTTTTCAAAAAATAGAAAAAAAAATCCAAAAAATGAGTTGATCACTTTTTTTTCTGTCATTCGCCTACAATATAAAATTTTTCTGATGATACTCAATTGAAATGTTATAAAATATTAAGTTGATAAATATTCTTCAAGTCTGCCAACATTACGAGGCACTTTGTTTATCTAAAACCAAAGCCAAAAGTTGTACTTTTTTCGGTTTTAAGTTATTATCCTTAAACAGTGTATTTGATGGAATATTTTCTAAATTATTAAATTAAAAACAATAAAATTTTGTGTCTAAATAAAGCGCTAACAAAACAGAATAAGTGTTGTTGCCGAGAACTGTCGTCTAATCAAGGATGTTTCCAAATAAATAGAAAGGTTAGTTATTTTTTATTAATGGTAGATGCCTGAGATTAAATTTTACGTTTTCAGTAAATTTTTCTGCGAATGATTAGTTTTCCCTCACTTTTCCCAAAATATTTTTAAGCTATTTCCATATACCACTAGTGAAGTGATGTTCATGAAGGAAAGGTAGTTTAAAGACCAGTATTCTGTGTTGCACCGAAATTTCAATAACCATATGTAAGAATGTAACCTGAAATTCAATTAACACTCTAAATCTACACTTAAGGTACACGCTAACACAATCACAAACAAACATTGGGCTCATTCACACAAACTAATTTTTGCTATAACAAATGCCTACAAAATTTGTTAAAGTAGTTAAACCCAGAGGAGAAAAAAAGACTGAAGCCAAAGAAAATGAAAAGTACATAAAGAAAGTTAACACCCTTCTGTGTAGTACTGATTGCTATCCACTATTGAAATGGGGAAAATATGTAAGTTAATAACTTTAAATATTTTAATATTCTTATGATGTAATGATCAGAAAGTTTAAAATTTCCTTTTAACTGTATACTTTCATAACAGTGAGGGTGGGGAAATAAGCATTATATTTAAATTTTTACCGACAGGAAACAATGCCAAAATCTTTTCTTCTGGTGGTACCAAATATCATTTCTTTACCTGTTATCCTGTATACTCCAGAATGTTCCATTCCTTAACCATTGCCTTCCTTACGTTATGTTCTGAGCCTTAATACTACTGCGGAATAGCGCCTTTACAATCCAGGATGACATTGGGCAGTTTCGTGTATTTTGGTATTTGATAATTGAACACTTCAATTCTCAAACATGTAACTATTTATTAAAACTTTTAAGTACATTTATACAAAATAATTTAACTACATACAATTGATTCCTAACACTGTAACAATCATTCTGAGGTAGGTAACATCAGGTTTTTCTATCTCCCAGTGTTGTCCAGATATCAGTGTTGCCAACGTGTCTCAGACACATCACTCTTCCCCTCTAAAATGGTGAGTAGGTAAGCCTCTTGGGTGGCCTGCGGTCTCTCCTTGGTCTTGTGGTGGTGGCTGGCTGAGATTCCTCAGACCAGGGTGTCTTGAAGTTTGGTGGAGAACCACCCGATGAAGTTTATGGACTTGTTTTTTTTGGATTGGGGGACAGCAAATTCGGAGTCATGAAGGGCCTCAGCTGGGAGTTGTGCTTTCTCTCACCAGACTCCAGAATGTGTGTGTTCCTCCCACAACTTTGGTTGATACGTCCCTTCTTCCAAGTTGTCCCTGTCCCTTCTCTCACCCAAACTGGTTGTCTTCCTGTGAAGAATTTCTTTGAACGTGCTGTGCATTTTGGTGGTGTGTGTGTTTTGAGGGGATTCAAAACGTCTAATTTTGTTCGGAGTTGTCAACGCAAAAACAGCTCAGCTGGACTTATTCCCGAAGCAACAGGGGTAGAACGAAATTGGAACAAGAAGTTGCATAATTCCTGGCTTATGTCTTTTCCAGTTTCCATTAATTTCCGAAGATTCTGTTTGGTTGTCTGTACATATCTCTCAACCTGCCCGTTAGATTGAGGGTGATAGCTTGGAGTCAATATATATTTAATTCCAAAGTTATCGCAGAATTGTTTGAACTTTGACGATGTGAATGTAGTTTGATTGTCTGTGACTATAGTCCTAGGAAGGCCATACCGAGTCAGCAGCTGTGATTTTATTAAGTAAATTGTTTTTTTAGCAGTCATGTCATTGACTATAAATACCTCTATCCATTTAGAAAAAGCATCTACCACTAACATTTTCCCCTTAAAGGGACCTGCAAAGTCCAGATGAATTCGGTCCCAAGGGTGTCCAGATGCTGGCCATAGTATGCATTCAGAAGGTTCCTGGTTGGCATATTTGTTGCATATTTCGCAGGACTTAATCTTTTCTTCAATGTCTTGGTCTAACTTTGGCCACCACAACTTACCTCGGGCCAATGCTTTAGTCCTTAAAATTCCGATGTGGGTTTCGTGAAGTGAAGAAATTAGTTGTTTTCTAAGTGTTGGGGGAATGATGACTCGAGTATACACCCATCATGTGTAGTTAATTCTTGTCTTTTTCTGAAGTAAGGTAGAAGATGTTCATCGCATTTTCCAGGCCATCCAGTTAGTATAAAGTTATGAACTTTCATAAGGAGAGGGTCCTTTGAGGTTTCCCTTGCAATTTCTTTGCTTTGAATTGGTAGGGAGTTAATATTTTCGTCAAATATTTTTGAGACAACTTCCTCAAAAGCAAAGTCCGTCTGTTCTACTTGAGTAATAAGCAGGTCCATCAACTTTACCAAATTTTGCTGTGGGTACATATTCCACCGTGAATGTATAATTCATAAGTAAAAGGCTCCACCTTTGGAGTCTGTTTGCTGCAGTTTGTGGTATTCCTTTCTTGGAACGCAGAATGTGCATTAGAGGGCGACAATCTGTTTGTAACATGAAATTCCGACCCCATAAGAATTTGTGAAATTTTTTTATTCCATATATAATAGCAAGTCCCTCTCTTTCTATCTGTGAGTAGTTTTGTTCAGCAGAATTTAGCGTTTTGGACCCGTACATAATTGGTCGTTCAGTTCCGTCTGGGAATCGGTGTAAAAGACTTATTCCCACTCCTTTCGAGCTTGCATCCGCTGCCAAAACCAAAGGCAATTTTGGATCATAATGTGTCTTTGGATAAGAATGCTGTCTTTTGTTAATGCTGTTGTTAATATTTTAAAAGCTGCTTGGCAGGATGGGTCCCATATAAAGGGTGTATCTTTTTTTCTCAGCCGATTTAAGGGTGCGCAGATGTCACTGAAGTTTTTTATAAATTTTCCGTAGTAATTAATCATATCTATAAAGGCTTCTACTTCTTTTACATTAGTTGGTTCAGGCATTTGTTGTAGAGCTTTTATTTTATTTGGTGAAGGGCGGAGACCTGATTTCTCAATAATGTAGCCTAAGTATTCCACTCTAGTCCTTGAAAATTTGAACTTTGATTTGTTTAGTCTTAGACCTGCAGTTTGAAGTCTCTCGAGCACTAAATGAAGTCTCTCAATGTGTTGTTCTTCATTTCCTGATATTATTATGTCATCCATCAGACAGGCGACACCGTCTATTCCTTGTAAAATGATTTCCATTTTCTCTTGGTAAATCATTGGACCTGAATTTATTCCAAAAGGTAGGCGCTGGAAACTATAAAGTCCAAAAGGAGTATTGATTACAAGTAATTTTTTTGTTTCTTCATCTAGTGGAAGTGAGTAGTATGCTTCTGAGATGTCTAATTTTGAGAATACCTCAGCTCCATTGACTTTGGTGAAAAGTTCTTCAATTACTGGAAGTGGGTATTGATAAACTTCTAGCCTCTCGTTCAATCCGGTTGAAAAATCTGCACATATACGAATTTTATTGTTTGGTTTCCTAACCACAACAATAGGTGCAGCATACTCTGAATATCTAATGGACTTTACTATGCCCAGAGCTTCCAATCTATCGAGTTCACATTTTAGTGGTTCGCGTAAGGCGAATGGAACCACTCTGGCACGACAAAAAACTGGAGTTACGTTTTCTTTCAGTCTAAGTTTTACTTGCATGTCTTTGCAGTGACCAATACCATCTTGAAAAATCTTTTGGAACTTATTTAATATCTGTTGAAGTTTTGCATCATTCCGAGGCATATTTATTTCTGTTTTCTGTTCTTTGAGACAGAAAAGCAGTTTAATTTGTCTAAGTGTAAATTTAACAGAGGCTTGTTCCAATTCAACCCTAATAAATTCTTCCCATTAGGTGCTTTTGCTACAACAATTGGTAATTTCTTAGTTACACCTCTCCAAGTAGCCTCAACTATGGCTTCTCCCAAAACTTTGATTTTATGCCCTGAATAGCTATGTAATATTACATTTGAATTTTCAAGCGGAAATTTATTACAGGCAATCCAAGAATGTTTTGATAATATTGTGTATTTTGAACCACAATCTAGTTCAAATTCTGTAGGTTTAGTTTGACCATTTATGTTTACCAAAAGTCTGATTCTTTCTGTCTGATTATTTGAATTGATATTAAAAATATCTGTAATGTGATGACTGGCATCCTTATCTTTCAAAGCTTTACTTCGGCAATTTTTTGCCAAGTGGTTTAATTTTTTGCAAAAATAACACTCTTTTCCACATGCAGCACATTCGTTTATTCCATGTGTAGAACCGCAGTTTCTGCATTTAAATTTGTTTTTATTTTTAGTAGTATTTTTTGTACATGTTTGAGGGAAATTTTTCTGACCGTTCGTACTGCAACGTTTCTTTTCAGAAATTTTGTTTACATCTGAAACCGTAGTTTGTATTATACCGTTGTTTAGTATTTTGAAATTTCTAAAGCTCCCATCAGAGTTTTAGCCAATTCTACAAATTCATTAAACGTTTTGCAATCTTTTTGTAATAACACGGTGCGTGAATCTGAGCTTATAATGTTCATGACGAATGACGTAATTAAAGCTTCCTCATAAAAATCAGCAGGAAATTGGCACTTCTCTGCCTGTTGTTTCAAATTCAGTGCATAAGTATTGAGGTTATCTGAGTCCTGGGTCATTTTGAAAAATTTACACCTTTCAGATATTGTAAATGACACGTCCTTGAAATTTTCGTCTAATTTTTTGAGTAATTCATCAACATCAAAATCGGAAGGAGCTTTAGACTTACATATATTAATTAAAGTTTCTAATGCCTCTCCATTTAGGTTGCTAATCAACAATCCAACTTTTAATTTACTATCTTTAATGTTTGAAATTTGTAAACACGCTTGAAATTTAATGCGCCACGTGTTCCACTTAATTAATGATGAATCAAAAGATTCTATATGATAGAAATTTAGCTTACTGAGTTTCATTTCAGTTTCTGCTTGCGACTTACTAGAATTCGGCATATTTATTAATGTTTTCTTTATCCTCGTCGCCA
The DNA here is from genome assembly GCA_037127475.1 of Arma custos. Classification (NCBI taxonomy): domain Eukaryota; kingdom Metazoa; phylum Arthropoda; class Insecta; order Hemiptera; family Pentatomidae; genus Arma; species Arma custos. The sequence goes on along the minus strand of CM073760.1, from coordinate 93,056,052 downwards.
CTTTCGTGTATTTTGGTATTTGATAATAGAACACTTCAATTCTCAAACATGTAACTATTTATTAAAACTTTTAAGTACATTTATACAAAATAATTGAACTACATACAATTGATTCCTAACACTGTAATAATCATTCTGAGGTAGGTAACATCAGGTTTTTCTATCTCCTAGTGTTGTCCAGATATCAGTGTTGCCAATGTGTCTCAGACACATCAGGCAGGAACTACCGTAATAGTTAGAAAAGTTTTAAGACAATGTTTGTTAATTTTCTACAACTATTTCAGCAAACTCGTTAACAGCCTGTCTATAATTGCAATATAAGCGACATATATTGCATTTATTTAATTACTCTAGTTATCGTATAACCTAACCTGTACCACTACAATCTATGAAGATTCTGGGGTTCAGTACATGGTAGAGACTGTACTGTTTCATAGACAAAGGTTCTGCAAGGAGGTGACTTGTCCTAGGTCACGCTCAACCTCCAGATTTTCCCCCCTTATTTTGGATACCCCATTTTTATAATATTTTATAGAGGCTGGGTGGGCCCCAGGAGGGTCCTAGATCCTATATGAGCCATCTCCCGCTGCAAACAGATAATAATAATAATAAATAAATAAATAACAAATAAAAGTCACGGCCTGCATCGGGATTTGAACCAGGATTTCCGGAAAGAATTCAGTGAGCTACCACTGAGCCACTCCGCTCTCTAGTTATCGTGTAGGAAAACTAAAATAATTAAAAGACTACAGGAAACATTTTGCAAAACTAACGAATATCTGAAAAAATGGGGACTGAATAGAAATACTGACAAAACCGAAGCTATAATTTTCACAAAACGAAGACCTGCACTCCCCTCTACCATATTACTTAACCATATCTCAATACCTATATCAAACAATATTAAATATTTAGGAATTTCTTTAGACCGCAAACTACTATTCATATCATATCTTTTTTTTATTATAGGTTTATAATAATAAACCTTATTATAATTATAAATAAATAAAGGTTTATAATTATAAATTCATTATAAAGGTTTATTATTGAATAAACCGAATAGCGCCCGCAGAATATTATACTTCAACAAAAAATCAAAACTATCTGAAAAAAATTAGAAAATTGTTTAATGATAAAGTTAATAAAAGGAAATTCGCAAGGTCGTCGATAGGCAACGCCTTTATAGCTAATACAGAATTTTGATGAGTTTCTAGAAAATGCTTCAAATTGTTTAGTGAATTGGAACTAATAGGTTTAAATTGAAGAATTTAAATAGTAATAGGCCTGAGCTATCCTGCGTGGTTCCTGATATCGATCGACCAGAGCCGTGAAGGCAAGATCATAATTCTCTGAAGTGAGTTGGAAATTTGAAATAACGGAAAGGCCACTTCCGCTTAAATTTGTTCTCAAAAAATGAAACCTTTGAATTTGAGAGAGAGAGAGTTATTGTTGTGAACGAGGGATTGAAAAAGATAAAACAATTCAGGCCATTTTTCAATATCACCTGAGAAATTCGGCAATTGAATCGGAGGTAAGGAGAAATTACCTTGAGAACTCTGAGTGGTATTAATGACCGGTGTAGGGGTTGAAGTTGGTTCTTCCCTCTTTAACTGTAAATATTTCGTTTTGATCTTGAGTAAGATGTTGTTAAAGGCAATTGCAGGGTCTCTAGTATTGACGAAATTCTGTTTTGGTAATAGTGCATTAAGGTCATCAATTTTGTCATTTGCCTGTTCAAATTTGGCTTGAAGGGAGGGTAAGCTCTCACAACACACCTGTACACTTAAAATATCTGATACATCGGAAGATTTTATCTTATCCCATTGGGATGTAATATCGGCAAAAACATTTTCCCTTTTTGAAAGATGCTGTGTTTGAAGTACGAGATTTTTATCGTCTGTAGGCATGATGGAAATTTTTTAATACTACAATGTTTAAATAAATAGTTAGAAATACGGTAAAGCAAAATAATGTTGAACTGAAAATAAAGTGAAACTTAATTGAAAAGCTAAATGTAATAGAACGTATGATTGATGAATGAAATAATAACTTATAAATAAAAGTGAGAGTAAACAAGCAATGATACGAATACGAAGCAATTTAGGATTAAGGTTATCTGTAATTCTCTGTACCTTGAGCCTACAGTAATAACAAATGAATAGAAAATGGCTGCCTTCAGCGTGCGTATTTAATACGTAATTTAATGAAAATTGAAAACTCGTGAAAAAGGCTGGAAAACCTTCAAAACTTTTGGAAATTTTAATTTTGAAATTAACGAAATTTCTGTTAGAAGTTAAATATGTGGGTTTCACCTGCAAAAAAGAATGGTATTCAATCTCTCTATAATGCGAACACTTTTTTAAGGTTAAGAAATCGTAAATTTCGGTTTGTAAGGCCAATAATTTACGATCACTTAGGAAAGTAGGAAATGAAATAAACGTTTGAACTGGTTTTAAGAAATTTATCCGGCACGCTAGGACCAAAAATGTTGAATTTTTAATCCGGCCCGCTAGGACCAAAAATGTTGAGACAAGCTCGAAGGTTCGTAATAAAGTTCTTAAAAATGTAATTTTAGTTAAATAAATTTCGCTCTGGATGTGGACTATATAAGTTATTTTAAAAGCGTTCGATATTATAAAGAGGTAACAGGAAGAAATCAAACCCACAGAAAATAAAAGGTGACTCACCCTAGACGTAGGCCGGCAGCATACGGACAGGAACTTTGGTTTCTGAGTACTCAAAGACCAAAAGAGGCTGGCAGCGTCTCTTAGTCCTGATGATTTCCTGTGCCCTTGAAAAACTCCTGGGGAATCCAGGCTTATTTGCAGATGAATCGTGAAATATTCGTAACACATGAATAAACGGAAATTATTAACTGATCAATAACTGGTAATTGTAATTAAGCTGGATAGCTGGATCAAAGACTCGCGAATGCTTTAGCTGGATAGCTGGAGGCATATGAAAAGACTCGCGTGGTGCTTTAGCTGGATAGCTGGAAGCATGAAAAGACTGCTTGGAGTGGTAGCACGCTGAAGACAGGATTAAAACAGTACCACAGGTGAAGAGAGCACCCGTAAATCGCGCTCTGTTTGTGATTATGTCAATTAATTGAAGTGTTAGTTGCCCCAAACAGCCGCTAGAGAGCGTAGTGTGCTATTTCAAGATGTATTTGACACTTTACCTATTTTTTAAGTATTATCATAATTCATTTATAAAAAGAACGCCAAATGGCGTGAACAATAGGCTCTACATCAGAATAACACATAGGCTATAGCAAGCGCGGATTTAGGGGGGGGGGCACGGGGACACGTGCCCCCACAGTTTTGTAGGTACTGTGGAGAATCCATTATAGTACATAATTTAAGACAAATCATATGATCATAATTGTTAAAATAACAGAAATAACATGAGTGTAACTATTTGTTTTGATATCCAACTAATCTTACTAATATTATAAATGTGAAAGTTTGTATGTTGTCTCTCTTTCACGCAAAAACTACTGAACGGATTTGGATGAAACTTTACAGTAATATAGGTTATACATGAGAATAACACATAGGCTACATCAAGGTCGGATATAGGAGGGGGGCATATGGGCACGTACCCTCCCAGACAGTTTTTTAGGTACTTTGGAGAATCCACTATTGTACATAATTAAAAGCAAATCAGGGGCTTAGCATCTTGAAATTTGCAAATAGGTTTTTTGTATAATTTAAGAAAGAAATTTGGATAGTTCCATCCCCAAGGGTTTTTCCCTTAATATAATAGAGGTTCAAAGACTGTATGGAATCCGTCAGTTTTAAAGTTAGACATCTGAAATTTTGGATGTACGAGTAACTTATAGTTAAAAAAAAAATTATTTATTTAAAATGATCGTCGTGGAACTTTATGTGGTAGACCATATTCCACTCGAGCGAAGCCGCTGGAATAAATTTAAGCTAGTTATTTAATAAATAATAGTAAACAATCAGTACTGTAGCCGTAAAATACTTTTTATCTCTATTATGGTATTTTCCATTGTTATTGCCTATCCACAGGTTAAAAGTGGATACGTGAAGCGTGTAGTAGACCCAGAAATAGAAGGTAAAGTTATAGAGCTATCCGGAACAGCGAATGGTGTAAGGATTGCTCTACCAAGGACCTTAGACGAAGTCATCGGCATCACTTTTCCATGGCTTTTCTTCATTATAAAGGCTATACCGGACAAGCAGCTGATAATAGATGTCCAAGTGAGCGAATTTATTTAACTAATTAAATTCATAAAAATATTTATTTAACTTAGAGCATTGAAAATACTTACATTCACATTTTTTATTTACTATTTAGAACACTATTACGTAAATACGGAATACGCCGTCAGTAGAAGTTCATTACCATTATATTTATTTAGTTTTATTATTTCCTATCATGAACGTTTGTGACAAACCAAAAGAAAAAAAAAATCCCCACCCAAAATGAAATTTAATATAATTATTTAAAATAAGTTAAAGTAAAAGTGAAAATCATTTTTTTTTTAATTTCATTGTGAACATTTAAATATTTTTATTTTGAAGAGAAAAGATTTGTCCTGACCGGAATTCAAACCCGGGTCCTCCGCATCACCGTGGAAATATTCTATCTTCTCTCACATCCTCAAAGAGCTAATCTATCCTTGCCACAAAAAAATCCTACCTATTGCCCTACATCCCTCAAAAAATGGCCCAACATCCATTTATTACATCCCAGATTTCTCCAGCACAACCCAATATTGAATCATGGAACGACCCTTTATCAGACCATAGTCCAGTCCTCCTTTTATTGCACTTAAGTTTCGCTCTCAAGCCTTCCCCTCCCACATTGATTGCAGGACGTGTCAACTGGGACGATATTTTTTATTACTTGAAGGACAAAATAGACTAAAAAATTTCACTTAAGACAAAACAAGACATTGATATAGCCATAGAAAAATTTACAACATCAATCAGAAGCAGTTTACTTGATAAAAAATGACAAATCATACAAGTAATAACTATCAACAGACTGGTTCAACACAACATATTCGTATCTTACTAAAAGAAAATCACAGAGCAAGGTGGAAGTGGCATAGAACAAGATATCCAACAGATAAAACTATCTATACAAAATTAACTAAGAAGCAGAAATCAAGAAGTTCAAAATTCACAATTCATATCTTAAAACACCTTCCTAGAAAAACCATTCTATTCCTTACCTATATATATATATATATATATATATATATATATATATATATATATATATATATGATGCTATACTCTGCTCTACATATTTTCCTGACCTCTGGAAATTATTCATTGTAAAAATGATACCCAAACCTAAAAAAAAAAAAACAGAATACCCATCCTCTTACCGTCCTATCTTTCTTTTACCTTACATGGATAAAATCCTAGAAAAACTCATCTTCAAAGATGGAGACTACCCCATCCTTGATGCAAATCACATAATACCAGATCACCAGTTACGATTCCGAGCATCCTACTCACTATTCACCAATGTCATTGTGTGGTGAATGTAGTCTCCTCTGCAATAGAACGAGGATCATATTGTTCGGGTGTCTTTCTTGACGTGGAACAGGCTTTTGACCGAGTCTGGCATCCGGGCTTGTCTACAAACTCCGTAAATTCCTACTCCCTACATGCTTTCTCATCCTTCAATCCTATCTCACAATTAGAACTTTCCAAGTACATCATAATAATGTCTATTCATCCATCTTTTTCCATTCTACTGGTGTTCCTCCTTGTCCCAATCCTGTATACAGTTTATACAGCAGACATCCCAACCCATCCTAATAATATCCTTACCACGGATGATGATGATACATGTATTGCATCCCTAAGCCTCCAATCCCATATCACTGATCTTGAAGAATAGTATCAAAACAGGAAAATTAAAATAAATTCTCAAAAATCGCATCAAATACGTCAACCAATAAAAATCGCAATAATTAAGGCATTAACCAATGACTTCCTGCACTTCAGAATCCTTTAATAATATCTCACTGGTGCCTGTATAACAGATCTGATACTTAGGGTTGCATCTCGACAAACAATTAACCTGGAATCCTCATGCAAGACTGAAAAGACAAAAAACCGCTCGACGTTTTAGGCTACTTCAACACTTACTAGACAAACGCTCTAAGCTCCCAATTAACTACGTGTAAAGGACTAATCTTCATGACCATCTTACGATCTATCTGGACTTACGGAGTAAAGTTTGGGACTCCACTAAGCCATCGAATTCCTCTCGTATCCAATCCTTACGATCCAAAATCCTTCGTAAAATCCCCAATACTCCTTATTTTGTTAAGAATAAAGTCATCCATAATGACCTTAATGTCCCATTTGTTGCTGATTTGGCCCGAACCCGCTATCTATCCTTTCATAACAAACTTCATTCCCACTCAAACCATCTAGTTTCAAATCTAGCTTCCTCTTCAATTCCCGATAATCCTCCGAGGCATCTGAAAAGAAGATGGCCACGTGACCTTCTTAGGTGAACTTGCGATTTGAGTACTACCAGTGGGTAGTTTCTCTACTTGTCATTATTTCATTATCTATCACTTAGCCTGTTTGCAGTTTGCATGCAGTTTTAAATATCAATAAATAAATAATAAAAAAAAAAAATCTTTTTATTTTGTATATTTAAATATTTGTATTTTGATATATGATAGATTTTAAAAATTGAATTATTCTATGTATTTAATATTATGAAAAAATTAATATGAATATGATAAAAAAATATAAAGTAAAAGTACTAATGATTGTATTTAAAAATACGATTTGTAATAAATATTGCTTAGATAAATGAATAAACTTATTTAACTAAGAGAATTAAAAGTGTTTGCAATCATATTTTTTGTGTATGCTATTACTACTTATATAACTTAACGAGTTCGAGACACATTAACTAAAAAAAGGAAAGGTTTAGAAATGAGAACGCACAGAGAGATCGGTTATAACTGACTTTATTGATAAACTAATCCTTCTTATATACTATCTGGGAGTTGTTTATCTTCTCAGTAGGATTAAGCTCTACTATTACCCGGCTATGGCACTTAACCCCCCCTCCAGTTTCCAGACACTTTTGGAAACTAAAGGAAGGACCAGTCCAGGCGAGTAGCAGAGCTGGCTCCTGTACAACACTACAGCTCCCAGACACACACAATTACAGTATGTACAAATAAATACCATACAATGGTAAGATACAGCCACAAGGATAATAAAACAACCAAAACCACACCCTACTGATTGTTGTCCTCCACAACAGATATGAGAAAAAGGAAAAACAAAAATAGCTACTAATAATAATAAGAAAACAAAATTTTACACTTATAGAAATACAACACTTTCTTGTTCCGCACATTTTAACACTCCACTGGCGTAGGCGAAGGCACTCCAGACCCCAGAGGATATTTCAGCTGTTCAATATGGACCGTCCGCCGCCTCCTGGGGTCCCCTACACTTTCGATAATGACTGTGTTGTGTTCTCGGATGACTACAACACGGAATGGCCCCTCGTATCTCCGTGGCTCCTTACCCCTATTAGACCCAATTCTCCTGTAGACGATGGCCCCGATTTTGAGTTCCCCCGATCAATCTCGGACTCTCGCATTTTCTCTAGTAACTCGGGCTCGTTTTTCCCTCACGATCCTTCTTCGCGCTTTTTCCCACGCCTCTCGAACCCGCACGTGGTTCGCGACAATGTCACGCGCTGCGTCGTTACCTCCAATCGTACCCTCGGGATCCCGACTGGCCCCGCGAATCCCAAACAACACTTCAAAGGGAGAGAACCCCGTTACGGAATGGATAGAATGGTTGTACGCCGCAACCGCTTGCCGCATCGCTACGTCCGACGTCAACCCCTGCTCGACGTGGTAGACCCTGAGGTGGTCGCTAAGCGTGCTATGCAACCGCTCTATCCCTCCCCTACCATTCGGGCGTCCCGGAGTGTTGAAATGCCACGCGACCTCCAACTTACGCGTTTCCTCGCTCACCACAGCGTTTTCGAACTCCCTCCCTTTATCGGACGTTATGGTATCGGGTACCCCATAAAACATAAACCATGTCCGAAGGGCTGATAACACCGACTCTGCTTCCTTGGAGTGAATCAGGCGAGCCATAGCGATCTTACTGAAAACGTTGATGGTAGTGAGCCACGTAAAACCCTTCCAGGTGAACGTGTCCACTTGCAGATCGCGGAGAGGCCGGTCCCCCGTAGTTGTTTCTTCTTGTACGGCTTGCGGTGGTTGGCGGTCGTACTTCGTAGTCATGCAGACCTCGCATGCCCCTATAACTTCTTGGATCGTCCGCCGCATACCCGACCAATAATAGCGCCTTCTTAGCGCCTGCAGAGTCTCATTGACCCCCCGATGGTTGGTTTTGCCCACGTGGTAGGCCCCTGTCACTTCCTTCTGTCGGCCGCTGTCCCTGATGGTCTCCACCATGATCCTGCACCGGATAAAAAACGCGATCCGGGATTTGATCCGGTTTCCACACCTGTCGTATTTTTTCCCATATTACTGCGTTACCCACGTAAAGGTGGTGGGTGTGTCCCGGCTTAGAAGCGTCCTTGAGGGCCTTACATACGAGGTCCAATCGCACCCCTGGTTGCGACGAGATGACATTGACGCGAGACCGCGCGTAACGCAAATACTCTATTGCCAGCATGCCTGACGTCTTCGTCTTCCAGATTATCTGCCTCGGTTTGTCATTAACAATTTCGTCAATTTCTTCTAAATCCTCCGGTCTCTCGTCTGTAGAGCTCTCTCTTTCTGACGATACCTCTTCTCTTCCCGCTTCCGTGGTAGACCGTTCCCCTTCGCCCTCCGGCGACTAATCCTGCAAAAACTGCCGGATATCTCCCGATGGCCCTGCGATATCCTCTTCGATAGCATTCACCATGAGTGCCCGCGACAACCAATCGGTTGGCATTCTTTAGGCCAATCGGCGACTACATTTTCCTTCCCTGGTTTGTAGACGACATCCATGGAGTACTGGCTGAGTTTCTCTTTCCAGCGAGCCACTCGAGCGGACGGTTCTTTCAGCTGGCCCACCCACTGTAGCGGCCGGTGATCCGTCTGGACCCGGAACCGTCTGCCGAATAAATATGGTCTGAAATGGTCGACTGCCCAGACAATGCCAAGTAACTCCCTCTCCAACGCGCTATATCTGGCTTCAGCATCGGACAGTCTTCTGCTCGCATATGCTATAGGCCGGTCCCCCTGGTCATGTCCCTGAGACAACACCGCCCCTAAGGCGTACTCGCTGGCATCGGTAGTCACAACGAACTGCTTGGTGAAATCTGGAAACGCTAGCACCGGCTCCCCGTCAAGTGCTCCAGACATTTCTACAAGTTGTCCTCCATGACCGGTGTGACAACTACGCGCGCTCCCTTTTTTAACAAGTTATTAATGGGTACCAGATACCGCGCCATGTCTGGAACGAAACGTCTGTAGTAATTAAGGGCCCCCAGAAGTCTTCTAATGCCTTTCACGTCCCGGGGTATCGCCATCTTGGTGATCGCTCCCACCTTGGACTTATCCGGTCTAACTAGTTCCCGAGACACCGTGTTCCCTAAAAAAATTATCTCCGTTCTACCCAGCACGGACTTCTCCGGAGACAATTTCAGCCCGAATTCGCGAACCCTCGTGAAGACCTGCCGAAGGTGTTGCACATGTTCATCCTCCGATTTACTATACACGAGCAGGTCGTCCATATAGACCTGGTAAATCCCCTCATCTACACCCCTGAGGAATTCGTCCATCAGCCTCTGGAACGTGAGGGGCGCATTCTTTAGTCCAAACGGCATTCTCGTAAACTCGTAAAGACCCCGCTCGAACGTGAAAGCTGTTTTCGCCTGATCCCGGAGATGAAGTCTGATTTGGTGATACCCCGCTTTCAAATCCAACGTGCTAAATATTACAGCACCGCTTAATCGATCTATGATATCGTCGAACCGGGGAATTGGATAAGCTTCGTCCTTCGTATTCTCTTCGGGGGCTATTAAACGGGGATGAACTATCGACGATGATTCCCTGTCGCTTTAATTCATCTAATTCTTCCCGGATGTGCTGTCTCAGCGCCTGGGGATACCGCTTCTCCTTCACGTACGTGGTCTTCTCCTGTTTTAGCGGAATTTCGTGTACCGTCCTTCCCGTGACACCTAATACCCCACCTTCCTTATAAAAGATGTCCCGGAATTCCTTCAGTAATAGGTTCCTCCACTCAACTACCCTAGTCACAGCTCCCACCGGAGGACCTCGCACCGCCCGGTGCCCCGCGTATGACTTACCCCCTAGCGTAACGAACCACCTGCCTCGTTTATTCTCTACCTTCGCGCCCACCCTCTCTAACAGGTCGCACCCAACTATGGCCTGATACTCCCTGGGCAAACTCTCTACTACATGCACCTGCAGGCGCGCTCCCGTTTTCCTCCACTCTTTCAATCCCATATCCGTTTCGCCCATCACTCTACATGGCCCTCCCAAGGTTAACAGCCTACATTTGCATCTCCGGATATGAAGTACCTCCCCCTTACCACACAACTTCTCCGCTGACCCGGTGTCTGCCGGCTCTGCCTCCGTTCACAGAACATTTGAAAAATGTCCTCCTCGATCGTCCATCTCCCTCCTCTATACGCCTTCTTCAACCTTTCTTTAATCACTGCCCATTCAGTCTCCTCATCGGCCTGAATTAAGTTCAGCACGCTTCTCCGGACACGCCGTGCCAGGGCCACTCGCAACCTCTTTGCATCCAGTTCTTCTAGAAAATCCGCTGCCACCTGGGACTGAATGCCTGCCATGATTCCGTCTCCACCTTTGATAAAATGATTGAGTTCCCCGACATAGCCGTTGAACTTATCCAAATCAGAAATTTCTCTCCTGATGTCTTGTGCGTTGGCCTTCCGTAATTTCATTTTTTCTAATTCATTAGTTTCTTGCGCTATTCTATTAGCTTCCTGCCTCGCTAGGTCTGCCCGCGCTAATGCTAAGGAGGAAGTTACCTGAGGCTGGAGTTCAGGGATCATCTGCTCCGCCTGTGGGGGATCTAGCGTCAAGGTCGCAGGCCTCAGGATGCTCGGAGCCTGATCATTCATGTTGGCGCACTTTAGTACTATTCACAACGAATGGAAAGATAGCACAACGAACGAGATAACGAAAAAAAAAATTTCTTTCCTATGCTTTTAATCCGTGTCCCGGGTTTCGGCACCACTTAACGAGTTCGAGACACATTAACTAAAAAAAGGAAAGGTTTAGAAATGAGAACGCACAGAGAGATCGGTTATAACTGACTTTATTGATAAACTAATCCTTCTTATATACTATCTGGGAGTTGTATATATATATGAGAGAGAGAGAGAGAGTGATATAAAATAAATCAATCTAAAATAAGTAAGTAAATTTATTTATTAAAATACATACAGTCATATTTTGCATCTTTAATTTAACACTAACTGTCTCGGCAGAAGTTGTTCTGCCCTATTTCCCTAAAACAAAGCGCTTCCAATTTTCTCCAACCATTACAATGACATCAATTGTTGGTGCATTGAAACATCTTGCATGATCTTCTAAAGTCCAGCTCTGATTACAATTTTATGATTACCAGATGGCATAAGATCCAGTGCAGTTTTTAACAATGTTATCAATTGGTTTTATTGATGAAACAAACTTTGTAATTGTTATACAATAGACTTCCTCTCTGAACTGTTATTATCAATTTCTTCTGTTTATTTGATGATGAATTTACAGTCGCCATCTATCACCGGCTACAGCGAACCTGCTATATGATATATTTGGCCTTTTATCTGCAAATTAAACAGAAAAGTTTTATTTTTGCACAAAAACTTAAAAAGGAATGAACAAAGTAAGTCATATTAACTTAAAAGTTAGCATCAAATTGTCGCGAATTTTATTTGTTGCCCCAAAAGAAGTCATTTGGAAGCAGTTTTTATATTTCTGTTCGTTTGTAAGGAAATGTATGGAATCCCTTCCAGTTTCTGAAACCAATAAATTTCCATTCACGCAACACAATCCATTTCCTTCATTTTGTCTTTAAATGCCTTGCAATTTGGGCAAACTGAGTTTGTAGATCCAATAGTAACGCATTGGTAGGAGTTGTAGTACACTTAAACACCGTTACTAAAAGCCGCTCGTGAAACGCTGAAAGCAGTTTGAAAACGACGCGTTTGAAGAGGAAGGTAGGTTAGAAACTAGAGGGTTTGAGTAGAAATGAAGTTTGTTATGAAAGGATAGATAACGGGTGGGGGCCAAATCAGCAACAAACGGGTCATTAAGGTCGTTATGGATGACTTTATTTTTAACAAAATAAGGAGCATTGAGGATTTTACGAAGAATTTTTGATTATAGGGATTGGATACGAGAGGAATTCGATGGTCATGTAGAGGAATCTTTTGTAATTCATTGGGAGCTTAGAGGGTTTGTGTAGTAAGTGTTGAAGTAGCCTGAAACGTCGAGCATTGCACGTGATTGTAATATCCTAATCATTTCAATTTCATTTCGCTCTTCACGTTGCTGTGCAGTCCGATTAGATTGAAAATAAGCTTGATTTGTAGCATTTTGAGTTCTTCGACCCAAGCTGTTATAGGCTCTTCTTTTCTTTCTTCGGCTCATGTGTTAAAGGCGGCTTGGGTCTAAATGCAAAAAAACTCAACAAATAAATACACAAAGCAAAAATTTAATAACAACCAAGAAAATGATACTCACCGAGGAAGTAGTACTGACACGTACGTCAGTTATATTAATATAATTTTTGGTTGTTGTTTAATTTGCTTTAAAAAAAACTTAGGCAAAGGAATCTAAGCCCATGCAGCCTCTTCCCGTCCCCAAAACTGCACCAACGTTTACTTTCTTATCACTTATTATATTATATACTTAATTTGAGGGAACTCGTTATATTATTTTATTAATGACACGCAAACCCTAATAAACTAACTCGCCTAATATATTTATTAACAACTAACGCACCCTTGTCACTTTCATTGACGTAAAATGTTTGACAGATGGGAACAGAGTTGTTTGTATAGGAAAAGAAAAGTGTTGTTTTTATTATTTCCCTCGTGATTTTTACGTTTTTTGTCCATAACAACCTTCTTTGCGCCTTAACGAAAACAAGAAAACAAAATTTAGCCAAATTGGTCGAATCGTTCTCGAGTTTTGCGCTTAGCAAAACAATCCTTTTTATATATATATATATATATATATATATATATATATATATATATATATATATATATGGGTGTGGATGAACTAGTAATATTTGGCATCACCTTAAGATTTGTTCAGATTGACATCTTGATTTTCTTCTGATTTTTTGCCCACAGGTCCTGGATAGTATGAGCGTTAAACGAACTTTCAGGTTCGACACGAAAACAAATCTGACCAAACTCCGTTACATGATGGCGTTGTTGGATTTGGGTTTGAAACCCGGCTACTGGAACTCCCTGGAGGTAGGTCATTTAATATTTTTTTTTAATATAATCCAATTCGAACTCAGTAAAATTATAATATCCAATAAAAGTCATTTGGATTTAAATGTAGGTATGCGTTTTATGAAATAATCTAATGCAGTTGGAGATGATTTTTTTCTTCTCTCTTATAAATGAAACAGTAAGAGGAAGTCTTGAGTTGATTTAACTTTGCCTTAACTACATTAGCGCATTGACAAAGTAATGAATAAGGAACCGAAGAAATTAGCAATAACTAATTTTCAATCAATCAATTTTTATTGCGGAAGTTTTGTTTTGCAACTAAGGCTGATAAAAGAAAAAGTAGTATATCCTTTTTTCCAATTAATAATATTTAATAATGAGCATTGTTTTTCACTGCGTTTCCGACGCACTGAATTGTCATGCTTTCTTATGTTTAAGCAAACAAAATCTGGATTATAAGTTAGATAAGCGATAAAATAAATCATAAAAAATAGGCCGTAGGTTAATTCGTCAAAAAATGCAAAGACCTGCATCAAGTGAGTAAACGTTGCGACGTTTTGTGATAGTTGGGTCACGTGGATTCAACATTCATCTCTGTTTATATAGTTATTATAGGCCGTAACTAAATTAAAATAATAAAATTAAAAAGTTATAAAATCATATTTCTCCAAACTTTTTCGTGATCCAGGCCATTCATTCGTTATAAAAACGCCCTTGGTATTTTTCTTATTTTATCTGAATAGATAACTTAGTATTTTTGTTTATAAATAGCTTGAATCTAGTCACGAAATCATGAGTCATTTTTGTCCTTATCTGCCGAACGAAGGAAAAATATGTCTTATCAGATTCTACGTTCAAACTATTCATTAATATAAAGGGCATTTATACAGCCGCCAGAAATTTTCAATGACAACAATAATTAGATTCTGAAAATATCAATATTTAAATAGGAATAATTTGAGCTGTTATTTTTAAAAGTGGTATTAGTCCGTTTGGATCTAAAATAATCATTCATTATTTTATATAATTTTAATCATTTTTATTTTATATTGGAATTTAAAAGGTGTATAGTGTTAAAAATTCCACTCTTTTCTTCGGGCTAACCATTAACATTAGCACCTATTTTAAAATTAATTAATATCTAAAACCTAAAAAATCTCGATAGATTAAAAATTGGACTTATACCACTTAAAAAAAAACAGCTCATTAAATAACTATGAAACTCTTCCACAGAGAATAACTGTGCAGATAAAATACTACAAAAAAAAATCAAGTATTTTCTGTAAGAGGCTGTTTGAAATTTTAATTAACATAGAGAAATTTAGTGATTTAAAATAGTGGTTTATTTTGGCCACATTTGATTTTTTGTGTATCCCTCTGTACATGATTTATACAAGAATTTTTAAAATCCAGAGGTAGGTTTGTAAAACCCTTAATCTCTATTTCTTACAGACATTAATGGATTATATATATATATATATATATGGGTCATTATAAGTTAAGAGGTAATATGTTGTATGAAGAGACGGCATGGGATTTTTTAAAATATTTTTACCTAAGTATACATTTTTGTTATGGAAAATTTTAAGTTGAAAACGTTTACAAGAAGGCCGGTCAATTTGTTGGTTTTATCTCGTTTTATCAGTGACCAGGGTAAATACTCAGTACAGGGTAGAGACAAAATGCACAGGGGAGAATACTTTATGGACAGGGAAGAGAGATAGACATACTAAAAACAGGGTTACTCTTAAGAATCAACTTTGTTTATTTATTTTTATTTTTATTAAAATAATCCTGTACAAAGTCGCTGTATGTACAAAACTGCTCGAATCATCTTCCATAAATTTGACTATGCACGTTTTCAAATTCTCACAGTTTTTTCTTGAGCTGCGCTTTGTGTCCATCAGTCTTAATTTCTTGCCTATTTTACTCAAAGATTTTATTTTCATTTCTTTCGGTAAAGCATTACTTTTTTTTACTATTTTCCCGCTCAACACTCAACCTGAAGACTCTTTTTTCATTTATTTGTTGAGTTCTAACAATTAACAATTAACTGTTATAAGTGAATTTATTTTGGTGTTGGAAGTGCTAATTGGTAGTTTTTTGATCCGTTTATTTATTTCTTGTAGCGTTGGACTGCAGACTTAACGTTGAGCTATTTCAGTCTCTTGTTTCCTTTTGCTTTTCTTGCTCGAATTGACTTTAGCTGTGCTGCCTGCGCTCGCCTGTTTATATTTTGAGGGGGCGGTGGGTCTTCATTACCCGAACATGGTGGTGTTTCAGGAGCATTGCTTATATTATCTTGGAGTGCTAAACGACGTCTACGAATTTTTGCTTTTTCTCTCCATACTTTTCTAACCTTCCGCTGCTCTCTGAGAATCATTTGCTGAACTGTCTTAATAACTCCTTTTTCTTTCTTCTTTTCATATTTTTCCATTTCCTTGATTTTTTGTTGAGCGTACTTATCTTTGTCATTTTTAATTCTTTGGTATCTTAATCGTTCTGCTATCCTTTTTTTTTCAAGCCTTTCTTCGTGCGTCATTTTTTTTCTAGGTGCCATTTTTTCTGTAAAAAACTCATATTAAATTGTAAAGCTAAGATATACATAATGCCAAGTAAAGGTTCAGAGAAAAATGTAGAAGTATTCATGAAAACGCATACAAATGTACCTCCCCTGGACATTAAGTATCTCCCCTGCCATCAAAAGAACCAGGGGAAATACGCCAGGGGAGATACATTTTCGATTGATATCTAAAATAGCCGTAAAAGTGTTTCTCGTACGCAATTCACAATCAAACGTAACAATGTATGCACTATTCATAGTGAATATTTAAGTCTATATTAGTATTTTAACAAATAATTGCTGAATAAAACTTACCAGGGGAAAGACAGCATTCACTCGACACTTCTACACCCAGCGAGCAGCGTGACTGAAATGACCGTTAAAATGGCTGCACAGTCGGCTTAAGCGCCGCTTGCTACTAGCTTTACGTTACATCCTATGCACTCGAGGTAACAATTTCCACAAACTAGCAAAACAAAACTGATTTCGAAACGAAAACAAAAAGCCAGGGGACGAGACACGAAACACGGAGGACAAATTTCGGCGTTGATATTATTTATGAAAAATTGGAATATAAGTAATTTTACTTATAAGACACTGTGACTAAGTTATTGTTCTGTATAAAATTAACGAGAATGAAGTAATTATTGACTTTTAATACATTCATAATAACTGGTTTACAAATAAAGTCGGTTTGGGGACAGACCAGGGGAGAGACTTTTTTCTTATATTAGAACTTATTGTGACTAAACTAAGTACATTTCTGTAATAAATTTAAGCGAGCATGAAGAAAACATTTAGTTTTAAGTAATAAATAGGTTAATTAGGAAGTTAGTATAAAAAAAAAGTATTTTTTTGTCCTGGCCATGGAAAGTACCTCTTAACTTATAATGACCCATATATATATTTATACATATTATTTTTTTTTTAAGACCGTGGAAAAATTCCAACGGTTAACCATTTTATTAACCAAATTAGTTAATTAGTTGCATTTGAGCCTTTGAGGTGATGGGATGTTTCTTGGGTGCATTATTCAATTTTTGTTTTGCTGTTATTCTCTTTCTACCCTGAATATGTCTGAATAGACGAAATATAGAACAGATAATTTCACTTTCTGTTTTATTTTGGAGACTTAAGGGCTTTCCGTTGGAATTTGTCCACAGAATTAACATTTATGTGAGGTCTCTTTTTACTTTTCAATATTGTTTTCTTTTGAAGAGAAAAGATTATGTCTTGGCCGGGATAGTAATAATATATATATATATTTCATTATAAAATTTGTGAATTTTCTCTGCAAAATCTTCTGACTAATATTTTCTAAAGCCCGTAAGTAACGTTTGTATTATCAGCATTATCATTGGTATTAGTAGTTAGAAACGACGGATTGTGCAAATGGGTCAGTAGCTAAAGGTCATTGTAGGGCGAGGGGGGTGTTTACATAAGGCGGGAGGGGGTGACCTTGGGCTAGTGACTGGTGTTTGTGTGCACAATGTGGCAACACTGTAAGGAATTTATTAGATCTGACAACGTCGCATTTGTTTACATTGGTGGGGGTGATTGAACTATAACGGTTCATCAGGAGGTCGTTTCATTCATGGAGTGGTTTGAACTTGGATGACGTTGACTTCGGCTGGACTGGTCTTATGGCCTATATTTGTTTACTTCCGCGTTGACGCGGCCGGTTTCCTCGGTAAGAGAACCTTGAGGACCTGTTTAAGTGGTTTATAATTTATCATCGGTAGTTAACCTGTTAATCAGCTGTGCAGTCGTCGACATTCTCGTTTGTTTATGTGTTCTTAGATAGATCAAGTTTTATTTTCGACCTTACGTGAGTTACGTCACGCCTCGCTTAGTTCGAATGCTAATGTGCCTTGAACTTGAAATGTCCCAGGTGGTATTTTAAATTACTGCAGGTGCAAGACGGCCAGACAAAAAAATAAGAAAAGTAAGTATTTCTCACGGTTAGATAATTGTTCTTGATTTATTGGTTATTAAAAGAAAATAATGGCGTTGTCTGTGGTATTAATGTGCTCTCAGCTTGGTATTTCAAATTACTGCAGGTGCAAGACGACCAGGCATAAAAATAAGAAAAGTAAGTTTTTCTCACGGATAGATAACTATTCTTGATTTATTGGTTATTGAAAGAAATCAATAGCGTTATCTGTGGTATTAATGTGCGCTCAGCTTAAAATGTTCCAGGTATTATTTAAATTACTACAGGTGCGAAACGATCAGAGCAAATAAGAAAAGTAAGTTTTTCTCACGGATGGCTATTAATCTAAAAACAAACAAAAATTTAAAATCCAAGTACATGTCATCAGCAGCGAGAATGTGATATTCATCGATACGAGGTAATTGTCACTATAAATATCGCCATTTTTTTGCTTAGATCTGTGTCTTTTTCTGAATACGTCTAGAGCGAATAAAATAATTAATTGCAACGCTTCTCTCCTCCTCCTCTACCCCTCTCTATAAATGGTATATAAGAGGTACTCTTATGAGCTTTAAAACATTGTTTACTTCTACTCTTCGCTCAACCTCACAGCACCAACCTTGCTTAAAAGTAAGTCAGTATAACTATCTATATATCAGTATAACTATTAGTATGAACTAATCCTAGCATAGCGATAGCAATCTTATGGTTATAAATATTACAGATGTCATTATTATTAAAAAAATTGAATGGCCTTACAGCCTATAAGACAATAGGAGAATTAGAAGAGGGAGCGGTATATAAAATACTTAAACTCAATTTAAAAAATACTGAATACGGCCAATCACTGCAGGCCATCATAGAGGGAGAGGAAGGAGAACTCATCCGAACCTTTCTTCCAAAGAGGTACCGCGAATGTTTCACCGATGAGGAGATAGAGCAGTATGACGGTGAGTTTTCATATCATTAATTGTTATTGCGATCAATGTTATTAATACTTAATTTTCAGAATAAAAAAGTAAGATTTTTTTATTTTTAGGATTATTGAAGATGAAATACGGAGGGAAGTGCAAAAATACATACATCATAAGTTTTAGTAAATAAGAAAAGCGTGAATATCGGCCTAGGGGAAATATCTGTGTCATAAGGTATGGATGTTTTATGTACAAAATGTGGGCTCTTATTACAAAATTGAAGTTCTCATATATGTAAATGGGAATTTCATTCGTGCACAAATTGCAGTCGTGAATTTAAATCAAATTTTAGCTGTTCACGACATAAAATTGTATGTGAGAAAAAAAAGCGCATCAGTTCCCTTCAAGCGTTCGTGGGCCACAGTAGCCAATCGTTGAACGGAAACTTTCCAAAAAAACATGGAAACGGAAAAAACATGGAAACGGAAAATTTCCAAACTCCTGCTGGGTCATCTTTGAAACAATCTCAACTTCATTTACCATTTAAAAAACGGACACATTTAAACATACCATCTTTCTCCAGTATTAATAGTGCAGAAAAAGGAATTAGTTCTCCTAAGAAATATAAACTTAATCATAAGGAACAACTCAGTAGCTTAATCACGTATGAACAAGGCATTAAAAAGGCTGCATTTGGTAATACAGTTTTAGATTTTTATATTGAAAATCGAGATAAAAACATAATTCCGAAAACATTTTTAGAAGTAAACAAAGAAAAATTGATTGAGATTTTAAAATCATATTTGGCTCAATGGAATATATTTAAAGTTAATCTACAGTTAGACTGTACATATAAAAAAATAAGTCAAAATAATGAGGAAAAGTCCGATATGAATTTTAAGACTAGTCAGCAAGTTATAGATTCTTCAACCGATTTGGACGAATATATTAGAGAATCATTCGAAAAAATAGTCTTGGAATTAGATTCTTTTGAAGCTAAAGGTTCTGGTTGGACATTTGTATCATGTAACTTTCTATACTTGCATTTAACTAAATATAAACCTCTCAGCGGGAAACAATTTATTAAATTGCCAAAAGTTATAGAAAACAAGCATGCCGTAATTAATGTAAAAAACGTAAACACCGAAGTTACGGAGCACCTCGCCGCATTTGGAAACCTGCAAAGGGAATACTTGGATAAGATGTTGAAAGGTGATAAGACACATGACTCTCGTTACGGCATTAGAGCCATGCCTTCTGGGGGATTAGCCATTGGCGACTCGACCGATGTTCAGCTTTTCGAGAACAGTGATGATATGTCTATAAACGGTGTGGTTTATGAAGGAACACCGGGGCTGCTGCAGCTACTCTACTTGAAAAATCCCGAAGGTTATAGCGAGTCCGACTTGGATAATTATAAGAATATTTTACTCTCGACCAATGGTCACAAGAGAGGCTATAGTGAGGAACAGGGGGTATTAGGAAATAGATCTGATAAATATAGAAATATAATATCGAAGTTATTCCCAACACAATCTTTAAAACAGCGCCCCCCTTCCTCCGCTTCATCAGCTTCGAGCAGGCTAACTTCACTCCGTTCTCACACTTACAAACGGGGCACTGGCCTTATGAGAGCCAATAAACCCTTGTACGAGTATTGGAACGACCCTAACGAACTTGTCGATCGGCTAAGGCTGTTAATGTCTTCAACTCATGCCGGGCATGAAGGACACCAAAACGAAATAGAATCAATAATTGAAGAGCTGCGAGAAGAAAATATCATATATTAACGCCAATACTTTTATATTTAGTTTCAGTATAAACATGACGATAAACAAGTTCGGAACCCACATAGCGAAAAAGCATTCAAAGTACAAAACAGCTTATTTTCCATATAACTTATTAAGGTCTGAAAAGGATATCGATGCAAGTCAGTTACGAATAATCAATATTGCAAATCCACTCGCTGCACACGATGCTGCCAATAAAGTATATTGCGATACTCTAGCAGCTACCTACACTGATTTGAAAAATTGGCCTGGTAATTATATAGACTGAAAGAGAAAAAGACTTGTAAACTTTGCACCGCCTATAAATAAATATGATGTTGTCACCAAAGAATTCTTAAGCAGTGTTGCCTTAACTTTAGTTGGAAATATATATGACTCTCTTGACAAGAGAATAACAAACGTAGGTGAGCCTAAGAAGGAATCTGATGCGGTCACACTCGGTTATCTTAACAAAATACTCAAAGAGAAGTTATAGATGGAATCATCAATATTAAAAAGAACTGTTGTAGATGAATTGCATAAGCCAGCTCGGAGGATATATCCCAGACGTAAGACAGTTTTGAAAGGAATAGATGACTTGTGGCAAATAGATCTAGTAGAAATGATACCTTATGCTCGAGAAAATAAAGGGCACAAATATTTATTGACAGTTATAGACTGCTTTTCCAAATATGCTTGGGCAGTGCCTCTAAAGCAGAAATCAGCAGACAATGTGACTAAAGCGATGGAGAGTGTGTTTCGGTCAAATAAGCAGACTCCGAAAAATATTCAAAGTGATCAAGGGAAAGAATTTTACAACTCAAAGTTTAATTCTCTGATGAAAAAATACTCTATTAATCATTATTCTACTTTTTCCTCAATGAAGGCTTCCATTGTAGAAAGGTTTAATAGAACATTGAAAGCGAAAATGTGGAAAGCATTCAGCTTACTAGGAAATTACAAATTTTTAGATATTTTACCCCAGATTCTACATGAGTATAATTCATCCTTTCATACAACTATAGGTATGAAACCAATTGATGCTCGTAATAAAAAAACGGAAAAGTACTTGCAAAGCAATGTATATTCTTTGGTGCCTAAATGGAAAGGACGAATACAAAAATTTATTGAAGACGATTTTGTGAGAATATCTAAACAAAAATCGGTATTTTCGAAAGGATATTTTTCAAATTGGTCAAGTGAAATTTTTAAAATAGTCAAGGTTCAGCAGACATATCCATACACATATTTGTTAGAAGACCTGAAAGGACAGCCAATCAGTGGTGCATTTTATGAACAGGAGTTACAAAAGGTTAAATATCCAGATGTATATCTTGTAGAAAAGGTTTTGAAGAGAAAAGGAAACAAGTTGTACGTGAAGTGGTTGGGATTGGAAGAACGCAGCTGGATTGACAGAAAGGATATTGCATAATGTTGTGAAAGAAAAAAACACTCTTATATTAGACATTTATTTTTTTTTTTAATCCTGTTACAACAAAACGTTTATTAAAAACATTCCTAAAATATAAAATAGGATTTTTTTATTGACTTGTTGCTGCTATAACATGTAAAATAAATCTAGTGATTGATAATTAATGTTCTTGTTTCTTTTTTTTTTTAACCTACACTTCTATGATTTAAGTAATCATTTATTTATTCATTTATTAATGTTTTAGAATTAATTTATTACAACTATTATATTCTTATAACTACAATTACATATAACAATTAACAATTATATAACTAATGCAATGAATAATGGCCGTAAGGTAGCGTATCTGTATTGTTAATTGCTGTATGGCGTTTATCATCATATGGGGAAAGAGACTTTTTATTTATTAATACTGTTTGCACTTGATGTCTGTTTGATTGTATAATTTGAAATTGACTGTACATCGACTCGTAATTTTTTATAGTATTTAAATAATCTTGAAATTTGAATTCACGAACTGCACATTTTTTAATCCCTTTGGATCGTTTTATAAGTAAACCATGTTTAGTTATAAATGAATACATTTTTGGTCTTAAGCCAACGTATTCAACAATTGGATCTCCAGCTGTTTCATCTTTGAGCATTCCTACAATTTTTTTGTTTTTGTCAGAATAAGAACGATGCTCTGTCGGATAATTACTTGTATCGAAATAGTCTTTTAAATTGTTACTTATGTCGTCTTATATATCTTCTGTATTAATAAGGTATAGAAGTGAATCGGTGTCTATATAGCACAGGTTTATATTTTGCGGACCATAAGCTTTTAAGAATACGTCATAATGTAATTTGTACATTAAAACCTTTGAAAGTTCCAGTATGCTAAAACCGACATAAAGGGGCTTATCAAATACAATTTTTTCCTTCTCTAACTGGACGGATATTACATTTTCAGTGAAAATTATTCTCTCTTTGAAATTTGGCTTTTTAACTAGTTTGTTTAACGATCTTTTATTTGTTACAATTTTTAGGTCTATTCGTTTTCTAACGTTTTCCATAAATTTCCCAAAACAGGAGTTGTTCATGAGTTTGAAAAAATCTGACTCAAAAGGATTGGTAGACTTAGCTCTATGTTTGCTATTTAAATTAATGTATGGAGCCAACCAATTCTTTTGGTTAAATTTTAAAACTCTATGTATTTTTTTCAATTTAATCCCGAGATTTATAGCTTGTTTCAAGTTAACATAATGCACGATATAACGGGTTTTTGGTGTGAGTGTCGTTAGTAACTTTTCTGTAGTTTTATTGCAAGGGGGTTTTAATCTTTCGGGTAATAAAGGTAGTTGACAGTGCAAATCGTGTATGGCTTTAGGGTAATCAATGTCTACATCAAGTATGTACCCAACTTCAGAGTCATCGGGAACGTTTAACACGTCTAAATCTTCATTATGCCATTTAAAATCACTATATGGAAGGAAACAGTTCATTGCATAACCATACAAATTATTTACATCAGCATACATTAGGTAGCTAATGGGCAGATTTGGATCATAATCATCTACGTAACAATTATTTGCTTTGGCATAACGCTTGACAACTTGTGTAATACCTCCTCGAATTCCTTTTTCGATAAATAATACCATATCTAGGTCTTTTATAATGTCTAGCTCAATTTTGTAGTTTTTAACATTGCTTCATAGCTAAGGCCCGGAAGAGACATAAAATAGGCTGGATCTAAGCGATATATGTCTATACAGAGTTTACGAAATTTTTCAAAGACTTCGCATAATAAAATTACATCTGTTTTTATATACATTTCGGCATACTCTTTTAAGTTCTTTATATTGAAGGTTTTCCAAATGGTTTGAGCATGTTGATAATCAGAATTAGAAATATTTTCTAAAGTTAAATTGTTGTAAAATTTCTCTATTGCAGGTAACTTAGTTTCCTCCAACCGCGCGAAAGAATTTATGTAAGAATACGGGTAAATTCCTTTTTTTGTCAGCAATTGAACTTTGGTTTCTTCAGAAAATAACTGGTACAAATGAGGGAATGTGATTGAATGATTCACAGAACCTTTCTTCATGTTTTGTACTAGGGTGTCTAGGCTAGCTGCTAAAAATTTATAACTGTCTACGAACCTTATTTTAGTTTTACAATTTTTAAATGTTTTAGTGAAACTTATGTATTTTTCTGTGTTACTTGGAATTACAGTAACATCTCCTTCATGGTCGGCTAAAAAAGGAACAATAAAGTGCGAGTCATAACCCTGAAAGTTATGCATAAATACCGGAATAAAATTGGGAGTTTTTGCTTGTAAATTGCAATTGGAATGAGCCGCTCCAATAAACTTAGATGTTACATGATCGTGATGACGTACTTTCTCATCGTTATTTAAAGTTTTCTGGCATATAACGCATAAATCAGTAGATTGATAAATTAACTTTTCTTGCTCGGTCATTTCAGCCATAGGTTCGACGTTTCCATATATTTTATCAGCTCTTTTAGCCAATTCATGTAATGCTTCCATAAACATTGACATACAGTTTTCACCGGTGAAAATTGATGGTTGTTGTTGATTAAATACTGGTATATCCGCTTTGACCATAAGTGATGCACAAAAGATTTTATGATTTTGAACTGATTTTGTCCAAGAAATTGATGGATTTTGTGAAGGACCCTCAATTGGTTCCAGATAGGATTCAAAGTCTGCATATGCTACAATTTTAATTTTTTGTGTGCATTCGAATTTTTTAAATTTGATTTTATCAGCAACTGGAAAATCCGATCTCACTGGTTTATGCGTACCGCAAAATAATAAATGCTCCTTTAATCTTTCTTCCGCGTTTCTTCCGCTTTTTGTTTTATATCCCCAGGAAATAGATGTTAAACATCTGTGACAAATTTCTTTGGCAGATTTGTCATCGGATATTTGTCTACTAACAAGCCGGCTTAAATTTGTGATGTAACAATAGTGCGAATTTCTTTCGTTTTGAAGAAACAAAAGGTCAAATCTCTCCTTGTAGGTTTCTCTTTTGCTTATTCTTAAAGGAAATATATCATTTTTTTCATCTAAACCGTAAACATTAATTAAAACATTGTTTACATTTTCAAATTTTTTAATGTCTTTCATGGAAGTGGGATATGTAATACAATCGAAATTATAATTATTATCAAAATGTTCATACGACTTAGGATTGCTCGAACCAATAGTTTTGCTTAATATTGCTAATCGAAAACAATCATTGTTTACGTTTTTTACATTAATTACGGCATGCTTGTTTTCTATAACTTTTGGCAATTTAATAAATTGTTTCCCGCTGAGAGGTTTATATTTAGTTAAATGCAAGTATAGAAAGTTACATGATACAAATGTCCAACCAGATCCTTTAGCTTCAAAAGAATCTAATTCCAAGACTATTTTTTCGAATGATTCTCTAATATATTCGTCCAAATCGGTTGAAGAATCTATAACTTGCTGACTAGTCTTAAAATTCATATCGGACTTTTCCTCATTATTTTGACTTATTTTTTTATATGTACAGTCTAACTGTAGATTAACTTTAAATATATTCCATTGAGCCAAATATGATTTTAAAATCTCAATCAATTTTTCTTTGTTTACTTCTAAAAATGTTTTCGGAATTATGTTTTTATCCCGATTTTCAATATAAAAATCTAAAACTGTATTACCAAATGCAGCCTTTTTAATGCCTTGTTCATACGTGATTAAGCTACTGAGTTGTTCCTTATGATTAAGTTTATATTTCTTAGGAGAACTAATTCCTTTTTCTGCACTATTAATACTGGAGAAAGATGGTATGTTTGAATGTGTCCGTTTTTTAAATGGTAAATGAAGTTGAGATTGTTTCAAAGATGACCCAGCAGGAGTTTGGAAATTTTCCGTTGCTAACGATTGGCTACTGTGGCCCACGAACGCTTGAAGGGAACTGATGCGCTTTTTTTTCTCACATACAATTTTATGTCGTGAACAGCTAAAATTTGATTTAAATTCACGACTGCAATTTGTGCACGAATGAAATTCCCATTTACATATATGAGAACTTCAATTTTGTAATAAGAGCCCACATTTTGTACATAAAACATCCATACCTTATGACACAGATACTTCCCCTAGGCCGATATTCACGCTTTTCTTATTTACTAAAACTTATGATGTATGTATTTTTGCACTTCCCTCCGTATTTCATCTTCAATAATCCTAAAAATAAAAAAATCTTACTTTTTTATTCTGAAAATTAAGTATTAATAACATTGATCGCAATAACAATTAATGATATGAAAACTCACCGTCATACTGCTCTATCTCCTCATCGGTGAAACATTCGCGGTACCTCTTTGGAAGAAAGGTTCGGATGAGTTCTCCTTCCTCTCCCTCTATGATGGCCTGCAGTGATTGGCCGTATTCAGTATTTTTTAAATTGAGTTTAAGTATTTTATATACCGCTCCCTCTTCTAATTCTCCTATTGTCTTATAGGCTGTAAGGCCATTCAATTTTTTTAATAATAATGACATCTGTAATATTTATAACCATAAGATTGCTATCGCTATGCTAGGATTAGTTCATACTAATAGTTATACTGATATATAGATAGTTATACTGACTTACTTTTAAGCAAGGTTGGTGCTGTGAGGTTGAGCGAAGAGTAGAAGTAAACAATGTTTTAAAGCTCATAAGAGTACCTCTTATATACCATTTATAGAGAGGGGTAGAGGAGGAGGAGAGAAGCGTTGCAATTAATTATTTTATTCGCTCTAGACGTATTCAGAAAAAGACACAGATCTAAGCAAAAAAATGGCGATATTTATAGTGACAATTACCTCGTATCGATGAATATCACATTCTCGCTGCTGATGACATGTACTTGGATTTTAAATTTTTGTTTGTTTTTAGATTAATAGCCATCCGTGAGAAAAACTTACTTTTCTTATTTGCTCTGATCGTTTCGCACCTGTAGTAATTTAAATAATACCTGGAACATTTTAAGCTGAGCGCACATTAATACCACAGATAACGCTATTGATTTCTTTCAATAACCAATAAATCAAGAATAGTTATCTATCCGTGAGAAAAACTTACTTTTCTTATTTTTATGCCTGGTCGTCTTGCACCTGCAGTAATTTAAAATACCAAGCTGAGAGCACATTAATACCACAGACAACGCCATTATTTTCTTTTAATAACCAATAAATCAAGAACAATTATCTAACCGTTAGAAATACTTACTTTTCTTATTTTTTTGTCTGGCCGTCTTGCACCTGCAGTAATTTAAAATACCACCTGGGACATTTCAAGTTCAAGGCACATTAGCATTCGAACTAAGCGAGGCGTGACGTAACTCACGTAAGGTCGAAAATAAAACTTGATCTATCTAAGAACACATAAACAAACGAGAATGTCGACGACTGCACAGCTGATTAACAGGTTAACTACCAATGATAAATTATAAACCACTTAAACAGGTCCTCAAGGTTCTCTTACCGAGGAAACCGGCCGCGTCAACGCGGAAGTAAACAAATATAGGCCATAAGACCAGTCCAGCCGAAGTCAACGTCATCCAAGTTCAAACCACTCCATGAATGAAACGACCTCCTGATGAACCGTTATAGTTCAATCACCCCCACCAATGTAAACAAATGCGACGTTGTCAGATCTAATAAATTCCTTACAGTGTTGCCACATTGTGCACACAAACACCAGTCACTAGCCCAAGGTCACCCCCTCCCGCCTTATGTAAACACCCCCCTCGCCCTACAATGACCTTTAGCTACTGACCCATTTGCACAATCCGTCGTTTCTAACTACTGGTATTGGTATTTACACCAATTTACCTAATATTTACCTATTAGAATCGGTACATATATATATTTGACCCTAAGATCATTTTGAAAATCATGGCGAAAACGTTGCTTATGTTTTACCTCCTAGGACGGGATTACAGTTTCTGAGCTTCTGTAATGCAGGCAATCTGTCAGTTATTCAAATCATTTACCTGACAATACTACTTTGTCTGTTTCATTATGATCTCCAGTTCTCCATTTTATCTAACAAAAATGTGCCAATATTTTTGTACAACAAACAATGTTGATCAATTTGTATACCTACTATTTGGCGATATACCTCATTTATTATACAATAATTCGAACAGATGGCAGATCTTTGAAGTCATAGTTTCTTCAATTTGTATTTCAGATCCGTGCCCTTGGTTTTGGCAAACTACTCTATTTACAAAATTAAAAATTATATTATCTCCAATATAAATCAAAATTGGTATTTATTCTTATTCGATCCGAAGACAATGAGCACTGTAACGGCAAGATGTTCCTTTATCAGAGCTATTTAGTAGCCCCCACCTCTGGTTCAAGAGGACTAGGGCTGAGTAAAGAAAGAGAGGTCTACATCTTGCCTGAAATATGTCAAGGGCCCTCCAGAAGCAAAGGACGGTAATCTCCTGTAGTAGGTTACTCAGGTGGAGATCTACAAATATTGTAGTTGGGCAAGGTCGTTTATTTGCCCACAGGATCTTTTTACCTTAAAGTATACCAGATAAAAATACAGGTTTGCAGAACATAGTTTGTACGTATTTTTAACTCTTAATAATAAATTATTGTTATAAAGATTTAATCCAGAATTTACAATAACAATAAGTAACAGAAATTTTACTGATTGTTTATTTATTTAACGTCACTTTATGCTGCTGCGGTATATCGGACGATACTAAAATGGGAGTAATAAACTCTGCCTCTGAAGGTTAATTAGGGATCTTTAACGAGTACCTGACACAGTATAGGCTCGGGATCCCCATTTTATGTCCCTTCCAAAAGATGTCATAACCTAGGATTTTTATACTAAAATCCGGGCTGCGAACCCGCGATCTTGGGCATAGTACGTAGTTAGGCCAACCATTTGACTACAGATGACCCTCAGAAGGTAGTGAAAATTATGTCGAAGTAACAAAAAAAAAACTGTACCACTACAACCCGTGAACGGGTCTGGGTTTCAGTATATGGTGGAAACTGTGCTGTTTCATGGACAACGGTTCTGCAAGGAGGTGACTTCTACTAGGTCACGCTCAACCGCCAGTTTTTTCCCCCTTATTTTGTGTACCCTATTTTTTAAACATTTTATAGAGGCTGGGTGAGGCAAGTTTTATAGTAATTTAAAGAAATACAGAGAGTAAAATAAAATGATAAATCGAGGGGCGAAACGCTGGCACATTGAAACAAAAAGTTTTGGTTATTTTGCGTAATATTTTTCTGCACCTCCTGACCAATTTAATCCATCTATAGAAGGTTTCATTGGTTTTATTTTATTTTTTGTTCATTTACTACTAACATACTAATACATGAAACGAATTCGAAGATTATTTATGTACGCTAAATCAAACTTTAAATAAAATAATTGATTTTATTTGTTCAGCATTGAAAGAGGAGGAGGAAATAAAGCATTTATTTCTCTGTGTATGGTTTTTCAACAACAAATCATTTATCAGTGTGTTAACACTAGCCCCTATAAAGGTTTTTTACTTGGAAGGGTTTTACAGTTTATTGATTAACGGCGGATCCACAAAGGGGGAGGGAATTTTCTCACCCCAAGATGATGTCTGATAGAGAAAAAAAATAACAGTTATAATACTATTATAAAAAATAATAATATAGTACACCTGTTCTTTATTAATATCTTTTAATGCATGCTCACTTAACACAGTAACACTTAACACAGTTTAAATTATATTGCACAATTGAATGAAATTGTAATATAATATTTTTTTATTTCAGTAGTAATTTTATTACCATTTGTTTTTCCGACATCAGCAAAGATTTTTTTAAAATCATAAGGACTAATACCACTTTAAAGATAATAGCTCAAATATTATGGAGAAAAATAAATAATCAAAGGGTCATAATAATTGGAAAGATTATAGTC
This sequence comes from Arma custos, assembly GCA_037127475.1. Lineage (NCBI taxonomy): Eukaryota > Metazoa > Arthropoda > Insecta > Hemiptera > Pentatomidae > Arma > Arma custos. Next base: position 93,026,031 of record CM073760.1, on the reverse strand, counting down.
TTATAAATTCTAATTTTTATGTATTTGAAGATAATGGGAGAGCAGAGTAATGCCGAGACCGAATAATAAAACCATTTCCTGGCTTTAACTGCGCCTTTATTTTCTTTTGAATTCCGTTTATTCTACTTTATCATAGACCCTTATATGCGGCAATGATTTCTACACGAGAAAAAAATATAAAAAGAGAAGTTTAAGTGAAATAGTTTAGTTAAACAAGTAATTAAAAGATTAAAAAATAATGTTGTATGAAATAGAATATATAACGATTAAATTAATTTAAAAATCGTTGATTTGTTTACTCATTTTTAATTACGATCTATTTATGACTTATTTCACTTTTAAATATTCCGTGATTGTATGAGGGTTCATAGAACAGTTTATATGCTTCTTTATTCATGGCTAATATGGCTAATAAGACAATGCTGAAAGTCCTAAATTTTGGCTATCCAGGTATAATTAGTAAAGGGCTCGTAAAGGAATACCTTTTTTTTTTTTTTTTTCCTCCCCCTACCTGCCATTGCTGGCATACGGGGTTCGGCAGTGGCGGGTTGATACGTTGGGTTTACGCACGCCCACCACTGCCAAAAAACTACTCTTTATTCAACAATCCATCTTATTATACAAAATAAATTTGGGGGGGTATTGTTTAATCTAATCTTCTGGGTACAAATAAAAAATAAATAAAATAAAAATCTGTGGTGCTGCCCGGTGCACGGATGTGGACCTTACTGATGGGGCAGCACCTTTTAGGCCTCGTGGCCGGTCCACATCTATCCGGTCCTCCATCTCCTCCAGGGGGCCATCCTCGTCTGGCTCTCCTTTCGGCTCCTCATCCGGTGGCTCGCCTGGTGGCTCATCTGGTGGCTCGCCGAGGGGCCGGGTCCTGCCAAGGTTGGAATGCGCAGGCCCGACCACGTCCTTCCACCCGTAGACGAACTCCCTGAAGAAGGGATAGTTCCCTTCTTCCATCAACCGGGGGAAGTCGTCCTCGGCGAGGGTGTACATCCCAGTTTTTGCCGACAACCTGGAACGGTGTCTGTCCATCGCGGTGCAGGAAACGATCACGTGTTCTGCTGTCTCGGGGACTCCACAGGCGGGGCAGAGGGGGTCGACCACTATCTTATGCTCAAAGAGCTTCCCCCGGAACCCGCCATGGCCTGTCAGCATCTGCGATACCCAGTAGTCCGGGAGAAACCATGTTGCATCTCGGCTGGACGGTGGGGAAAAACTTCCTCAAAGTAGAGCCCTTCGGGCTTACCACCCACCGTCCATTCCACTCTCCTAAGGTATCCTCCCTCACCATCTTCTTCCATCTGTTGGGGTTCTCGCAGACTCTCTCTCGGAGTCCCTCCGGGAGCGCCGTCAGCCCCTGCCTCTTCACCTCGTATATCAACCTATCCTCCTTGAGGATGAGGTTCAGGGGCATCGCTCCCGCCAGCACCTGCACCGCCTCGTGCGACACCGTTCTGTACGACTTGGTGACTCTCAGCAGGGCCAATCTCTGGATCGTCGCCAGTCTCCTCTTCTGTAGCTGCGTGAGGTTTCGGCTCCACGCCGGGGATGCATACCTCAGACCCAAGACCACGCCTTTATAAATGGTTATCGTTGCCGGGTAACTGAGGCCCCAGAATACACCCCCTTTTCTTGATAATCCATTAAGTGACAGGGTCACCCTATCTTTCAAGTATCCCAGGATAGGAGTGGCATCGAAGATCCTTCTGAACTTCACGCCCAAATACTTCACCTCCTCGCCCAGTCTCACTCTTTCTCCTCCTATATCCATTATGATAGGGTGAGCCCTGTCAGTGGAGCCTCTGAGGAGTATGGCCTGGGTCTTGGCAGCGGCCATACTCAGTTTTCTCCTCACGCACCATTCTGCCACGAGACTGGCGCACCTCTCCGCTTCCGTCTTCAGCCTGGCCCTGCTGTTCTCGGCCACGATGACTGCCAGGTCGTCGACGTAGGCCGTGGCAAGGGACCCTTCTCCTTCTAGCTCCCCCAGCAATTGATCGAACACCAACTTCCACAGGGCTGGCCCAAGGACCGACCCTAGTGGACATCCTCTCTCGATCTTCTCCTCGACCTCATAGTACTTCCCTCTGATCTTCACGCTCCTGTCGCTGAGGTAACTACTTACGAGGGAGTACAAGTTGCTGGGGTTGTCGAGCTCCTGCAACCGCTGAAGTACGCAGGGCCACCACACACTGTCGAAGGCGGAGGATATGTCGAACAGTACAAGCATGACATACTTCTCCGCCATCTCTTCAACATCCCTGCGCACTCTCAGCAGTGCATCCGTCGTTCCCTTGCCACGGGTCGAGCCGAACTGCCGTGGGTGGCTTGCTGCAATGAGGACCGGTCTCAGGCTTTTAACCATCAGGCTCTGCAGGACCTTACTGACGACTGGGAGGAGGCATATCGGCCTATACGCCTTAGGATCCTTCTTATCCTTACCTCCTCCCTTGTAGATGAGTCTCAAATCCGCGATCCTCCACCTACTCGGGAAGCGCCCCTGGTCGTAAAGGAATACCTGACATCACATTGGCTCGGGACCTCCAATTTACGTCCCTTCCGAAAGACGGTGATAAAAAGCAATAATTACTCCCTTTAAAAAATTCCTATTGCTGTCTGCAGATTTGCGAACCTGTGATCTTGGGCGTAGTAAGTGGTTATGCAACCACTACAGCACAGGTGACCTCATATAACTCACGCAGCATTAATATGACAAGAAATTAAAGAGTTATCAATGTAAGTAAAATTATTTTTTTTCCAGATGGATCTACAAAATTTAGTTGCCAAGAATTACAGTACACGATTCATTCAGCTCTGCAAGATTCAGATTCACGGAAGCTGTAAAATACGTCGGGTCTATACAGCCTCTTGTTACATCAGCCAGGAAGAACTACCTGCGGAATACAGTCCCGTCACTACAACCAATATGAATGATACACCAGCTAAGCCCATTATAACAAATCAAAAAGAATAAATATTATTTTTGTACATTCACTTCTTGCTAAATTGTATTATTTATATTATAACTGGATGAGAAGAGTGTTAAATATTATATAAATCTAACGTAATTTTTCCAACTGAACTATTTTAAACTATACATTTTCTGGACGCTCTAGTGGTTTACAAATACAGGAGATGGCATAACGCGGAATTGCGATGCATGCACCCGGTTAATATTACTCAAGTAAAAGTGTCACGAAGAATGGATGGGCTTAGTTACGAACGAATCCATGTTAATATGTGATGTGCCGACTGGGAAACGTCTGAGGAGTAGACCAAGGCGAAGCTGAGAAGATTGCATTAAGAATGATCTCATGGATTCGGATTTGGGTAATGACCCGAGGACAAAAGTTTGAGAGAAGAAATTGGTGGTATCGAGCCTTCGGGTTCACTAAGCCTTGTAATATATAATGCAAGCCTAATCATATATCTGTGGCACCTGTACATAGTGGGCTAAGTAGAATTTTGTGAATTTCAAGCTATCTACTTAGAATCGTAATTTGTTTCTGTTTCCTTGTGTCTAACACGCTAAGTGTTCCGTCCATTGCAATGAAGGATATTCCTTTGTGAATCGTGAATCTTGAACTTAAAATAAGTTCAGATAAATTACGATTCTAAGTAGATAGCTTGAAATTCACAAAATTCGACTTAGTCCACTTTGCACAGGTGCCACAGATATAAGAAACTCCCTTTGGCGAGGCGTGATCCCCCTCCCACCTTAAATTTGATTTAGCTTCAATTCTCATAGAGAAACAGCGTAACTGGAGGAGAACTGCATTAGATAGAGCCTGGCGAAAGCTCCTTGAGGAGGCTAAGACCCACACAGGGTTGGAGAGCCATATTGTAATATTGAGCCATATCTATTGTATATAAGACACAAATTACTGTCACCAAAGGTGATTGATCGCCTGGAAAATGAAATCAAATACTGGAACTTACCTGAAACAAAATAAACAATAAGATTATGATAATATGAATAATGAGAGTATATGAAGAAGAAGAAGAAGAGTATATGCAAGTGATACATGAGTATATGTTATATGCGAGCAATAAAATTTAGTAGTTCTGCAAGAAAATCTACATCTAACATTCCTCAATGACAAAAAAAATTAAAAATTGAACGAGTAGGGCGAAAACTACAATTCTAACATTTCTATGCAAACGCACGTTATTATCATCTTTAATAACAAACCTTAGAAACACAAATACAACTCAAGAAAATGAAACCTTGAGGGTTCATTATATGGTAGGGACCGTTCTGTTTCTAAACCAATTTTACCAGGAGGCAATTTGCCTGAGATCACTTCTAACCGTCAGGTTTTCCCTCCAATCAAGAGTAACCAGTTTATAGTGGGTGTGAAACCAAAAAGTTTTTGTGCTGTGGCATATCCATAAATAAAGCAGAATAAAGAACTTATTTCAGAGGTATTCGTATTTAAAAAAAAAAACGATGTAAAGTACTGGACTATAAATCTTCAATTTTTCATAAAAAATGGGGAAAAAACACTATCCAATATGTATAAATATATAAATAAATAGTCAAACAGATAAGGTACCTCTTTTTGACAACAAAAATGTAATATATGGCCTTAGCTGGAATAAACATTACATCGGACATACTAGCAAACACTTAAAAAACAGATTTCATCACCATAAAAATAATTTGAAATCTAAATCCAAAACTAGCACTGCATTATCAACACACTGTAAAAATGAATTGCATACCTTCAATTTTGACAAGCCAAAAATATTACATAGAGAAAATAACACAATTAAAAGATAATATTTGGAGGCACTATACATAAATGATAAAATAAATAATATATTAAATAATAAAAAGGAAGCAGTAGAAATAAGTAAACTATATTCATCTATTATTCTAAAATTAAACAAAACCATGTTACATAAGATAGTTCAACTATAAAACAAAGCTAGTAAGAATAATATAACCTGACCCGATAACCTACCACTAGTTTTCTGATATCTTGACTCCATATAATTCTTTTGCAAAATATCATATTTTAGTTAAACTGATTAAATAAAAAAATTTTAAAAGTTGTTTTATATATTTTCAAATGTTTTAATACATACAGATTTTAAATAACAATGAAATATAAAATGCATAATTATTTACAGATCATCTTTTACTTCACAGATCAAAGTTTAAATCATATTAATATTAACAATTGACCATAGAGGATAGCTGATCTCCATGAAAATATATATATAAAAAAATTTGTAGACATTAAAAATGCATTTTATGAGGTATTTATGCTTGATTTTGCTGATTGTTGGGACATATTAGTTTAGAATTATGTATTTTTTTCTCATTATAATTGTTAGTTTTTACAGATTTATGACTTATAGCTTTTTTAAGTTATAAATGATTGTTAATTGATGCAGAAGATTTTTTAGAAAGATTGAAAATTACATAAATTTGTCGAAACGTCTAATAATTTTAATAAGTTAAGAATATATACAGACTGGATAATGTTTTTTTCCCCATTTTTATGAGCTATTTTCATTTATTCATTCCAGAAAAAATAAATGAAATGAAAAAAAAAAAGAATAAAAGGAATTGTGAAAAAAGTTCACTTGCAACGTTCATGAAGGCAGTTTTCAAGCATGCGTATTAAATAAAGATTGTTTATTTTCAAGTCTTTAAAAATAAATTATTATCGATTAAAATTAATTTCATTAACTCGATTTTCTCGATAACACATATGTACAATGACAGGGTAACCTTTTCAATTACCTCTCAGTTACATTTCAAACTACATAGTTCCCACAACTAAATCACAATATTCCAACTAAAAAAAAAATTCACAAAATTAATTAATTAATTTAATTTAAGTTATTTAATTTACGCACAAAATTGATTCTTATAAAAGCCCTTCGATAGCAGTGACAATCAATGTCTTCCAAAAATGCTATAAATAAACTACAAAATTATGAAGAAAAGGATATTGTAAAAATTGAAACATTACTCAGCAGTATAGATGAATATCCTTTGTGGAACTGGTCCAAATTTGTATGTACAACTTTTGTTTATTTTTATATATATTTTATAGTTATTTCCTCCTAAAAGGTATTAATTTTTATTTATAATTTGTTCATGTTTTTCGTATTGGCCTACAGGGAACTATATCATTTAAACTGTTCACATTTAGCCTTGATTTTTGTCCAGTATTTCTCTATATTTGGAATATTATATACAGTACTAATTCGATGTTGCTCCTTTTTTCCTCCGTGCATTTCATTCCTGTTTTAAGCTTTTGGTTTTTGAAATATCTTCACAGGTAATCTCCATCTCATCAAGTCTTTTTTTTAGCCTTTTAAAAGAGGCTGGTTTTGGTCTGCTTTCTTAGCAAGTGCATTCCATAAAATGAAATTCTCTTGTTCTTCATGATATCCGATATTTGTTTGAACATGAGTATACAGTTCACAGTTATCCCATAGCTTGTATTAACCTTAGTCATTAATTGTGCCAAGAAATTTCCTCAAGATCTTTCTTTGATCTCCAATTTTATCAGGCCTTTCTTATTCATAGTGAGTGTATTTATTGTTACTATTTAATACAAATAAAAATATCGCTTAGATGACCATATATTCAGCAACCTTTGGCAACTAAATAAATTAACAAGAAGGTTAATATTAATAAAAATAACTCACGTTGCTTATGCACTTTTTTCCCCCGCAAACGATGAGTCAACTTCGATTATCTGCGAAAGTCGAAAGAAAGATTAAATATACAATAAAATTATATTAATATGACAAGAAATTAAAGAGTTATCAATGTAAGTAAAATCATTTTTTTCTCCAGATGGATCTACAACATTTAATTGCCAAGAATTACAGTTTCTCTCAATTAAATATCAAAGGAGTTCCTCGGAATCCGACATTAACAATTATAAGAATATTTACTTTAATGTTTAATCATTTTTAATACAACATACTAGTTCCATACATTGTATGGAATCGATATCAAGGCTATATTTCGGATATGTCTTTCCGTTACTAACGATTATAGTGCAAATTGAAAAATATTTTAGCTATCTGTGCCATTGGACTGAGCTTCTTTCATGCTATCTTCACACATGTATATGAGTTTTCTCATCACAAATTCAGAAAAATATACACTTAAAGATTCTTCTGAAGAACAACGTGATTGTGTACAGGATGGTTGAATGTTCAATGCCATTTTTTTAGGCTTAAACTGTCAGGCACTTCAACAGGTTTGTATCAATTTGCCAGTTGGACCAAAATAAAACCCAAAACCTACAGCCTGCCTACAGGGATCAACATCATCTTCCATATTACTCTCCAACAAATATGTTTATCATCTTTAGGCATTTTATATTTAAGTCCTTCGAAAGTGTACATAGTATTTTTTTTTCAGTTAATTGACGATATTAAAAAAAATAATATCAGACCTACATCAAATCCTAACGAAAACCTCAAATTTTTACAGACTATGTTAGTCACATATATATAGTTTAAAATTTGTATTATAAAACGTATAAATGAGCATAATGGCCACCCAATCACAACCATTTGCGATTTCTTGTCGTTTTTTTTATTGTAACATTCTGCCTTAACAACCAAACCATTACACATGATATATCTACAAGCCCGGTGAATAAGTGGTCAGATATTCCGCTAAATGATTTTTCGATGTTGTCCAAAATGATGTTTAGAGAAGCGGAATCGTGTTAATTTCGTAGTGAATTAGGGGCTAAGTCATGTATTGGCTAGAAAAGGAGTTATTGCTTATATTACAATTGCATTTTAGGCCAAAAACTACAAAAATAACACGATTCCGATTCTCTCAATACCATCAGCTCTCTTTGGACTTAACCACTTATTCACCGGGGCTGTAGATATAAATTGCGATATCCTTCCTTTTAAACAGGAACTCCATAGATAAAATATATATTTTTTCTATAAAATCTTAAGGGAAAACTATCACAGCATAACACTTGCAACAAACTCATCGGTTTAGGTGTAAGCTGTTGTAAATAGTTAAGGTAGGATTGTATCGGGCTGTGAATATTTCAACTCCATTTCAAGCCAAAAACTACGAGAATATCACGATTCTGCAACTCTGAATACAGTTAACTAGTTCTGGACAAAATTTGACTTAACCACTTATTCACCGGGCTGTAGATATCTTATATCTGACATTTTTTTTTCTTTCTATTACCGTAGCAAAGAGTAAATTTTACATGTGTTGAATAAAACAATAGAGATTACTGATACAATTTAGGAGGCATGGAAGAAAATACAAATACAAGGTTTCTCTATAACTGAAAGAACATATAGAACATAACTAAAACTTTGTATCATTTCTCTTGAAAAACTGAACTACTAAATGGTTCAAGAAGGTCATTAAGGTTCATTACATTGTAGAAACCGTACGGTTTCTAGGCTAACCGTTGTGCATGGAGGTAATTTGGTCGAGACCTCTCCCAACCGCGTTTGGAGTGTCACATACTAAGGCTTCTTTTCTGAAATGCACATGCATTATCACGTTAATATCTCTAGTTGTGCCTTTAAAGGATCAACAGTATCATGAAATAGCCAAAGTTTAATAATTAGAAATATTCTTCATAACCTCATTTTAAAACTGAATGTTTAGTTTCAATTATCTTTTGGAGAACGGTTCTGAATAAAAATGGAAAACCAGCAAGTAATGAAAACGAATTTGTCAAATCAATAAGATGTTATAAAATGTTGATGAAAATCCTTTAACAAACAGGCTCAAATTTATGTAAAATCTATTCCTATCTTTATAATTTATCTCCGCCTTCAGAATGAGGACTATTCTCTATTCTCCGATTCATTTGCATATAGAACGTGAAGAAGTATAGAACGTAAATCAAATAAATGCCCAAGAATAATGATCATAATATACTTTAATTTTATATTAAATCATTTAAAAAAATGTGGAATAATTGTTTACCCCTCAGGTAAAAAATGGCTATATAAAACGCGTAGAAGACGATCAAATTCGTGAAAAAGTTTTGGAGCTGTTGGGACCAACCAGTACCGTGTGGATTACAACTCCGAAGGAACTTGGCGAGAAGATAGGGACCACCTTCGATTGGCTTTTCTTCATTATAAAATCCTTCCCCTTCAGGGAACTGATCATAGAAATACAGGTATATATTTTTTATTTTGTAAAAATCATAAACTGAACTGATCATAGAAATACAGATAATAAATAATAATAATGTTGTTGTGAATCATTTATAAATAAAAGACTAATGTATTTATACTATATCTTACGGTAAACCACCTCGTACGATATGCGCAAAGAAGTCCTAGGTGCTTTAGGATTGAGTATGATTTGAAAAGAAAAAATCATTTTCACATAACTATATTTGCAATTTAGACAGTTCATTTCTACTTCACGAAAAAGCTGTTGTTACAATGCTACTTTATTGTTTTTTTCATATAACGCCACTTTATGCTGCTAAGGTTAATGGAACGATGCTACAGTGGAACCCGTAAATTTTGACGATCCAGGTTTAAATAGGGTAGGGATTATTAACATACAGGCTTGGAACCCCGTTTTACGTCTCTTTCGGAGGACGGAATAACTAAGGATTTTTGACTCCCTTTTTAAACAACTTAAGGCCTAAGACACCTGTTGGAGAACCAGCGATCTTGGGCATAGTAGGTGTTTATGCTAACCACTATTCCACAGGTCACCCCCTACTAGATGCTACTTTATTTATTTTATGTTTTCATTGGATTGATACCTCTACAATTCAAGTTCACCACATGATATTCAATGTACTGTTTCCAAGTCAAAAGTTTTTCAAGGAGGCCGAGATCACACTTAAACGCCTGGCTTTTTCCCAATAAAGAGACTCCACTTTATAGAGACTGGGTTGGCCAACAGGAGGATCTGGAGATTCCACCAAGGCTATTATTATACGGACGAAATAATTTATCTGCAACAGCCGGATTACAATCCCTAATCTTCAGCATTCGTTTTATAGTTTAAGCTAATTAAACTAATTATTAATGTAATTCAACTAACTTTACTGTACATTGCAGGTTTTGGACAACACTGCTAAAAGACATGGATTTAAATTTGAAAACAGAATAATAACAACCAATAATCGCCACATTCTTTCCAAGATAGGCATTGACATAAGCCATAGTTGGTGTATTCTTGAGGTAAACAGTATCAATTATTATTACTTTAAAAAAATATAAATTAAGAAGGAAAAAACCATTATCCAGTCAATAAATTCTTCATTTATTAAGTCTTAAGACGTTTTGACTGCAAGTCATTCTCAATCACAAAAATTTCTGGTTTTATGCATATGTGGACTATAGGGAATAAGTACATCCTGCATTTTAAACAAAGAAATTTTTTATTAAAAATGACATTTAAAATTGAAAAAAAAATATGAAAGTATGTATCCTCTTTTCACTATTGTTTGTACAGTAAAAATTTAAATCTGTATTTTTTAATTAATATAATTGTTATTGTCTTGTTCTCTTCTTGCTTTTTACAGAAAATTCTGACTTTTAAATTTTGTAGTTATGTACAGTATGGTTTTTGATGCATAAAACCAGAAATTGTTGTGATTGAGACTGACTTGTAGTCGATAAGTCTTAAGACTTAATAAATAAAGAATTTATTGACTGGATATTAGTTTTTTCCTTCTTAATTTATGAAAAGTTGAAATAATTTAGTCCAGTGATATACATAAAATTTTAAAATATAAATTGTAATATTAAATAAGTTATAAATTAGTAATAAATGCTGTTATTGAACAATCTATGACTTGAAATAAATGGAGACGATATTTACCCTTATTTGTAGGTGGTTGGAGAAGAAAATACATTTTTAAACAACCTATTATTTTTTTTAAAACCCAGGAAAAAAACAGAAACGCGATATTAAATATATATTGCTATGTTAAGTGTATTGAATATATTTTAAATAATTCTATTTATCTTGGGATGTCAGAGTTATCATATAAGACAATTACTCAAATCATTATTATAAAACTGGTATATCAGGATTGCATTTATAGTTCTTGGTGAGGCATATCTTCCTCGAGTCTGACCGTTTCACTCTTCCATGCCAGTTTTCCACCGCCTGCCACCGCCGATATTCCTTCCAGAAGTGTCCGCGACCTTCCACTTCGGAGCCTCTTCCAAAAGTGCCCTTTTTCCAAAGATGAAGTCTTGGACCACCCTCTTCCGCATCTCTTCAACCTCCCTGACAAAGGAGTCCTTGCTACCTGCCTGAGTTACCTAGTTGTTGTGACCATATTTTGATAATCATGCAAATTCATAATTATTTTTGTAATAAGCCCCGCTTCGATGCATAACAATATATTATTATACTTTTAGACTAGCGACCCACCCCAGCTTTGCTCGGGTAATAAGGCATATAATGCCTACATAATTTGTATGTGTAATGTTTTTTTTTTTTATCCCGTACCGGCCACTAACGACCACGTGAATATCATCAGTTAGGCTTCTTTGGGTGTCTTGATTTTCTTTGTTACCATCTCAGCTAATGCACTTTATTATATAGAAATTATAAAAATAAAAACAAAACCAAAGTTTTCTTTATATACGAATTTATTATCTTGCCCGTTAAATAATTGCACGGGATTAGGCAAGCAGCGTCTTCGGTGATACCCATCGTGATTCCAACTCATTTACACAAAAGTTATATACCTAAATCTTCCTGGTGAATCACTATATCTATTGGTGGAAACAGCATGAAAATCCGTGCAGTAGTTATTGAGTTTATCGCGAATAAACGTGGCCGAGGACTTCGTTTTATAATATGTATAGATGCTAACCTAATGATTATTAAATTGGTGGTATAATATTTAGTTTACAAATTTCTAGATAGATTTGAAGAAACTTGTGAGTAAATGCTGCGAGGCTAGGTTCGCTGAGTTGTGCTGCATCAGAATCCACGGGAGCTGCAGACTCCTCAGGGTTTACACTGCGTCTTCTTATGTCTCTCAGGATGACCTCCCGAAAGATTACAGGCCTCGTGGGAAATTATCCTTTAATGTAGGCAGAAGATTACTCCGATGATCAATATATGATTTGTCTTGTTCAATATTTGATTATACAGGGGTATATTTTTTCTTTTATAAATAATAAGCAGATAATGAACTAAAGTAATTGTAAATAATTAAAATGTAAAATAAAACATTATTATATTATTCAATATTATTATACTATTCATACGGTGACCACTACGAAGAAAAAAAATTGTTGAAGAGGCTGCACCTTATCAAACATTCACGATTCTTATATCACAATATCTTTGTTTTTACTGTGAAATTTTAGCTAATAAACGGTTTAATAATCGTATTTCAAGTCGGGCACTTGAATCCTAAAATCATTATCAAATATATATACTCAGTGACTTCAAAAAAAAAGTAAAGACGTAGAACTCTTGAGGATCCCGTAATAGATTTAACCAGAGTTAAAATCCTTCAACGCAAAAAACTAAGAAAATCTGGACGTGTTTTCAGAACTATACTGGCACGCTTCTTGATCAGACAAATCTCTTCTCTTCACCGATCTCATATCCCTGTGTTATCGCAATTTGCGATGGCAAGGGGAAGAATGTTCATTGAACATTACTTTAATTAAGATCTTGAATCCCGATCCTGGACAAATCTTTTCTCTTCAAAATAAAAAAAAATTAAAAATTGTAATAATCATAAAAAAATAAAATAAAATAAATTTAATAAAACTTATTTTCTTAGTCAAGATGGCCATATTTTTGTTCACTTAATTTTGAATAATGGATTAAATATTTTTTGAAGTACTTCGAATTTCGGTTGTTAAGTATACAGTTTTTGTTTATTTTTAATCATGAATGTTTAAATTCGCTTTTGAAAAATATTTCATAAATTTGATGTAGAACAATTTTATGTTTTCTGAGTTCTCTCTGGCCTTTAGAAATGGAGATATACCTGAAAGTCTTCATAAAACATTGCCCAAATTTCCCGTCGATCAATAAGCTCCCTAAAGTTATTCCATCGTTCCCGGCATCTTCTAACACTAACTATAACGTACCTATACGTAAGCTCCTCATCACTTCTTTCATTTTTTTACACATTGACCATGGCTGTGTGGCTTATGGTGGGCTCTCAAACAAGCTTGAGTTGAGGAAAGACAGGGACGAATTATGATAAGCTCACTTCGGATTGTCTTCAACACCCCTAGGAAGTTTCATGTGCCCCAACTCTATGATGAGTTAAAGTTGCTCCCCCCTTCTATCCGACTCTATTTCCTGGGTTCTTTCTTATACCAAACTACTCACAACATCCATCTTATGTCTATAGTCTCCTCTATCCAAGCCCAGGGCACTAGATCTCGCCTTTCCGACCTTTTCTCCCGTTCCCACAGAACCAAAACTTTTGAGCGCTCCTTCCTAGCTCGGTCTATCTTTCTTTGGAACTCACTCCCACCTGATATTCGTCGTGCATCTTCTTTATCCATATTCAAATCCAAACTATTCCTACATCTCCTTAATTCCCAAATAGATTCTCTCTAATCAATAAAATAAATAAGCTATATTCAACATAATAGATTGAGTAAATACTGTAAATATTCCACACTCATTATGATACTATTATTCATATTATTAGATGTTCTTATCTACTATTTTATTTTCCATTAGCCAATTTCTGTATATTGTAAATTTGTATGCTATCATTTTATTTTTATTTTTTTATTTATATACATAAATATTTTTTTTATTCTCTATCAGAATATACGTTTCAGTTCATATTTAATTGCAATATTCCAATAATGTAGCCGTCTGGCCAGATATATTTCTATTAATTTCTGTACAATATTGCTATTCTTAAGGGACCTGGTCTCAGAATAAAATTACTTTTCTATTCTATTCTATTCTAAAATATCATATATAACTTTTTAACTAAATACGCTATGTAATTGAGATAAAAATCTTTCATAACCTATTCATGTGCTTGCTATTAGGATTTTATACCAATTATTTGAACATACATCGGGTTCTGTATTCTTGGTACAAAAAAATCAAAGTGATTCTGCAATACCACCGCAAGATGTATGCGAGAAACCTCTTCAATTCAAATACAGTAATACTGTAACAAAAGAAGTTTCCTTATTGTAATTGGTTTCAGTACAATATAGAAACCTTCCTATTTCTAAAAAAACAGTTGCGCGTGAAAGTAATTTAGCCAAGATTATACTCAACCGTAGATTTTCGTTTTTAACCCCAGTTATATACATACAGTTATATATATACTATATAGTGGCTGGATTCGAACCATGGTCGTGTAGTGACATTATACTGGTCAACAGATCATGGTCTACACACTAAGACTCTAGAGGTATAGTTATTATTGCTTTCCTTGATTTGCACTTTGATGTTGACCTAAGTGTTTTATGCAACTATTTCCCGCAGCAATTCTAGCATGCACATCGGCCCTAGCATGTAATCATTTCTGATAAGCCTTTTTAAACATCTGTGCTTTGAAGCCCTTTTTCAGTGCAATTGAAGAATGTTTAATTGTCGATTTTCACTACTTCCGCCTATATTCTATCCGACTCTAAAGATTATTTAAAAAAACTATTGTTCTTCTTATAAGCCAATAGCTATTACATCAAAGAAAAGCACTTGTTGGAGTGAGATCTTATGATAAAGTTGATTGCACCTAAAGGTTCCAAACTCCGCCTCTGTAGCAGGCGTGCGGTACAGTCACTCCCTCAAGCTAACTTCGATTTCCGTACCTAGCTAGCCTCGACTTCCTCCCCTAGCCTCACGCCGAGCCTAAAGCTAGCCTAAGAAGGCTGGGCTGTGAGCGGCGAGTGGTGCGGGCGGATCGATATGCCCTGCGCCGCCCCCAGTAGCGGCCCAGGCAAGCCAGTGTCTCCGTCCAATTGCAAACATGAGGTAGTGCTCTCTCTCCTGCATCACAATAGAGCAATTCATATAGGAGCATGTCGTGTAGTGTCATTATACTGTAGGCCTCAAAGCACACTTCTTAGATCACTCTTAGTAGATTTTTAGAATTGTATTTTTTTTTAATTATTTTTTTAGTTGTTATTTTCGTGTTTTTTAAAAATATTTGTTGTAATTATTAATTTTATAATCATTTATTGGAAATAAACCAGATGGCCATTTTACTCAGATAAATAAAAATTATGTAAGAAACACTAGACCCATCCTTAGTGCATGGTTTTTATTTTTATTTCTTTATAATATCATCCAAGAATTTTTCTTCCACAATTACTAAATATTCTTTAACAACCTCTATAAGAAAGTGTCAATAAAAATAAGATAGATAAATACGTAAAAGGTAAGAAAAAAATAAATTTTGGCACCTAAAACATTTCAATAATATTTATCGAGTACACTAAACATAAATTTTTCTAACTGTTGACTGTTTACTACAATATTTTACTATTAATATAGAGAAATATTTTGAAATGTATAATATCGTATACTTATTTGGGGGAAAAATACAAAATATAAGTATTTACTTTTAGAGATAATACCGAAAGAATGTATCAAAGATTTATTCTCAGTTCAAAGCTTGAATCTCAGATTGTTATGACTAAGAACCGTATCTTAAACAGTGAATTCTATCAGCAAATTATTTGTATCTTACATTTTTCAATTTTATTTTAATTTATTTCATTTCTCTAATTAAGACTAAAATTATCTTTGCATTGATCAATGTTAGACAATTTTTTTTTCTTAATGGATGAATGAATATAGGTGTAGTGATAAAAAACATTTTTATTTTTATAAATATTGACGATTGTAGTATTTATTACTGATAGCTTGTAAGATCAGCTGATAAGGTTACGTTAGGCCGTTTGAAAAATAAATCTGTGTTGACTTGGCGGGAGGCATGCGCCGATGGCTGCTCCATTGACACAAATACTACCTCACACACCTCCAATAATATCCGAGAATACTACCAATAATACTAGAAGCCAGAAGTCCCGATAATCCCTCGAGAAATGATACTGAAATAGACATCCCTATCTTATATTTAGGAGGTTCTACGTCGGAGGCTCAAGAACCTTTCTCTGCCCGATTGTTTATTTAAGGAATCATCCCACTTCACAGCCCGATACAATCCTACCTTAACTATTTACAACAGCTTACACCTAAACCCATGAGTTTGTTGCAAGTGTTATGCTGTGATAGTTTTCCCTTAAGATTTTATAGAAAAAATATATATTTTATCTATGGAGTTCCTGTTTAAAAGGAAGGATATCGCAATTTATATCTACAGCCCCGGTGAATAAGTGGTTAAGTTGAATCTTGTCCAAAGAGAGCTAACTGTTTTGAGAGAATCGGAATCGTGTTATTTTTGTAGTTTTTGGCCTAAAATGCAATTGTAATATAAGCAATGACTCATTTTCGAGCCCATGCCTGACTTAGCCGCTTATTCATTACCAAACTAACAGGATTCCGCTTCCTTAAGCACAAGTAACTCATTTTGGAGAAAAATCAACTTAACTTATTCACTGGGGATGCAGATATATCTCAATTATATTCATAATTAAGTGTAGATAACTTGCACTTGGTAAATATCTCGACTATGAGTGAAGGTTATTATGTTACATGATTTACTTCATACAACATGTGTAAGTTATCTATAGTAAATTATAATAAATGAATAGTTCCGAAATCCTTCATCTTCTTCTGGTGTTGCAACACTGGCCTCCCTTCAAAGCGAATAAATCTTTAGCCTTTTACTGAAGAAATTGTGAATATAATTTAAATACATAAACTAACAAACTATGATATGGAATTCTCTTATCATTAAAAATATTGATTTTTCTAAAAATTACTATTATAAAAATATCCTTCTTCTTTTTTTTTTTTATAATCCTGTTTATGTTACATGCATGTATTTTCGTTTTGATGTATTTATAATCTTGCGAAACTAAGTAGTTGCAATAATGTCCACTAAGCTCGTCTGCAGTAGTGTAATTTAGTTGAGAAGTAAGTTAGGAGTTTAGCATTAGTTGAGAATTCCTTAGTGGATTAGATTAGAAAGTTTCAGATGGATTTTAACTTATAGTTAAGCTGTAGGATTTTTTTTCTATACTTTATGATGCACATTGGAGTTTAATATAAATTTTAAAATTTTTAAAATGTTGCTAACTATTTTTAAATTATTAGTGCCTGAAGAAACTTGCTTCAAGTACCGTAAACGAAATATTTCTTTATACATTTTCACAAAATGTTAGACTCATAAGTATGCATTCGACGTCTGTTAAAAAGTTTAAAATCAAACTATTTTTTCCATGTTTTAAGAATTAATAATTTATATTTTTCTGTTACACGCAGGCCAAGGACTTCTTTATGAGTCTGTCGCGCCAATAATGTAATGTAATGTAATTTTTCTGTTACACATTATTATAAATACTAAACTAACAAAGAAATATAGATTTAATTGATCGCGTAAAAAAAAACAAAAAAAAAACAGTCCATGAACAGACAGAACTTTACATTTTAATTTCAGTAAAGGCTATACTATTCTTTATGCTATTGTATAGTACTTGGTATAAATGGATCGAAGCAAGTTATTAAAAATTTACAGTCATAATGCAAATTTGCGATTTTTCTTTATTTTAACGAGTTTGTATTAGCGTTTTTATTAAGCCAATATTAAACATACTTGTTGCAAAAAAACAACACAATTTTAATGAATAAGTCATTGAATTTAATTTCTATTAAAGTATGATATATTAACTTAATTTAAGTTAATTAATTAACAAAGTAGATAAATATAAGTGAAAATATTTACTTATTTAATATTTATATCATTCCAGCAAATCGAATAAAATTAGGTTTTACTACTAATGGCATAAAAAGTATACACAGCAACATAAAAAGGATACTTTATTTATGTCATAAAATAGTTCAGGTTTATTATAGGATTACCTTTTATGCTTAGCCAGAGCGTTCTTAACTTAGCCAGAGAAAATTCTGACTAATTTTCCAACCACTTGTTGCGAAGCTTCCTATTTATCCCAAGGACAATTGTTCATTTGTTTAAGTACTATTTTATAAAGTAATTGTAAAACATGTTTTTGTTTGTGTTAATAATTGAGTGGGTTCTTGTGTGTTACCCGGTACCCATTACTGATAAAATTCTGATACTGATAAGACCTCCCTTCTTATTCATATGGACGGAAATTGATAAATACACAATGTAATAACAATATTCTAATTCTAGACACTTCTTCCTACGTTCCTCTTCTTATATAAATGTTTCCTTGCACTTCACACAAAAAATACTCCATTTCCATCCTTGTCAAAATGCGTTTGATGACCTATTTCACATAATTTCATCTTTGTAATTATTCCGAACTTCAGGAGTTATTTCACAGATTTTTCTTTTAAAGACGGTAATTCACAAAGTGGTATTCTTTTCATTAATTTAAATATGCAACAACAACAAGAGTTAATAAATCAAAAATACCAAATTAAATTTAATAGGAAATATATAGATTTAAATAAACAATAAAAAAATGAACAAGACAAAAATTATAAAAAAGAGTAGCGTAAATTAATTTAATAATTCACTCACAAATAACTCAAATGAGTGATAAGATGAGGTTAAACGAAATAAGGAGGTAGGTTTCACGGGTACCGACTAAGTCATAAGTACTATTAATAGAATACAAATAAACGACCTACACTAATATACGCTACTTGTCTACTACTGCAATATATGTGTTTATAATTACTTAATTAACATATTATTATTATAATTTATATATTTTATTTTGTTGTTAATGTAATATTTTTTAAAATATTTTATTTGAAAAGAAAAGATATGACCAGGACCGGGAATCGAACCCGTCTGTTCCGGCAATTTGCGATGTATACACGGCGAGAACACAGAAATATAGGATCAGTGAAAAGAAAGGATCTGTCAGACCGAGAAGCGATGGCTGAGGTGGCTAAGCACCACGACGGAAATGTGGGAGACCTGGGTTCGAGTCCCGGCCCGGGTCATATCTTTTCTTTTCAAACAAAATGTTTAAAACATTATTTTTATTAGTGTCTATATTGCAAAAATTGCGAGAACACGGGGATATAGGATCGGTTAAGAGAATTGATTAGTCTGGCTTGGATACTAGCCTTGGTAGCTAAGTGGTTAGAGCACCGCTCTAGAGACGCGGGCGACCCAGTTTCGATTCACGGCCAAGACAAATCTTTTCTCTTCAAAACTAAAAATATTTAAAAACAATCACCATCAAAAGAACAATAATATATATATATATATATATATATATATATATATATATATATATATATATATATATATATATATGTATGTATGTATAAATGATAGTTTAGTTTTATATTACTTGATTTATATGTTTGTTTAACCTTAATTAAAATCGTTAGTTAACGCCATTGCAAAAACATCTAGACTGTTTAAAAACGGTTCCTTATGATTATGGTTCCTTATGACCACAAACGATCTCCAAACCACAATGCCTGACGTTATCATCTGCTAAATGAGCCTCTGTGTTCTGAAGTTAATGTTTCCTTCCTTGGGAAATACCTAGTTAAGGCTTCTCCACAATACAGGAAGTGATTCTGACTTGTTCATGAAGTAAATCAGTTGAACACTGAATGAAATTCAATGGATTTTCTATTAAATTTTTTAATTAATTTCAGATTCCGTCATTCTTGCTTTATAAAATGTTTTCCTAATCTTTTACATGAAACACCTGGATATCTGTGCGATACGAGATTTAATACATTTTAGCATCTACTAATAAATTTTCTAAAGTGCTTAAATCGAGCTATTGAATAATATTGCATCATTTCCCATCTGAAAAAAATCTAAAAAAAACTAACTAATCATCTGTGAAATCGCTTATAGTTCTTTTTATGAGTTCTGGATTAATCACCTAATAACCTGAGAGTTAGCACCAGTCCATTAAGTTTACACTGGCATTACTACCGGTTCCTAATGGCAAACGTGGTCAACTTTTATTATTTATGTTGTTTGGAAAATATTATCTGTAATAAATTGGAGTCACATTAAATTATGAAAAATAAGATCCTGAGTTGTACAGTCCAGATTCATATCTAAATTTAAATAGAGTAAGCTATACAGAGAGGTAAATATTGCTTGTTATAAGTATATGTTAATAAAATATAGTAAATTAATAAATAAATCATTGCTATATAGTAGTAAAAATATTGGTATATAGTATATTTTACTCGACAGTAATCTTGCTGAATGTCCTTCTAACTACATTTGATGCAAACATGTCAAATTATTACATTTTACCGATCTTTCTATCCAGATTGAGAAGATTCATTCATTTTGGAGGTCTGCTACAAAAATATTAAACCTATTCCGACAGGATTAGAAACAGTGCCATGAAAGTTATTAGGTTGCTAAGGTTGACGCCTTAATACTTCGGCCATTGTTTATTGTACTGTTGACTATTGTTTATATAGTCCTTTTTAATCTTGTGTTGATAAAGTGTAGAAGAAATGGAATACTCAAATTCCCTGTTGCTATTTTAACTTGCAAAACCATACCATATACTCGTACTTACCACTTCTATGGCAAAGGGATTTATCGAATTATTTTAATCAATCAAAGCAAAATGTTTTAAATAATCTTTCAACTTAAAGTTTGAATGAGCACTCTTGGTTAGGAATAATGTAAAATTCAATCTTACTTAGATTATGAACACTAACATACGATGTATATTTCTGGATGATATCGTATTAAAAATAGGCTTTTATTTAACATGAATCTTTGTGGATTTAATTTAAATATAAATTAATATCCCTTTAAATATTATTTATTTTTTCACGACCATAATAGTATATTACTATGATTTGTAACACTACAACCCATGAACGGTTGTACCCGGTACTTTCATCATGACAGCTCCGCGCTCTACCACTGTACAACTCCGCTCCCCCACATTAGTGTTAGCTTTTTCAATATAATTCATATTTACAATTTCATTTTAGATATGTAAAGTGTTCCAAAGAGTAAATTAACAGTAATATCGATTGCAAAACGAGTGTATTAGCAATAATAATAACAATAATAAATTCTTTATCTATTCTGGGACAAGTCCCTTTAGAATAACGTAACTGTACATTATTGTGGGCTTTAGAGCCTTAGAGTACAAAGAAAAAAACAAGCTGAAAAGTCAGTCTATAAAGCTGATTAAATAATAATAAATAAACAAATAGCTTCTTAAGATAATGAAAAAATGAAGATTTCACATTACTTCACATTAAAAATAAAAATGAATAAACAAAATAAATAATATTCTATCGATAATTTTATGTATGCTCTTCGGGGAACTGGAGGGATATAAAGTAATCAAATAAGCGGGATTTAGAGGTAGGAAAGGTCTTGGAACAGCGAATGGAAGAAGGGATAGAATTCCACAGGGAACAGGACCGAATCAGGAACGATCTGTCGAAAGCAGCGGTTCGATGGGCCTCTATATACAAATCGGAAGGGTGTGAACGGGTATCACGGGAATGGATGGAGGATTTAAATTTGAGGAGCTCATAAATGTATAATGGGCGGCGGGATTGGAGAACTTGATAGAGGAAGGATGCAAGGAAATACTTACGGCGATAGGAAGGATACAACCACCTCAACTCTTCATAAAATCGGGAGACAGGGGCGTCCCTGGGGATCCCGAAGACAAAGCGTACAAAACAATTTATCTAACGTTTTATTTTGGCTTCGAGCTCCACAGAGACACCCCTATATAAGGCGCAGCAGTAGTTGAAGTGGGGGAATACTAAAGAGGTAACTACGAGTCTACGAGTTTCAAATGGAAATAGGTGACGGGTGTAGTTTAGCCTCTTCAGGATAGAAAAAGTACGGCGAGATATATTGGCAATATGACTTTTCTAGGAGAGGGATTGGTCTAAAGTAATTCCGAGGTTTTTTGACTGTTAGGAAAAATTTGACGGGAACATTATTTAAGTACAGGATTGGGGAATGAGGAAGAATGTACAGTCAAAATAAATGTAAAACGATGAAGAGTAATTATTGCTTAAAAATCTCATTTGAAGCTGTTAAAAATACGCAAAGAATTGAAGTCATCGACAGATTACAACAATATGCGATAATCGGATATAACTTAATGCCCATTACTAACCTGTTTTGTCAATAAAAAAAATGAACAATTTAGAAGTTAATTGTAGTTCAAAAGTAATGCAGTTTGAAAGTGATGAGTTAAACACCTCAGAAATGAATCCTCGTTTAGAACATCCTGTCTGAAAGCATATATTGAAAAATTATTCGAACGTTGGTGAAAGATTGATAGCCGCAATCCACGAAAAATCTAAAGTGATTTTTTTCTATTAAAACGTTCCTTCCTTATTGCCTCCGTCCTTTGATAAACGACCATGAAATTTTACTAAAGGAGCCCCCAGTTTTTATTGCTTAAAAAATTGAAATTAGCTTTTGAAGTTCTGCGAAAACCTAAGTAAAATTTATCCTTCCTTTTACTGTTTTCCTTTTCCTCATGCCCATTGACCTATTTACCGTAGATATGTTTACGTGTTTGTTGTGGTTTACATTCTCATTTTCCGCATATATGACAAGAACGGTTATCGATCTTTTTAAGTAGTCTAAGATTATTAAGGGAACTAATCTGAGTTAAGAAACAAATTAAAAAATCTTGCCATTACATGCATTAAAATAACCAAACTTTACTAGGCATCAAACTCATTTTTGGAAAAAAAAATTGATGGTTTTTGGTATCTGTTCCACAGGCTGTCGCTTCTTAAGTTACAATAAGTTAAGTTACAATAAGATAAAACTATTTATTATACAAGTTATCTTGAGCTTTTGTATAAAAAAATGAATGTAATTATGGACAAGGAGTAGATTTCGATAATAATTTCGTTAGTAAAAAAACGTTTGAAATAACATTTTGAAGTTTCGATGATATATGTTGGTTGAAACGTTCATTTCCATTTTTTATAATTGCATTCTCTTTTCCGTACTAAACCTCAGGACTGACTTGTATTTTTGGAAAATGAAAAAAAGGAAACGATCGAAAACGATCTTATCTAATAAAATTTAGCAAAGATTGTAGAGTTTTAAAAGCAGAAGAATAAAGCGAGTAATGTGGAAATACTAAATTCAAGGAAAACGCAAGTTAATGAAGTCACGTCACTCGAGTGAGATTTATTGTATTAAAAATAAAGTCCTAGAAGAAAAAGGAATAATAATAAAGAAAAGAAAATTCCTTGGTTAAAAAGAACAGACACAGAGCTTCTACAAGGGAAAAATACGAAACTTAAGATAGAACTGTATTGCTTTTTGTATAATGTTGCTTACTTTTTTGTATGAAGTGTTGTTTAGTTAAATCAGCATTTAGCCTTCCTTACGGTATTGACACATGAAAAATGGTGAGAAAAATATAAACGCGAAAATAAAATCAGCAAAATTGGTTGATAAAGAGTAAACACCGAGTTATAAAAAAAAAAATCTATCTCGAAAATACGTTTCGTTTAGTTTATTTGTTGTACTTATATTGATAGTTTCCTTATAAAAATAAAAATAAAATGTATTTAAAATACTAATTCTATTAAAGACTCCTATATAAGAGATAGGGGCAAAAATATGATAAGCACAGTTTAAACTTAGATATTCATAACTTTCCTCATTAACTATCTTAATGTATTTATTGCCAACCGAATACGTTAAAATAGTCAATATATACATATATATGACTTTACCATCGAACAAACTTACTTACACCTAATATATGACTGCAGACTAACCGATGAACCAAGGACTAAACTTATCAACCATGTGACGCAGAAGGACAGTTGGCCAATGAGTGTTAAGAGCTTATACTGGAAGTATTTCCTTATAAAATTAAAAAGAAAATGTATTTAAAATACTAATTCTATTAATGACTCTTATATAATAGATAGGGGCAAAATATGATATGCACAGTTTAAACCTAGATATTCATAACTTTCCCCATTAACTATCTTAATGTATTTATTGCCAACCGAATACGTTAAAATAGTCAATATATGCATATATATGACTTTACCATCGAACAAACTTACTTACACCTAATATATGACTGTAGACTAACCGATGAACCAAGGACTAAACTTATCAACCATGTGACGCAGAAGGACAGTTGGCCAATGAGTGAGTGGTTCTGTGATCCACTAATACTTAAATTACAATGTTAATGCATTTCAACATAAATCATCGAACAATTATTGTAATATTAATATTTCGACCGGCTTTTGACATACTCCCCATGTTATAAAACTGGAAAACGTTAATAACATGTTTGCCTTAGGTTTTTGAATTTTATAGTTCATTTAAGTTAATACCCATAAATAAACTATGAAGTCATCTATGTAACATGATTCGAACAATTTTCATGGAGACCGAATATACCTTAACATTCATTTAAAATATGGAAAAATAAAACAAAATAAACAGTTTACAATAATCTGTCATTAATGTTTGAAGCAATACATGTATTTTTTTGTTCAAGGAAGTTAAATATGTCAATTCTCAGCAAAAGATATAAAAATAATGTAAAATATTCACTCTTGAATAATTTTTCTAATTCATGAAATTTATTAGTTAATGGTTCGGCAAAGACTAAACATAAAAAGACATTCTTAATACTATAGGCTCAAATAAAATTATGCATTAAATGACGATCATATGGCACCATCCTGTTTATCCTTTTAATAAATTATTATTATAAATATAATAAT
Source organism: Arma custos (assembly GCA_037127475.1). Taxonomy (NCBI): domain Eukaryota; kingdom Metazoa; phylum Arthropoda; class Insecta; order Hemiptera; family Pentatomidae; genus Arma; species Arma custos. Next base: position 93,001,217 of record CM073760.1, on the reverse strand, counting down.
ACAGATACGTTAAAGTGTAATTCAAAAGCTGTGCCGTTTTGTCAGGACGAATATATTTCTGACTCCCACCAACTATCGATCAAGACCATGAGATTGTTTACATTCTGTCCAATCATAACCCACCAAAGTAAACCAACTCACTTTCAATGGCACAGATCAAAACTAAGAGGAAGCTAATACAAAGAATAGGAATAAGAAACTTTTAAGGAGTTAAAGTGATTAAACAAGATTTGGTATCAATACCAATTCCCGTGCTCTAAACTTTAAGATTTGTTAATCAAGACATTTTTTTTATTGTAATTCTTCCTATATTTTCCTATATCTCTCAGACCACAGCAATGCCGTAAGTGTGCACCATCCATTGCACCAGATCGAGGGATGGGGCAGTTATTAGATTCTGCGACATCAATTATGTGCATATTTGCTTGGAAGTGGCCTGTAATGAGTTGGTCTATTATTACGACAGCTGGAAATAAAAATATGGAAGGAAAACAATTATATAGTCCCTCTTTTGAAGCCGATGAAGTAAATGGCCTTTGGAAGAGGGAGACTTAAATTAAATACGTGGTTAATAAAGGCCTAGTGTCCTTACTAATGAATTTAAGTGGGAAATGGCTGGAATAATATTGGTTTTTTGAAAATAGCAGTACCCCATCAGAGTAAGTATGCAATCTACAAGGTCATACAAGAACTGGTATGTGACATTTAGATAATAGATTGAAGAACGTGATGAGTTAATTGACGATGTATCGAGTCTTTGGGTTTTGAAGGATTGAAAAAATATACACCCAAAAAGTACAGCCGTCGTGTATATCACATAAAATTAATTAATTAAGCTATCTATTGACTCCACAAATCATTGTTCAGTTTATCACGTACTAAACCATCCCCACAGACATCAATCACTCGAATTGGCACCTGCTACCACGAATAGGACTGGGTTAATTCAATGAACCTACAGCCTCCAAACTGGGACCAGTCTCATTCAATTAACGATGTTATTGAAATTGTTGGTCCATTGTTGACTGTGTTACTGAGTCTTGTTGATCGGCAGCTCGAATCCCAACAATAGAGAGCACATTAAACCATTAGCTGAATCCTTGGCATGATATGCTACCTCAATAGGGAAGGTTATCGATACTGGATGCAATGATTAAATTGGTATTTATATATATTATTTTCTAGTTGCCATTTCAATCCACAATAAGTTACTTCGTTCAATCTTACATTTTTTTGAGATTTTCCAAATATACCCCTAAAAATATAATATTAAAAAACTAAAAATAGGGACGCGAAGTAAATCAAAATCCTTAAAAAAAGTAACAACTTCTAACACATCACTAATTAAATTAGTAAAGTTAAAGGAATATGGAAAGTGACCAGATTTATTTACTTAATTAGCTATTAACTGAGACTTGTTAATTGAACATACCTAATTTTGATTTTTTGAAGAACCTTTCAAATATTCCACTTCCCAGTAGGAATTGGTCTCCAGGGAAGTTAGACCATCACTCCCTAAGGGGAAGATACTACAAGAAATTAACAAGCAAAAATTGTATATAGTATCTGTAGTAAAATTGTTTTAATTTTTATTATTTTAATAATTCCTGTTAATTTTTTTGTAATAAAGGCTTTATTCATTCATTCAAATTTTATGAGTAAAATTCGTACTCAAGTTTCTAGAGCACATTAAATGAGAGACTGCAGTTTTAAGAATAATCGGAAGGAAAGGCAATATGGATTCTTCACGGTTTGCTGAAAAAAAAAAAAATGTACCACTACAACCCTTGAAAAGTCTTTCATGGGTTCAGTAGATGATTGAGACTATGCTGTTTCTAGGACAATGTTTGTGAACGAAGGTAAATTGTCTGAGATCACCCTCAAACGTCAGGTTTATTCTAAGAGAACCCAAATAATAGAGACAGAGAGAAATCCCAGGATGGTCTGCAAAGGATTTGAAATATGACAAAGGATTTGAGAACCCGAGACCTTTAGCGCTGCAACTCAGCGCTCTAGACATTAAGCTACCCCGCTCTCCAATTTCTTATATTAGCTTATCTATTTATTCTTGCCTTACCTTAAATACAGCTGCATATGTTTCGAGTGATAATGCCAACCGCTGATAGTTTATTTAGATTATTCTTCCACCCAGCTTACTGCTGCCCCATCCGTCAACTACGTTATATGCATAATCCAACAACGTACAACATAATTAGGATTCAAATAAATGAGAAAAAATATTTCATAATTACGAATATGCAAGATTTTATTGCACAATTAAAAAAAAAATGTTCTTGGTCATATGGTATAAAAAGAATGGGATATAACTGTATAAAAATACTCGTTTGTGTCACCATGGATTAATCCATATCGCACAACAGGTTGGGCATTGTCCACTCCATGAGTAGAGTGATCATCTTTTATTCTCTTACTGCAATGCTCCATTGATTCTCTCCTCAATAAGAAAATCTTGAAAGAATATTTGCTTTTTTGGCACCGAATAACCTCGCGATGCAATGAATAAGAATGAATGAGTTTCATTAATAAAATAATCAGGGCATGTGAAGTCATTCATTTTTATAAACAATTTAACAATTTTTACCACATTGCTATTTTTCATCTTGATTCAAATGTTTATAGAAATGCTATGGTAAATACAATTTTTTTCCCACCACTCTATACTATATTTTAGTCGCAGAGATCCAGCAGCTATCTAAAGTGCGAGAACTTTTATCTCAGTAAAGATATATTAATATTAAATCATTTCAAATAAGACAATGACATGATTTCATTGAGAAAAGTATCACTGATAAATATGCAATTTTATAAAACATAATTTATATACTAATTATTAATAAAATCGAAAAAGGTTTGAAAATAATTGTGAAACAACATAAGTGAAAACTATCTAGGAAATGTCTTATTTGAGATTTCCAGCGGTTAGTATTAATGTGAAAAAAACATTATATTAAGAATAACTAACTAACATTATGTTAATAATAAATAAAAAGGATATTTAAAAAAATTTAAATCAGGTCACGTTTCCTTAACAAATGTTTTTCGCAACGTTTGTGGTTTCACGGCGAGAGGTTCCCACACAAGGAACCTTTTCCTGTTTGTACAGAACCTATCACCCTTTCTACGGCATGGTTATGATAATGGTTCGGTATTAAGCTATTTACAATATAACAAATTATCTTCAATAAATTTTCAAATAATTGTTAGAACTATGAAAACTACCACCAGAATAACTTGAAGAACCTTTTCCTGTTTGTACAGAACCTATCACCCTTTCTACGGCATGGCTATGATAATGGTTCGGTATTAAGCTATTTACAATATAGCAAATTATCTTCAATAAATTTTCAAATAATTGTTAGAACTGTGAAAACTACCACCAGAATAACTTAGTTAGTCTCATAGCAACGTTTATATAAACGTCAGGTAATACCTAATGTAAAATATAAAATATTTTATGAGATGAAAATAGTTGACTGGATGATCCAATGTAAAGGAGATAGTTGGGGGGTGCAGTCAATAAGAACACAGAATAAGTAATAAACTTATATTATGTGCCGACGTTTCGACCTACAGTGTAGGTCATCTTCATGGCTAACAGAGAAACAAACAGAACAAAAAATATAAAAAAATGTACAGTAACAATAATATAGTGACAAGTAATGTAGAAAAATAGAATAGTGGCAGATATGAAGATAGAAGATAACGAATATTAAAAAAGTGCCAGATTATAATAAAATAAAGATATAGACAGATTTAAAAAAATTAATGATAATGAAAGAAATTAAAATAGTGACAGGTATAATAAAATTAAGATAAAGACAGATATAACAAAATTATTGATAATGAAAATAATGACAGATATAATAAAGTAAGACAGATTTAATAAAATTAAAGGAAATGAGCAGAAATGATAAATTATAAATAACGCATATAAAATAAAAAATAGAAAATAAATGTACAGAATGGATAGTACAGTACAAAATAATAATATAAAGGAAGATCAAAAGGAGGAGTTAAACAAAAGAAACCAAAATGAGGATATTTACATATACAGAAAGGTTGGAACATGAAGAATAAAGAAAAACTAGTAAAATAAAGGTATATTATTGTTACTGTAGATTTTTTTATATTTTTTGTTCTGTTTGTTTCTCTGTTAGCCCTGAAGATGACCCTCACTGTAGGTCGAAACGTCGGCACATAATATAAGCTTATTACTTATTCTGTGTTCTTATTGACTACACCCCCCACTATCTCCTTTACATAAAATATTTTAGTCCGAATCATTAAATCTTAAATCTTCTGCTTCTTATTATAGGTATTATTTAGTAAAATTATTAAGATTTATGTACTAATAGAAGATTCTATTCGAGAGTTCAGTGTTTTAACAACAGTTGTGAAAAATATTTATCATTTAATGGAGAATTCGTAATTCTTAAAAGGGAATGAATATTAAAAATGAATAAGAAATAAATGTTAATATTTTTTTTAATGCGGAGTTGTCATAATATTTACGACACTTTAAGGGATTCTTGAAAAGTAAACAAATTAATTTAAAAACCTATATAATTACCTATAAAGCCTGCGATTTATGCGATACATTGTTTAAAAAAGAAATATGATAGTATATATCGTCCTTGCCATCGCAAATTACCGAATGTGAAAAAAAAAACAACAGTTTTCGTTTTCGAATTATAGCAGTTGCTTTAGGATTGATAATTGATATAAAATTCATATTGAGGCATCTATCAGTCACAATAATGCAGTGGAAGATATACCATGTATCATCATTAATATTAATATGTTATTTTTCAAATATTAATAAAAGCCAAAGGGGTTAAGAAGAAAAAAAAAAACTATCACTCACAAAAACAAATGTCATTGATTTGACTATAAGTACTAATTTTTATTGAACCTTAAAACTGTTTTTTTTTTAATTCTCCTCAAATTCGATAGTTGGAAATGGCAGAGTCGATATGGTCTCGAATCCATCTCAACTGCTTGTGTATTATCATTTACAACTTCGGTTGCCAAAATACAAAAGAAATATATTTTCATTTGTATTTAATGGTTTAATGGATGTGGTTTACAACACATTTAACATTACAGTAGTTGCGGCATCTAGAATAGATTTTTTAATCTAGGCCTCTGAATATGAAGAAAAATAGATTACATAACTATTGCTATCCGTTGAAATTTTATCGGGATTTTTTAAGCTTATTAATACAGAAATATAATAAAACCATACCATTTTTAATTATATCGTATAGATCGAAACACCAATATAGCGGGAGGTAGAGAAAAAAAAATGGCATTTCTATTTTTGAACGAGCTTACTTTGTTTATTTTTATTACTAAATCTGTCATAGATTTTTAATATTTATTGACCGTGTTGAACCGAAAAAAAATAACAAATGAAAAATAATTAACATTATTTATTTAATTGTTATATGATAAAATATTTAAAAAAATTTAAATTCTACGGTTTTGATTTTAATGTAATTGTGTGAAAAAAACAGACAGGCCAACAACGAAGTAACAGCAGGTTTCATTATTGATCCCGACTTCAATCTGAATAGTCATTTTCCCATTATTAAAATTGATGCCATAGCTCGGACATCGTAACACTCCCATACAGGACAAAGACACAAAAAATATGCCTCACAACACTCGAAAAATACTGAAAAGAAACTGTATAAGGGATCTCCTTGCTTATTTTTTTACAATTATGTTCAATTGTTGTCAGATTGTCAAATTATAACTATGATTACATAAACCAATAAAAAAAAACAATTTTTTTTTTAAATACCAAATATACTTACTATACTAAAGAAGTATTTTTTCTGAAAAAGGTTGCTATTACGCCATAACGGGCTCCTCACTTCGGCTATGTGGCTTAAGTGGGTGTACTCAGTCCCATCACGATAGCTGAATGAAACGGTAATGGCATAAATAGTGCTCCTGATCTTATCACCTTAACGACCTTATCAAATGCAATCACTCCACCGTGACGCTAATGGTCGAGTTAGCTGCAGTACGCTTTTAGACAGAAGTAATTAACAAAGGATAACATTACCATAGAAAAATATCAAAGCAAAATGTCAAAAATGGATCATTAAATGACTCCATAAAATAAAAATAAAATCACTACAACTCTTAAAGGAAGTTGTGTTTAGTACATGGTAGAGACTGTATTTTTTCTAAACTAATGGTTATGGCAAGATGTGTTTTAGTCGAGATTACCCTCGAACATCAGGTTTTCCTTCTAATTGATGGCTCATACTTTAAAATGACTGGATGAACCCCAAAAAGATCTGATATCCTCTGAAATATGGTTGTTAGCAGATTAAATTAGTTATCTGCCACAGCCATATTTGAACCCGGATCATGGGATCTGATCACTAAGTTATTCCGCATTCTATAGAAAAATATATATACTATATAGCTATAGTTACTCAATGTACTATAGCTGACTGTAGCGTTATTGGGTACAGTAGAATGTTATGGTAACCTTTGGATAACAGGTGGCTATACAGAAAAAGATTCGGTCATTCACTGAAATGAAGCCAAGAATTAACGGATACAACGGATTCCTCATACCGAAGCGGAAGAAAATAATGGATCAAATAGAAATAAAATGGACAATAACAAGGATGAGCCAAAGAATCGAATCCGAACTTGTTAAAGAAAACCAACCACCTATAGAATTATCTTTCTTTAAATTACATGTGTTGAACTTTCCTAATTTTGGGAATTCTGGATGCTTTGAAAGAAAATAATGCATATGTCAGTTAATTATTTAGACATAATGATATTTTTCTTTACGTAAAATTTTTTTTTAAGAATAATTTATTGATATTTACAACTGTAATCATATTATATCAAGCAAATCTGCTGTATGAACAAAGGACATAAAAAAAAAACAACACTTGTTGGGAAACTACCCATCGATAGCACTCCAATTAAGTTCTACAGTAGAAGGTCTCGAGGCCATCTTCTTTTCAGACGCCTCGGAGGGTTATCAGGAATATCATGAGAAGCAAGTTGAGTGACTAGCGGATTCTAGTGTGTATGGAGCTTTTCCTGGAAGGATAGGTATCTAGTTATTGCCAAATGATGATGGATGAGTTTGTTCATTTGATTCGGAAAATAAAAATTATATAGCTACTAGCTTTTTAAGAGTTTAAAGCATTCTTACAAAAGGCCTTTGCCAAATGGAGAGGGTGCCTTAAAAGAGGAAAAAAGATGAGGATGTTTCTTATAATTAAATTTCAGATTTACACTTAAGAATGCCAGAAAGTTCTGGTTTGATGGTAAGAAAAATGCGAATATCCTGAATACTTAAAAAATAAAAGCTAAGTAAATAATCCATTATTTTTTTTTTAAGTAAAATTTTTAGTTTTCCAAAGAGCAAGCTATCTCGACTCTTAAATCCAAATATAAACCGTTTAAGAGCCAAATGAAGTATAAGTTTACAGCCAACCACTTAGGCTTTATCACACACTAGACCTTCGGTTATTTAAATTGTTACATATTTGTTTAAGGTTAATTAATTTTGGAACTAGTTTACAAGTCTTAACAGCTTCTGATGATTACTTAGAGGTTCACTAGTCAACTTTAATAACTGCAACCTTAGTATATTTGGCCAACATAGCTCCTCCAAGAAGGAGCAGTATGATTATCGAAGTCATCCATCCTCCTTTGCACCATACAATTAATAAATTTAATATAAATATTAATAGTTAGCCTGATGATAATTTATTTATTTTAGTTTATATTAAAATTTAAAAGGTTCTTTTTTTTAATGATTGACCAGTCAATTAGCTGCAGGCTTAACCAACTCTCAGAGCGTAGCTATATTCTTGAGTGATATTGCAGAAGGTTTGATGGGCTAACTTATAGATCTTTCGTAAAACCAGCATCTTCGCGATGAAAAAGTCTGTTTTTCCCTGTATTTGTGCCAAGTTTGCAATAACTCAATAATTTTATAAATACATAAAAAATATATACTAAAAACCTCCATGTACGAAAATATCACCTTTTAGCGCGTCTTTCCTTATTCCAGTAGCATAGAGAGTACCCTAAACAGTTGATATAATAATAATTTTAATAAAGCAGTTTTTAAAACGTCGGAAATAATTTTGTATAGTTTATTAGTGTTATTATTATTATTTACTGTTTATTAATACATAAATAATTATGGCTCAAATGTATCTCCTATGCTCATAGCATATCTTTTTTTAAAGATTTTATACAGAATTCGGATAACTACCTAACCTATCAAACAAGGATCAGAAATGTTTCGGGGATATTTTCTTTCCCTAGTTATCTAATATCTAAACAAAAGGTAAACTGCTTTCCATATATAAGTAATTCCCTTAGGTTCAGCTAAGATAACAAAATTAAAACAACCGCGGGAAGTAGCGACTAATATTTCATTACTAATAAGAAACGAAATTAAAATTATGTAAATGATTTGGAAAACTAATATTTTATTTATTTATTTATTTAAAAACCCTTCCTTACGGCAACAAGGGCTTTGAAAATATTAATTATCGCACAATAATTGTATTGTCTATAAACTTTTCACTCTAGTTTTCAATTTTTTCACAATGTCTCCTACTGGTCATTTCCATAGGTTCTTCTTCCAAGATTGGAGAGTGTTGTTCCTACTTCCGCTTTCCACTCTTACACAAACCCTTTGGAGTTAATAGTCTCGGGTCATTAACTGAGGGAATTCATTTTCGGAGAAGACGTAGAGTCCGGTTCCCCTCAGCAATTTAGATTTTAATGACTCAAAGGCGGTGCAACTTTTGACAATGTGCTCAGCAGACTCCGGAACGCCGCAGCTAGGACGTAAAGGGTCAATATCCCTTCCATATTCATGAAGTTTAGCCCGAAAGTTCCCATGGCCTATGAGGAACTGCGAAATCCAGTAGTCCGGGAGAATCCATTTTGCAGCTAGTCGCGACCGGACGTTGGGAAAGTATTTCTTCAACGTAGCACCTTTTGTGGTTGTCACCGCCGATCTCACTTATCAATGGTGTCTTCCCGTATTATCCCTTTCCATTTTCTGGGGCTCTCGGCTATTTTTGTACGGGTATTGTACGACAGACCTGCTGAGCCTTTCTTTTTAAGGTTATATTTGTATAATTCTTCACGCAGGAGAAGATCGATAGGAGCTCCTGCTAATACGTGCACCGCCTCGTGAGACACACTCCTATTCGCTCTTGTGACTCGCCGAAGAACCGTCTGCTAAATCGTCATCAACCTTCGCTTCTGCCGACATGAAAGATTTTTTACCCACGCAGGGGATGCATACCGCAGAATGCCTTGAATCATTCCTTTGTAAATGATGATTGTGCTTGGGATTCTGATATCTCTAAAAGCACACTAAGTTTGAAAATAGAGAAGGTTACAGAATACTGGGCGACCAAAGAGTTTTGTGCGAAAGGGGTAGGCCACTGCCCCAATCACTTACTTTATTTTATTTCATTCAATATTTATTACCTGTCCGTTCACCAATATATCAATAATATTTATTTTTTAGTTCATTACTGTACAATTTTTATTTATTTTTATTACAATGGCAAATCCATGCGTAACCTGTCTCCAGCAGTCACGTTCTATGGTGTTGCTTGTGGTGTATAGTGAAGACGTATTGTTTTTTTTTGTGTTTTCTTATAAGCTATTTCAAACTGATATCGACCTGTACCTGTACCTGGATTTAACTTAAAGTGTTCAATATAAAATAGACTTATTCACTGGAACCTAACTCCTTTAAAACCCAATCTTACTTCCTATTTGGTTTTAAAGCGGCTTTAATAGGGTATCCTATCATTGGGGTCACTTTGTATTCCATGAATCGACTTACACTTAGCCTGAATAAATGCATGACAAGAGATCCTATCAAACTTTATGAGCGAAATTTACACACGATTTTCTTGAGCTTTTAAGAGTTGAGAATAATCGGGAATAAATACGATGTGGTTTCTTGACTTAACCGACTATTTTTAATTTTTTTTGTTCCAATTCAATTCCTTATTGATTTTCAGATAAATCATTCATGCGGGTGGAATGCTGAATCCTAAAGAAAACATAGGTACAAAAACATGCGTTTAAGATGTAGTTGTACCGAAGGATTCTCAAAATAGGTTGGATGAATAGAGTTACAGGGATACTTTTATGTATTGTATGATGAAGGGAAAATAAGTAAAGATTACTATAAAGAAACAAAATCTGCAACACCTTAGACACAATGCTTGGAGATAATTTATTGTAGCTGAATACTGGTAGAAGAAAAATAATAGGAAAGACTCCTGGCTGCAAAACCTAAGAGAATGGTTCAAATGCTCTAATAGTTATGATTTTCTGTATTCAAAAACAAGATCAACTTTTAAGATTGCCTGCCTTCGGTCCGAAAATGGTACTTAAGGAAGAAGAAGAATGATTTTTGTTCTTATGTTTATAAATAATGATCGTACACATAACGTCGGTGTATAGTGATAGTAATGAATTGATCTTTCAGGTATGGAGTATGAATTTACCTTTGATAATAGACAAAATTTATCAACTCCCTTAAATTTGGTTCATGGTAGATATAAATTTTACCACTTGTCGGGTATCAATAACTATTTTTTATTTTATGTTTTTTATTTCCAAATGAATATTTTATTGCATTAAAAGCTAGATGTTTTTTTTTTCATAACTTTTTAATTTACTTTAAATAACTTTCTTTGTATTTTCTTAGGTTTACTTGTGCACATTAATATTTTTATAATTGTTCTTTTTCTATTTTTACATTATATATTAATCATTTACTCATTTTTGGATGTTTTTATTTGTATTTACTTGATGAATTTCTTTTCTTTCCTTTTATAGCTTCAACTATATTTATTTGGGGAAATTGTCACCCAATCAAACTATCAGGTTTTTTTTATTGAATTCACAACCGGCAAATTCGCTCGGATAGAAGGTTAGCGAATTATTATTAGGAGCGCCTTCTTCCACATCTTTATGGTTCTCCGGCCTGGGATATTGTGATTTCAGTAAAATTTTCTAGTAAATATTCGATTTCTATTTTTTCCATTTATAAAACTTGTTGTTTCTTCTTTTATTTTGGTATATAGTACTTTTTTATTGTTATTAAATTTGTATAGTTAAAATGGCCCCCAAAGTTAATCAGGATGAATCGGAAGTGCTATTGGATGCTCTTAAGGATGAATTCCGGGACTTAGCTGATGACATTAACGAAACCAAAACCGTAGGCTTATTAATGGAGTCTGACTCGACTAAACAAAAAATTTTAGCCGCTCGCATTTCCCGACTTGATAATACTTTCGAAAAGCTTTCAACAATATATTCAAATTTGAGGAAGCTCGCAAAAAAGTTAAAGAAGCCCTTCACAGATTTCGAATCGGCTTTTAAAGAGATTCGTGGCACCTATTATGAAGCATTAGCATTGGGTTCTTCTCTTGCCCCTACTGAATCCAGTGGAAATAAATCAGTTATTGACAGAGAACATTCTCAATTACGCCTTCCTACGATAAATATTCCAACATTCCCTGGAAATATTTCAGATTGGCCTTCCTTCAAAGACACTTTTTCCTCAATGATTCACAATAATCCAGACTTGAATCCTATTCAAAAATTCCACTATTTGAAGTCATCTTTGAAAGGTGGAGCAGCTCAGACTATCATCTCGATTAATCTCACTCACGACGGCTATGATCAAGCTTGGGCAGCTTTAACGAAGAGGTATGATAGCAAAGGACTTCAAGCAACTCATCATTTGATGAATATATTTAATTTTCTACCCCTTCAAAAATGTTCTCTCGCTACCCTTGAACACTTTTCTTCAGTTATTCTTGAAAGTGCTGCAGCCTTTAATAGATTGAACATAGATGATGCCGCCGGATTCATATTATACACTTTTGCTATCAGGTTATTAGACACTAAAACTCGAGAACGTTTTGAAAACGAATTCGGATCCAGATCTGAAACTCCAACTTGGAAGGAATTTACTGATTTTATCTTTCAATCAATTATTCAGCTCCAATCAAATAATCTCATGGCACCCAGTTCTGTTAACACTAACTACCCACCTACTTACCAGTCAAAAAAGGTTTTGATATCTTCCACAGTGTCCAACGAACGTTTTAAATGTCCTGTCTGTATGGAAAATCATAGAATTTACAACTGTTATATTTTTCGATCACTCGCACCCAGGCAAAGATTTCAGAAGATAAAATTGTTAAATCGTTGTCTCAACTGTTTGGCTTCTGGTCATTCAGCTTCGAAATGCAGCTCTACAAACTCCTGCAAGCAGTGTAATTTACGGCACCATTCCCTTTTACATTTTCCGAAAGGTTCTGATACCCGCACCTCATCTAATCGAAATCAAGGTCCTGTCGCACATTCATCACTTCGAACTAACTCTTTTGAAAACTCTAATGCAAGGAAATCGTGCAATACACCTACCTATTCCGAGTCTTCACAAACAGCTACCAACAACTCGAATCTTTCAAACCCAGAAGCTGTATTGTTGTCGACTTCAAGTGGAAAAGTAAATGTTCTTCTGGGTACTGCATTAATTAGGATTAAAGACTCCTCAGGTTGTTTCCAGGTTGTACGCGCTTTAATTGATAGTGGGTCTCAACGCTCATTCATCACTTCACAATGTGCACGACGATTGCGTTTGCCACTTATTCAAAATCCTCAGAAGTTAGTTGGTTTCGGGAGCAATCCCATTTCTGGTTGTAAACACCAAGTTCTATGCGCTATTTCTTCTAATAAGGAAGAATCATCCACTCATCACACATACGCAATTATTATTGATCATATTAGTAACGAAATGCCATGTGAAACCGTTATGGATAATGTAGTCCAACATTTCCGACATATAGATCTGACTGATCCAATGTTCTATCATCCAGGACCTATAGATTTTCTCATTGGTTGCGATTAATTTGGGGAAATATTAAATGGAGAAGTAACAAAGTCGGCTCATGGGTTCCCCAATGCCATGAAAACCTCTCTTGGATGGATTTTGTTAGGACCTGTTTCAACTTCAACTCCCTCTACTTATAGCTCTACCTTGCTTGCCAATTCTGTGCCTTCGTCTGAACCTCAGGATTTATCACAGCTGATTAACCGTTTTTTGGAAGTCGAAGAAATAAATAATGTTTCGAGAATGAATCCGCTTGATGTAAAGAGCGAAGATCATTTTAGAAAAACACACTATCGAACACCCTCTGGGAGATACACAGTCCGTTTACCCTTTAAAAAGCAACCGCCTAATTTAGAAAGCTCCAAGCACAAGGCCTTAAAACGTTTTAAAAACTTAGAAACAAAATTCGAACGAGAACCAATTTTGAAATTGGAATATGGAAAAGTTTTTGAAGAATATCTGAAAAAATGTTACTTATCGCCCAATTTTCAACCGGGAAAATATTTTCTTCCTCACCACTGTGTATTGAAAAGGAGCACAAGTACCAAACTGCGTATAGTTTTTGATGGTTCAGCTTCAACCTTTAATGGATCTCTCAATGATTACCTACTTGTGGTCCCAAACTACAGCCGGAGATCACAGATGTGTTGTTAAAGTTTCGATTACCACAAATAGTCATGACAGCCGATATCTGTCAAATGTATCTGCAGATTTTGATTGCTCCTGAGGATCGTTCTTATCTTCATTTAATTTTTAGAGCTGAAAGTTTCGATCCCCTAGCTAAATTTGAATTTAATCGTTTACCTTTTGGACTTTCATGTTCTCCCTTTTTGGCAATGCGAGTATTGCAACAACTCGTTGAAGTCTTTATCAATTTTCATAGATTCTTGTGGAGAGTACAGGGTGGGCGGTCGCCTTAGTAATGCCCCTTTATCTTATGATGCTAAACATCCAGTGTTACCTTACAAATCACGTTTTGTAGAACTACTTGTCGACCATTTCCATATCGTTTACCTACATGCTGGGCATCAGCTACTACATTCGTTACTATGTCAGCACTTTTGGATTATTTCTGCAAGACGTCTTATATGCACTCGAATACATCGCTGTCTGAAATGTCATCGTTTGAAAGTCAAACCCTATACACTGTTCATGGGAAATTTGCCATTGTCAAGATTCGAACAAGGGCGACCTTTTATAAATGTTGGAATTGATTTTGCTGGTCCATCCTCAATCCGTGAATCTTCTCGCCGTAAGGCAGCCCTTGGAAAGGCATACGCCTGCTTGTTTGTGTGCATGAGCACAAAGGCACTGCACATTGAAATCGTATCCCAATTGAAAACAGTAGCTTTTCTAGCTTGCTTTGACAGATTTATAGCTCGAAGAGGACTACCTAGCAGAATATTCTCCGATAATGGGACAAATTTTGTAGGTGCGTCACGACATTTGAAAGAGCTATACTCATGGTGGAACGGGGACATCGAAAACTATTTCGCCCAGCGAGAAATAGTTTGGAGTTTTATCCCACCTTTTGCGCCTCATTTTGGTGGATTATGGGAGGCTGGTGTAAAGTCTTTTAAATACCACCTCAGGAGAGCATTGGATGGCCATCCCCTTATCTTTGAAGAACACTCTACGATTGCACGTCGCATTGAAGCAATTTTGAACTCAAGACCTATGCATCCAATGTCATCTTCTCCTGAAGACTAAGATGTCTTGACACCAGGCCATTTCTTGATTGGCGCCCCTTTGGTTGCACTGCCAGAACCAGAATCAATGGAACCATCCCGCCATCCTATTTCAAGGTGGAATCTTATCCAGCAAAGCATAGGCAATATTTGGAAACAATGGCGACGTGACTACTTAAATTCTCTACAACAACGAAGCAAGTGGACAACTAATTCGAAAAATGTAGCAGTCGGCACGCTGGTGCTTCTTATCGACTCTAATGTACCGCCTCTCAATTGGCCTGTTGGGCGTATTACACAAGTGTTCCCTGGTAAAGATAGTATAATTAGAGTAGTCAAAGTGAGAACCTCTATGGCTGAGTACACTCGTCCTCTTTCTCGTTTAGCTCCATTGATACCCTCCTAATCTCTTAATATACCTGGGAAATTTGTACTCAAATTTGGTGGGCGGTATGTCGGGTATCAATAACTATTTTTTATTTTATGTTTTTTATTTCCAAATGAATATTTTATTGCATTAAAAGCTAGATGTTTTTTTTTTTGTTTTTTTTTGTTTGTTTTATATAATTCTAACATTAACAAAATTTATTAAAAGGAAACAAAAGAATTCAGAGAGTAATTTTAAAAACATATGTTTTAATATTAAGTGTAATGTTCAAAAAACAAAACAAGATCAGTCTCAAGACAGTTGCCCTGT
The DNA here is from genome assembly GCA_037127475.1 of Arma custos. Taxonomy (NCBI): domain Eukaryota; kingdom Metazoa; phylum Arthropoda; class Insecta; order Hemiptera; family Pentatomidae; genus Arma; species Arma custos. The sequence continues at coordinate 92,985,865 of CM073760.1, read as the reverse complement.
GAGAAGGTTGCTTGCTACCCTACACTTGATTTTGTCGCCACTTCTTCATCACTTTCACATCTTCTTCAACTTGAATTTTGTCAACTCTCACCTGTAAAACTTCTCGCTATTTGATTTAATTTTGGACTTACCGGTTAGAGACATTTAATTTTTCTACTCATCATCATTTCGAATCAAGTCATCGCTATCAAGAACTCAACACTTTTCAAGAAATCAATTCACCATTTTTACCTCAAAACTGATGATATTACAAGGGATATACTTATGAGTATTTCCGCATTCCTAGTAATTTGTGATAGGAGAGAAAGAATAAGCCATTGTGTAGCTGTTTGAGTTTCGGTGCTAAATGCGGAATGGTGTTCTAAGATACACAAGAGGAGTGAAAGAATCGACCCAGAGGATACCAAGCCCTCTTGCCCGAAGCCTGCGTGATAGCCTAAAAGCCTATTAGGAAGGAACGGATCTCACGAAGCATCCAGACTGTATAGTTTTTCTTTAAGGTCATAGACCTTCAAATACGATGTGTATATATATATATATATATATATATATATATATATATATATATATATATATATATATAATTTACAGTATTAAAGAAAAATACTAATAATAAAACTCAAATTTTTAATATAATCCAATTTCATGAATTCATTATTTTTTAACCTGATGTATTCCAGCTAAATAAAAATAAAATTCATATATTCATTAAATAAATGGATTTTTAACAAACCTAAAATAATAAAAGCAGTGTGGAAGAAAATATACACTTAATAGTTATATATATTTAACAATTATCTTTACTCGCGAGGCGAAACCGAGTGAGAAAAAATATTACTGGAATGATAAGTTTAGTCTACGAAGTGCATACAAGATTTTACCTTCAAATGGAATGTAAGGTACTGTATATAATTGCCAAGTGCATCAACCTAATCAGGACTTCTTTTACATGCAAGACTACAATATTTTAGCTAATTAAGTTGTCATCATTGTTGCTAGCTCCATAGGCTGTCTTTTATAGTTTTTAGTCCTGATTGTAAATGATAGGGTGAGATGATGTACTATAGTCTTGATTAATTGAGTAAAAACACATGCTTTTGTACCAGCTGGAGATAAAAATATTAAGTTCGTCGTCTTCTATTTCGTGGACTGTACAAAAACTGGTCATATTCAAAGAACATTATGATAATTTTTGTGGGATGAAAAACGGAGCATTTTTTTTGTTATTGCAGTAAAACCTCTATTATCCGTCACTCTTTTACCGTCACTCTCTGTTAACCGTCACCTCAGTTTGAGAAATATATATATATATATATATATATATATATATATATATATATATATAGTTTGAGTATATATATTGTTTGTTTGCTAAAGTTATAGACGCCGGGTAAGAATCAATCGTTGTGTCTTGACAACTTCCTAGACTGTTGTTTACTCAAAACCTAGGCTTCCTCGCACAAGTGTAGCTTCCGCAGTTTAACTACCTTCAGTCTTCATTCTTGTCTTACGGGTACTTGTCGTTTTCTTAAAAGCACCTATAATAATGTCGGGAAAAAATACAAAGGAAGAGTTTAGATTTCATTACTAAGTTTGAAATTGTAAAACATTTACGAAAAGGTGAAAGTGCTTAGCAAAAATCTATAATATTCATCGGACGACAGTTTATGATATAAAACGTGCGGGGGACCCCTAGAGTATGTTCCTTCTATATAATCATTTAATGATTATTAAGAAAGGGCCTACTACGTTTGTGCACGAGGAAAGAGCTAGACTCCACCTTTAAATTGATATTAATTTATAAAGAGGGAAAATGTGACATAAAGTGAGTGTGCTTTTAGCCATCGATGTACGTAAATATTATAATTTTAAAAAAATATTCTTACTACTTATGTATACCTTATTAGTAAGTAAATAAGTTACGAGTACATTTATAATGTCGAATGTTTGAATTATATTGTTCAATTTATGTATATATATGGAACATATGACTCACTCCCATATCCGTCTATTTCCCAAATCCGTCACCATCTTGGTCCCGTACCCTGACGGATTATCGAGGTTCTACTGTATTTGTAATTTTTTAAATATGAGAAACGGGAAATAAATTTTACTTGCTTACTTTTTACGCTTCAGTTTACTTATACTCCTGAAAACTAGTGTGAACATTTGATATCATTATTAGTAATAGCTAAGATTGTTAATTGCCATTTATTTTTATACACTCTTCAAGCCTTTATCTTAATCCTCAGTTTAAAAAAATGTTTAAAATAAATGAACATTCTGTTTCAGAAGGAATAATTTGAACAAATTACAACATATTGGTTATTTAAATAAACAGTGAGAATATTACCGTGATTTTCAACGAATAATCTTCAAATATAGTACCTAAAAAAAAAATGTATCGCTACATCCTGTGGATGGGTCTTGGGTTCAGAAAATGGAAGAGGCTCTACTTTTTTAATTGACAAAGGCTGTGAAGGGAGGTGATTTGTCCTAGATCACGCTCAACCACCAGATTTCCCCCCCCCCTTATTTTGGGTACCCACTTTATAGAGGCGGGATGAGCCCCAAGAGGTTTCTAGATCACATCTGATCCATCTCTGGCAACTAATATATTAAATGAATGTCTTGCCAGCAGCGGAATTTGAACCAGGCATTTTGGCATGACAACTCAGTTCTGTACTACCACTGAGCTACTCCGATCCCGCAAATAAAGGAAGCTCACATATATCATCATCATCAATCATCAAGGTTAATTAATGCTGTTTTTTCGTTTGTACTATATTGTTAGTAATGGTATGTATGATTGTACTGATATATAAAAGAGCACACCATATTTTGTATGTGTTTGCTACTGTCACAGCTAGTACGATTTATTAGGATTTTACATTTTCAGTGTGTAGTCCTGTTTTTTTTTAAGTATTGCTAGTTCTTTAATTTTATGTTTTATACAGAACAATACAACAGATAAAACTTGTTGGGGGAGGATGTATTATTCCCGTTACAAGGAGTATAATTTGACAGAACGCTCGGTTGATTTTAATTCCGATTAATTTTACTTCTCTCTTGAATTTCCTTTATTATTTCCTTAATATTTGCTTTATCGTCCCAGCTAACCAAGCGGATATGGCATATGGGAAATTCGGAACAATGCGGTCTTGATGTATAATTCTTAGAGCTTCTGCTTTGTGTTACCAAGGAAACATGCCGCAATCGCTTACCCCATTATTGTATTTAGTGTTTTGTTTGGAATTGCGTCAACATAGATCTTCCAGCTTTTCAAGGTATTCTTCATTAAGTCTTTATATGTCCATATGTGATGGAGTGGCAGGATTTAGGTGTATATTCCTTTAGGGAAGTTTATGTATCCAGCTTAATTCTTCTTAGTTGGGCTTAAAAAGTTGAATATATGATTGTTGACTTCAGACCATACTCCCACAAGATTTAATATTTCCTTATAGAAGTAACCTTAATAATAAGGCATTCAGAGCATAGAGAAATATTTTTACATTGTTTGGATTTTTTATATTTAGCTCTGAGTTTATTAAAGTATTCCATGATATGATGATATGATTCATGCAGTGCAAGAGTAGTTTTTTGTACAGTAATAAATACTTAATTATTACTTAAAGTAAATAATTACTTTTAAAAAATCATTTACTTACTAAATCAATTAAATATAAAGTTTAATGACATTGGACAGTAAAATGGCAATTACTAATTTAACATAATCGTATACCATATCGGCGTTATGCTTTTACCATGTAATGTCGTACGAAAATGTTCAATACTCTTACTGTAAATGTAGAATGTTTCTTTAGTGGAATGACTTATTGACTTCAGAGAGAGCTCCTTTTGTCTGACGTCACAAAAGTGGCTATCACCAGAGCAACAAAGCTGTTTTTGATTCGATCTAACAAGGCACTTCAATAAGAATATAATAAGATCCAACAATGCGTAAATAGTAAATCAGGTAATTTAAACACATACGCATACATAATTATAAATATATTGAATAATTAATATAAATATTACATATTTATATGTGTTTATAAATAAATCACCTCCCTTCACAATTGTTTTTAAGAAAAAGCACTGTCGCAACCATGTAATGAATTCAAGAAATTTTCTTGGCTACTTAAACAGATGATTATGTAGATTATCCGAACTAAGGCACATATTCAAAGGTACATATAATCGAAATTAAATTTTAAAAAAGAAGAGAGAATAATAAACAATTACCAGGTCTGTATAAAAATGTTACGTAATAATCTGCAAAACAGCTATTGATGACAAATGTCGACTGCCTGTCATCACACTGTTTTCACAAAAACTAACATCTTGTCTCTTACTGGTTGAAGAGTGATAATTAAGGGAAAAAAATACTGAATTTTAATTTTCGTGCTTGTGGAAATTCTAATTGTATAGAAAATACTCTTTAAACTTATTGTCTAAGAATAGCAATCTCCTTGTATCTGTTCCGCGATTTTTAAAAAACATATTCTAATGAAACCAAAAAAATTGTATTGATTATGCTTGATAATATAATAATTTGAATATTAATTATAAAACATTATCATCCCATTACTTTGATGCATACAAGATGCTGAAATAATTGTAAAAAAAACAACAACAAAAAAACAGTTGGTGTTCGTGTTTATTTTATAGATTTTACAATCTTCTAATAGCATTATGGATTTCTGCGACCTCTTCCTTTATATAATAATTTCCGAGACACTTTTATTAATCAAAGAGGCAAAAGGTGAATCAAATTAAAGTTTAAATGCTTTCATGTAGGCAGATAATAATCCTTTTTTTGTTGTATTGAATACGGACGGTATGAAACGCAGCTCTCACTGAACAATGGAGGGGAAATGAAAGTGAAACCTAACTGAAAAAAGTCCTTTCAATCTTACGGGGCCATTTATAACGAAAAGAATCAACTGAAATAAAAACTGGAACTGAATGTGAAAATTGTAAAGCTGTATTTCAGTCCTAACGCTAATTCGAAAAAAAAACTGCTATAAATCTGTTGAACAATATTTATAAACTAAATATCAAAACGAGATTACTGTATAATACTTGAAAAACAGACCTAAGATTTAGGGCTATTGCTATGACAGAAACTTTTTAATTTATTTCTAGCTTGGGTTGCTCTTGGTTGTTTTATCGCTACAAAGGAAGGTTTTAAACGAAAATCTCTTTTAAAACGGTCTCAACAAAGGAGGGTTGCAAAACCATCAAGCGTAATGATGATGTTGAAGAAATATATCAAAGGAAAAATACGGAGGGGTATTTATTCGGATTACTTATTACTTAATGGTAGTAAAAAATTAACAATATTTGAAAACTTTTTTTAAAAATTATATATTTAATTTCTTTCTAAACTGCAGAAACAGTTTTAGGAATAATTCATTTGAAGGCCGTAACAACTTAGTATGTTTTGATTTAATTAAATTATAAAAAACAAAACAAATAGTTACTGTTATTTACTACAAACTCACCATAAGTTACCTGTGGATAAGATGAAAACAAAACAAGGATTGTAGTAATCATACGGTGAATTGAAATGAGCCTGGTGAAGCGGGTGTTGTAACGAACGGACTATTCGTCGTTAGTTTGAGACACTATCAGCAGATAAACAGGTTAACACATAAATAATTCATTTTTCCAGAGGCGAAACAAAATCAAATCAAATGCATTTCGCACTGCATGGATGTTGACAAATAGTAATACCCAAAAACTCGAATTAACAACGTGCATTAATGGGAAGGTACCTATACTCTTACAAAACCCCCTACTATACTCTTAGAAAAACCCCAGACCCCATTTATCACCTCATTTGCCAGACTAAACAGCAACAGACTTCCATCTGTTCTGAAGTTGGTCAACTTCTTTAAGGGTAAATTATTTTAAACGATTCTCAAGTAAAAAACACATTAACAAACTTCATTTCATCACAAAAACTTGAAACATCCAAATATTCTAGAATTAAAAATTTGGGTATGAGTTCCGCAAGTTGTTGCTTCGAGTTAAGTGTTAAACTGACTTTTCACATCTTTGCTTTTTAATATTCTCGAAGCTGAAAGTGATTTAATAATTACTGACTACACATATATTTACAAAACCGACACAGTTCATAGTCATGTCATATAACTTCGAAATGATTGTAGAAACGTTCACTTCTTGATGAAATGATTACTGAAATTCCCATTATTACTCCTTTTCCTCTTTTCCTCATACTTAACTTTTTTTTTTTAAATAAACGAATTAACAGTTTTGTTGTGGCTTAACACGAAACGTCATAAAAATGTTTTGTGGAAGAAAGTGGTCCGGGTAGAATTCAATGAATTTCTCATATAATTGTAGAAAAGTTTATGAAGTAGCATTTTTATTAAATAAAAATGTTTTGATTTCATATACTTTTTTAACTCAATAATATATCCTTTCATATGAAACCGCTCAATATCTGCTATTGGACGGGAACCACGTTAAAAGCAGTCTGTACCAGAATTTATTAATTTATGAACATATGATAAGCAAATTGATTAACACATACATATTACCGTAGAGAGCTGGAATCCGGACAGACCCGCCCATGCTTGGAGTCAATAAGCCCATGCGGGGCGACCCCATTGGCTAGAGGTAGAGCCGCGATATCAGAACTTGTTCTGCGATATCAATATTGGACTAATTAATGAGCCAGGAACGAGTGGGCTCAATCTCGATGGAGGTCGACCCGGCAATTAATCACAGGTTGAATAATTAAATCGGCTTCAGCGGCGCATTTACAACTTGACCTGTTAATTAAGGAAAATAGGAATCGAGTTACAGTTTAGCAGTATAGGGTACTATTATTCTACATCATTTATATATACTTTTTTATTCAATACTATTAAAAATATAATGTAAGGAAGAAATAGTTGGGGGTGCAGTCAATGAAAACACCACAATAAGTGTATACTTATTTATTGTTTGCCGACGTCTCGACCTACAATGAAGGCCATCTTCAGGGCTATGAGAGAGAAACATACAGAACAAAAATATAAAAAACGTTGCAGTGACAAGAAGATTAACATGTGCATGTAATGTAGAAAATTAAAATAGTGACTAGATATGATAAAATAGTGAATAGATATGATAAATAAAGATAATGAATATTAAAATAGTACCAGAATATAATAAAATTAAAGTAGTGTCAAATATAATAAAATTACTGATGATGAACAGATGAACAGAATATTGATTTTCTCTAACATAATATTAAAAATATAGTATATTTAATTATTTTTATCACAATTAACTAATTTATCAGCTTTAAATTAAAGTAATAAATAGTATTTAAAAATCTGTTACTTTTTAAATGCTTTAAGTCCATTTGGATCTAAAAAAAAAATTGGTTATTCTTTTAAATTATTTTAATAATTATTATTTCATAAAACAAAATTAAAATGTGTATCTTGTTAAAACATCACTCTTTGCTAGTCCCTAAGTATTAAAAATATAAAGTTTCGATGGACGTTAAAACAGTTTAATAAAAACTCAATGTTCAGGTTAACGCAAAGTATAAAATAATGCATCATGCTTTCTGTTTGGATATATTAAAACGATTTAAAATTGATTCGTTGAGTTGCTAAGAGTGATTAGAAGGGTTTGGTTAGTAGTCCGTGGACAGAGGCTTGTAAGCAAAGATTGATGATATATTAACATTCATCTGCAAAACATTATTTAGTTCTAAATATTTTTATTTTTAAGAGAAAAGATAGGCCCATGGCTGCGATTCGAACCCACGTCTCCCATGTTTCCCTCATGGTGCTCTAGAATATTTAAAATTATAACAATTAAAAAAATAATAAAATAAAATAAATTATAACATTTTTTAGTTCGTTTGAAGTCTGAGATATTCCCTTGTAAAAGAAATGTTACGTATCGATATGTTTCATTTATTTACTTCTCCGATTCAAGTACTTTATTCAATTATTTTCGATAGAGCCTTTACCCTAGATCTCTATGTCTCTTCTTATAGATCTTCTTTCATAGCTCTGCAGTCCATCAATAAACCTTGACCTCCTTGATACGCTTCCGCCCATCCTCCTTGTCCAGTTCAGCGGCCTTCTATTACCGATCATATATCAGTTGGTGGTATATTCATTGACCCCATCCATCCATATGGATCGCCCTACTCTTCTTGTACCCTGCACCTTTTCTTCGATTCTTCTTATGGGCCCTTCGACACCTGTCATTCCGGCCACATGGCCAGCCCAGCGCAACATACCAAGCTTAATTATTTTGTCTATGCCCGAGGCCTGTAACGGACTTACCAGCTCCGCATTGGTAAATCTTCTACATGCTTCCAGAAGAGAGGGTCTAATGGGTCCGTAATTTTGCCGTAAAATCTTAAAAAAATCTTCTTTTATGATAAATTACTTCTAATGAGTTAGAAGTAATTTGTCTTCGGCTTTCTTTATGAATCAGGCTTATGAAACAAAAAGGTAAAGCCGAATGAGCGTTACATCGAGAATAGTTTTCATATTCCACGACAAATTTTACTTTTTACATGTCGGTTTATGCCAAATTAGAATTAATTTGCCAGAGACACTCTCTTTTTGATTACTCCCTTCTTATGGATCAACCTTGGTCACATTTCTTTAAATGTTCTTTGGAGTTTTCTCCCTCTGAAAATCTCGCATGCACCTTCCTTATATATTTATATTGCAAATATTTCTCATGATATATACTTTAAACCTTCATATTATGATTCTTACTTATGATAAACCAGTCAAGCACTGTTTCTAGCTATCTTTATTCATGGCTAAAAGTCAATCAATCAGCTTTTCCTTTTTTTTTCTTCTATTCTAGCTCACTTTTCTTTTATATATAAGTCCACAAAAATATATATAATAATAAAAACTAAATTTAGAGATAAATTGAAACCCATCAGCCCTCTTTAGGTGGAGGAGTTCCTGAATGTGAACAAAAATTTATTTATGACAAACTATACAACGAGTATCTCACATTATGGGCTGTAGCTGAATTGACACGATCAGAATACAACTTGGAATAGATCAAGGAAAGCATCAAGTCTTTCAAGTGCTTTGATTCAATATTAAAGTGATGATATAACATTTACTACATAATTGTCAATTGCCACTTATTAGATAATTATTAATTCTCAGTAAATAATGAAAAAAAATGTATAATGTCAATGATAAAAGATGCAGAAGTAGAACTAATATTTCAGCTTTGGAGTTAACAGCTTTACATCCTTTCTTCATTCCATATTTAATGTTTTATTTTTGTCAACGTACCTATCATATCGATGAAAGCATTTATACCAAAGACAATTAAAATAACAAGTTTTCCATAAATATAACGTACAACATATTTTTATCAACACCTATTACAATACTATTTTGTATGTCTTTATTCCATTTCCTCATTGAACTAACTTAAATTATTGATTCTTATTAACTTTGATTCTAAAGACAGGACATTCCCTTTAAATTTTAATATTCTACTGAGTAAAAATTGTATTGTTATAATACAGTTAAAATAAAACTTTAGAACAATTTGAAATCTCGCATTCATAATTCACATACATACATAATGATCATTCACAATCTTACTCCAGACTAAGATAATTTAACACAGCTTTTAGGGCATGTTTTTACAATCTGAAATCAAAGTGAAAATCCATGTGAGGCCGCTTTGAAAAGTGGTCACGCGAACGAGCAAGAAACATGTAATAATCAACAAATGCTTACCTACATCGATGAATATATGACATATATTTTTAAACAAAATCTCTATGTATTAAAATATAATTTAAAATAAAACAGATTTGAGTACTACCACTGTAGGTAGTTTTTCTACTTGTCTTTATCCATACCAATATTTACCAATGATTCTATTTACTTGTTGTATAAGTATAATACAGTTGTGTATTTCACTGAATAAATTATTGTTTAAAAAATTAAACAGAGATTGATCGTTTAGCATGTATCGATTAATTTACTTTCTACAGAGAAAGTATGTCGACAACAGTGTCGATGCAGTCTCAGATTTTAAATGGTGATGGAAGGGAAAACTTGATTGATTGATGGAAGAAGCTGTAAGCGTATGGCCAACGGAAATACTAAGGGAACTTCTTTATTGCAATAACATTACGGCCTATAAACAATAATAACAAATAGTTGTTAAAAAATGATGAAATAATTACACAATCGAATTCAATTACACTATTGCAATTAATTCACCAAATTCTACAATATATAACTTTAACTTTAACGGTATTTAACTTATTATCAGCTGGGTGTTGCATTGTATTCTAAATAAATTACTAACGAAGTTTATCCATCGCCGCTACCACATGAAATCCATAAGGAGAGGTTTACAAAATAAGAGCTCATATACAACACGTCAAGTATTGTTTTTGAAAAAATTCAAATAATATTTTATTATAAAATTAAATTATATTATAATATAATTGTATCATGTCATATCATATTATATTCTTCTTCTTCTTTCTTGACACTACAACCCGCTAATGAGTCATGGCTTATGCAAACAACAACCGCCAGACGTCCTTTTTTTTTACTGTTACCATCCAGTCTCCAAACTTCTTTGCATCTTTGCAAACAGTCCATCGCAACTTGGGTCTTCCGACGCATCGTCCAACATAAAGGATCTCAGTCAGAAGCTCTTTGGGATCATATCATCTCCCATTGTGAATGCCTGTGATTATTAATTTTTCTTCTTAGTATTCGAGCAGTTAATTGTGGAGGTGTTATAACTCCAGTTGGACCTAAAAAAAATTAATTTATTCTTTTAAATGGTTTTAAAGATTATTATTTCGCAATAACATTTAAAAGTTGTATAGTGTTTAAAACATCACTCTTTGCTACGTGCTGAGAAATAAAAAAAATTGCCCGTTTGCCCGTATTTTTAACGTAATTCAAATGAAACCTTCAGAATTTGAAAAAAATTGTATTATACCGCTTAAAAAATAAAAGCACAATTAATTATCAAGATATGTTTCCATTGAGTTGTAAATTGCAATTAGTAGAATAATGAATTCAAAATAATTCATTATTTAATTTCCTATTGACTAATTAACAGGAAGGGTTAATGGCACATCAAAATGTCTTTGAAGAGGAAAACTGATTTATCAGAAGCGTTTTCAATGGAATGTGTGTTTTCCGTTTTTCAATTGACCTTCGTTCAGATTAATGTTCGCGGAAATTGAGTGTTAATTCCTAAAAGGCTATGTGATGGCTTATTGAAATAATCATATTACATCCTACATCATTCAAATCTATATATTTTTTCTTATTCTTCATATTGTAGGATAGGTTAATCAACCTAACCTACAATATTAGGTTAGGTTGATTATTTATGGACCCTTAACGTCTAAAGTCTTCAGTGTCCTTATTCTATAATTTTTAGTCTATTAGCTTTTATGAAATATACCTTCTTTTTTGAGGAATTCAATTAATGTTTTAAAATTTGCGTCATTATCACCCAGCATCGTTTGAATTATTCTCTCCATTCCTAAGTTTCTAAAATAGCTTTCATGTTGTGGGCACTCTTCAAGGATATGGCGTATTGTCAGTTGTGAGTGACAGATCATACAGTTCGGAGGAGAGGTTTTTTCCATAAGGAAACCATGCGTAAGTCGCGTGTGGCCGATTCTCAGTCTTGTGATGACGACTTCCTCTCTTCAGCATATGCCGTGGGAGCTTTCCCTGTCGGTGTTTCTTTTAATGCATTTTAGTTTATTTGATTCGTCGGTGGAGTGCCAAAGTTGCTTCCAAATCGCCAGAACTTGCTGTTTCAAAAGGCTGCATACATCTGTTGTTGTTTGTACGCTTGTAATTTCCATCGATGATAATGCTGCTTCTTTTGCCGCTCGATCTGCCACTTCATTTCCTTTAATGCCTACGTGTGATGGTACCCAGGCAATAACTAAATTCTTATTGAGGTTTCTTATCATCGAGGAGTAGACTTGAGCTTTCTTAATGACGGGATCTTTGGAGTGTAAGTTTGTTAACGCCATTATTGCGGAAAGAGAGTCCGTACATAAAACAAAATCGTTTTCTTCTCGCTGCATAATACTGTACAGAGCTGAACTAATGGCAAAGCATTCTGCAGTAACGTTGCTGGTGGAAAGTGGTAATTTTTTTATTTCATGATGTTAGATCCCATCACGATGGAGCAACCGGCATTACTGTTTAGTTTGGAGCCATCTGTGTATATATGTACGTACTGCTGTTATATCTTTCTTTCAGTTTTTTGAAATTCTGTTAGGTAGGTAAATTCTGAGGTGTTATTCTTTTTGTACGTTTTGAGCGTCAAATCAGTTGTAGGCAGTTTCAGTGTCCATATTTTGTATTAACAAGCAATAACAACAAATACAGTCACTTGGGCCTTTTATTACCCGAGGTTATTTTAAGGTTTCTTTGCTCTCACTGCTGTATATTTAATTTTCTGTAAATTTATTTGTTATTTAACTATGTAATTTTGTGTTAAGGATGGATAATTTTGTGTTACAATAAATAAAGGACCCGTTTACCTAAGTCATATAATCAAGGCCAGATGCAACACAGGCACTAGAACTCATACCTTACATCTTAATATTACGTTCACCTTGAATAGAAAGAAACTGTGTCTCACTGGATTATATGACGGAATTGAAATTGAGGTATTAAAATATAAGTTATGAGGTATATTTTATATCTAGTAATTTTGGAGTGCTACCGATGGGTAGTTTTTCAAGTTGTATTGTACATATAGCAGATTTACTTATTGTAATATTATTATAGTTGTATTGTACATATAGCAGATTTACTTATTGTAATATTATTATAGTTGTAAATATCAATAAATTAAATTTTTTTAAAAATATCTAGTAATAAACAAACACAAATATAGTACTGGATAAGACGAAAAGAAATCATCTTCAACGAATAAAGGAAAATATATGAATGTTTCAGAGTCCCATTGTCACACATTATGAACTTTTTATTATTATTTTTATCCTGAACTAGGAGATGCCGAAATTTATAAGGATTCGCCAATGATGTTACTAGCTGGCAACAAATAATCAACTGTATACCACTCAGCCCATTAGCGGAAGAAGAATATTAAAGGTTTAAATAAGAAATTGAAAAAATGAAATCTCTCTATCAACTTACGTTTTGTCTTCTAATGTTCTAAATAGCTAGTTGAAAACAATACATATTTTTAAAAGTTTTTTTTTACTCACTTTCTCGCCTCAGAGTGTTTATGAGACATATTACTGGAATAATGAGGAGAAGACATAACGAGGGACTAGAAGAAGTCATCTTGAGAAACCTCAAAGGCTGATGAGTCCTCATGTACTTGGGGCACAAGGAAACTTCTCCAGTTTTTATTCGTAAATATATTTTTTAAGGCCAAAAATTGCTAACTTGTTAGTTTTCAATTTTTTCTAATAATTACCGCCAATTCATCCACTATGTCAAATTCTGCCAGATAGCAATATATGCCAATAAAGAAAACAAAAATGTCATGGTGAACAAGAGTCTTAATGCATTTCTACCATCTAGAAAAACAGAAAACTAAATGTATGGACACCATAAACAAAATTACAATTTAAAAAAATAAATAAAATAATAATACAAATCTGTAATATACTTGAATCGAATAGGAGGAATCAACAGTATGTAGCGTGATATGCTTCATACTCTTGACTTTTTTCCCTTATCATAGCTCATTGTGATGCATAATTTAAAAATGTAATTTAAAAATTAATGCTCAATTGATACGATCTTCGTTTAAAACTGTTTGTATTAAGTTACCTCTTGCTTTTACATTCGTGGCATAAAATGTAATATTCATTTACAAAGAATTTATTTTTCTGTGGCACAGGTCGGCCATCAATATGGAAAATGCAATCAATTTGCCAAAAGCTTTGACCAGTCATTATTTTTTGTCAAACACAGTTTTAAAGTAATTAATTAAATAATATGTGGTTGGAGGGAGGAGGAAATTCAATTTTACGAAATTTCGGATTATTGAAAAACAGTAAGTTGAAATGAAATTAATTTTTTGATAAGAATGTAATATGAAAAGTCCTAAACAAGTAAGCCTGAATTCATTAAAATACTAGAACAAACTAGCCAGTCCGCTTATCGCAAATTCAGGCATCATCAGGACTTAAACAAATGAAAAATCGCATTGTACAAAACAAAATTCAGTGCTTATCACATTAACTGTCCATGCAGACTAAAAAAATAAAGACAGCAACCTTCGTTCAAGACAATAGATTTTTTTTTATTCCTTTATCTTTGATGCGTCTGTTTGGAAAGTTGATGTGAGATGTACTGTACTTTCTGCTCTTTGATATGATTTTTTTTTTGGTGCAGTATTTTAGAGACATAGATTTTTCCCATTGCATTCTAATTAATATTTTATGCCCCTTTTTTATTTAGCCTTATTTTTATCGAATCAATTTTTAAAATAAATATATTAGTATAAAGAAATAAACCAATACATCTAGTGTTGCAGAGAAAGACTGAAAATACCTTCTTATTTAACCATAATTCAAAATAACCAATAAAAAAAAAATAATTGCAGAACTAAATACAAATTATTCTTATATTAGCGATGAAAAACATTAGATAGTTCGGACGCCATATAAATATTTATTTATGAGTTATAAAACATTTATTTTCCGTTTTTTTTTAAACTCTCATTTTGGCTAATGCATATAAAAATTAAAATATTGTCTCAGAACTAAGCATTCGATGTACCAGCAAGAAAATATGACGTGGTTATAGAAGTATGGAAAAAAAGCAAAGACATTCTACCATACGTCATCTGGTTTGAAGCAGCAGGTGAATTAATTTGAGTAGCTGTCTCCCGCTAACTGAAGTTAGAACTCAACTAATTCGAATGTTAGCGGCAACTTCTAACACAATGCTGCTAGCTAATACTAAACAAGGTGGACAAATTGACACATTTCATGTTTATTCATATTGCTTTGTATTTTCAAGCGATTTAATGAAGTGACAGCCATTTATAAATTAGTTAAATCTTGTTGATGATTTAGTAATAATCCTCAATACAATCAAATAATATAATAAATATAGTATTGTAAATTTAGAAATAATAAAAACTAAAATTAATTTATATCATTAGTTTATGCTTTGTTTTTTTATCTTGGAAATTCTCAGAATTTTAACCCTGGGTATCTCCATCTCCTCAGGTAGTTCAACTTTGTTTCTTAAAGTACTCGTGTTACCCATGATCCGGATAAAATATTTTTTCTAGCACCTTAATAATTGAGAATGACTGAATCCGGGGTAGCTTTGAGTGCAAAGAATCAACTATTCTCTCTCTCAGGGCGATTGGACCCTCAAGGGAAGTTGCTCCTGAATATTTATGGTTCCTCAGAAGGAAGGGTATCCGGGTATACCCCACTAGTATTGGGCTTCCCTCAATCTGGAGGATCAGTGGCTACTACGGTCCGAAGATTGCGTGAGTTGGCCGTCACTATCCACCTTCAAGCCTTATCAGATCCGACATTGATTATTGTAATTACGAGGGGGATGTCTGGCGGCGGACCAACCCCTGTTATTCCAATTGTATAAGTGTTTAAGTCACTCGAGATACTATTGTTTTTTATTAAATCAGTTTTTAATATACAAATTTGTAGATTTTTTTGTGCAAAGTTTTAAAATAAATATATAATTTATTTTTTACTTTGATTTTATATTGCTCGTATTTTTTAAGGTATTTCTATCATTGGTTATTTCTAGCCCAAAAATGTTGTTTATAAACTAACCTGAGTACAATATTCCTTATCTAGATAGGAGGCTTTTGTAATACACTACCCGCATAAATTTAAGTCTCATAAATATATTATATCTGAGCCGCGAAGGTAAAGGGCACCATTTAACAATTTGTATTAATTAAGGAGAGCCAATTTTGAACTATTAAAATATGGTTCTTAGCTGCTTACAGAATATTGTTCACATCAAACGAGAAAACAATTTTAATTCTTAACCCGGGGTTTTCCGATGGGTATCTTCTAGATCAATAATCAGTTTTTATGCTAAGCTCTATCAACCCATTTGTGAGCTTTTTAATTCGATAGACATTTAAAAGACATTTTGTAAATACATAAAAGATAATTATTTTCGAAAAATAAATGTATTAGAAATTATTGATTTATATTTATGTAAGTATGTTTTTATTGGACTTATTTATTTAACCTAATTTTGAAATATTATATTTTATTGATATGAAGTAAGAATTACGAATCTTCTGATGATTTAGGAAAAATTCATATATCACCTCAACATATAGTTAGAGTATAATTTACTGTAGTTAAAATAATAATAATAATATTCAAGTGAGTAAAATAAAACTTTTTTCCAGTCATATATTTTTTCTTTATTTAAAACGTTTCAACATTACTATGTCATTCTCAATTAATATTTCTTAGAAGTACTTTAACCTTATTCTATTTAAAAATATTCTCTAAAAATAAGAAAAAATTTTAAATTTTTGACAATCAACTAAAAAGGTTGAAAATGTACAAATTTATAAAGAAATTTTGGGGAATATTTTTAAATAGAATAAGGTTAAAGTACTTATAAGAAATATTAATTGAGAATGACATAGTAATGTTGAAACGTTTTAAATAAATAAAAAATATATGACTGGAAAAAGGTTTTATTTTACTCACTTGAATGATTGACTAAGAAAGATGTACTCCAGTAACAAAAACAAGATAATTAAAATAATATATAAATATAAATATTAAAATAATATATAAATATTAAAATTATCCTAATTTTTATGACCTCATTAAATTATATAATATTGAAATATTAAAAATCGAACAAGACCGATTGACATACTTTAGTTTACAGATAACTTTCACTAAAATCAGCACGAATGAGTAAAATTAGTAACATATCCTTTTACTTACAGCATACAACTAAACTTATTAATTTCATCGAACATAAACCATTGTGTACACGTTTAAACATAATACTAAAATACTAAAAACTGAGGTGCTGGAATAAATGTATGTTACTTTTAAGTTATTTTGACGTGCGCAAAAAGTTATTATTTATTATGGTGTACTCAATCCACTAATA
The DNA here is from genome assembly GCA_037127475.1 of Arma custos. NCBI lineage: Eukaryota > Metazoa > Arthropoda > Insecta > Hemiptera > Pentatomidae > Arma > Arma custos. The sequence goes on along the minus strand of CM073760.1, from coordinate 92,968,712 downwards.
ATAACTAAAGGAACTATTTATGCAGTATTATACTGGCTGATTTACTGGTACATAGTTCAATAATTAACTGAAAACTATTATGAATGTTTATAATTACAACTTCACCTACTATGCCATAGTCCTACAAGAGAGTAATATGTGTCAATAAAAAAAATTAAATAAATGTAATGTGAACCAAAGACTCAATGTATTGTTTAACAATCATAGCAACTCCATAGTATTTGCAAAAACTAAGAAAATATAAAACTAGATGTATAGGCAAGTAAACAATAATAATATTTAAAAAAATATTGAAATAATAAAAATCTGTAATACACTCGAATTAGGGTTCTACCGATACCCAAAAATATCGATACCAGGCCTTTGCGATATATCGGAACAAAGTATCGATACCGAGAAAATATCGAAAGAAAAATATCGATATCACTCGGTATCGGAAGATTTTTAGTCGTTTAAAAGCACGATTCGTCAGATGGCTACAAACATTCCATTGCCAGGAAAACGTCACACATTGGATAATCAATCAAATAGTGAAAGACCTTTTATTTTTTATTTTTTATTCGAATAATATGGTTCTCATTCGATATTCTCAAAGTATCGAAAGATTTTTACGATATTTCACAGATGGCTGATATATAATTTTTTTATTATGTTATTAACGCTATCTATACATATCAGGGAAAGTAATTAAAGAGAAAAAATAATATACACGCATAGGAAAGGACATTCTTTCGATATTAGAAGAATATATACTCATTCGATATTCTCAGAGTATCGAAAGATCTTTCCGATATTTCAAAGATGGTTGATATCTAAATTTTTTATTATGTTATGAACCTTATCTGTAGATATCAGGGGAAGTAATTAAAAGGAAAAAAAAACATATACATGCATAGGAAAGGACATTCTTTCGATATTAGAAGAATATATACTCATTCGAGATTCTCAAAGTATCGAAAGATCTTTCCGATATTTCACAGTTGACTGATATCTAAATTTTTTATTATGTTATTAACGCTATCTGTACGCTATACATATCAGGGAAAGTAATTAAAGAGAAAAAATAATATACACGCATAGGAAAGGACATTCTTTCGATATTAGAAGAATATATACTCATTCGATATTCTCAGAGTATCCAAAGATCTTTCCGATATTTCAAAAATGGTTGATATATACATTTTTTATTATGTTATGAACCCTATCTGTACATATCAGGGAAAGTAATTAAAAGAATAAAAAACATATACACGCATAGGAAAGGACATTCTTTCGATATTAGAAGAATATACACTCATTCGATATTCTCAGAGTATCGAAAGATCTTTCCGATATTTCAAAGATGGTTGATATCTAAATTTTTTATTATGTTATGAACCCTATCTGTGCATATCAGGGAAATTAATTAAAAGAAAAAAATAATATATATACATAGTAAAGAAAAATTCTTTCCATACCAGAAGAACAGGGTACTCTTTTGATATTTTCAAAATATCGAATGATCATTCCGATATTTCACAGATAGCCAATATCTAAATTATTATGTTAACAACACTATCTGTACACATTAGGGAAATAAGTTAAAAGAAAAAAATAATATATATGCATAGCAATGGAAATTCTTTCGATACTAGAAGAACAGGGTACTCTTTCGATATTCTCAAAATATTCTCCCATACTTCACACATGACTAATATCTAAATTTTTTATTATGTTATGAACCCTATATGTGAAAGGCTAGCCTTTGAGCAGAGAGGATCTAGAAGCTTTAGCACCGAGGACAGATAAGAGGCTTTATTTTTATATTATATATTTTCACTCTTTCTTTTTTCTTTGAAATAGGTTTACATTACTTATTTTATTTATAAATTAAAAACGGGAATAATGTCACAAAATAGCGATGGTCGGGATGATATCCCCCCAATAAAAACCAGTAAGAAATAACAAATGTGATTCTTGATAATAATTTATTACATAATTTAGTTAATAATAATTCAGTTCCTGATTTGAACATTAATTTCAGTGTTATCAATTCCAGATGGGGAGCTGACCCAAACATATCTTTATTATTTTATAGATCTACGATAAGGGCAATTTTTGATTATGGAGCAGTCTTATACGGTGAAGCCCCAGATTCATCATTAAAAAAACTAGACGTAATCCAAAACCGTTGTATAAGAATTTATAAGAATCGAAAGAGTACCATGTTCTTCTAGTATCGAAAGAATTTCCATTACTATGCATATATATTATTTTTTTCTTTTAACTTATTGCCCTGATGTGTACAGATATTGGTCATAACATAATAATAAATTTAGATATTAGCCATCTGTAAAGTATCGGAAAATATTTTTAGAATATCGAAAGAGTACCCAGTTCTTCTGGTATCGAAAGAATTTTGCTTTGCTATGCATATATATATTTTTTTCATTTAAATTATTTCCCGGATATGTACAAATAGGGTTAATAACATAATAAAAAATTTAGATATCAACCATCTTTGAAATATCGGAAAGATCTTTCGATACTCTGAGAATATCGAATGAGTATATATTCTTCTAATATCGAAAGAATGTCCTTTACTATGCATGTATAATTTTTTTTTCTTTTAATTAATTTCCGTGATATGTACAGATAGGGTTCATAATAATAAAATAATAGGGTTCATATATGGAAAGGAAACATATCATTCTATTTTTTTGAGAATATGGAAAGAATGTGCCGTAGGATATATACAACTGTTTATTCAGGTTTCGTTTGGATGAGCATTATCGATATCGATAAAATATCGGAAAAAAGTATCGATACCAAAATATCGGTATCGAAAGGAAAATTATCGATACTGTACCCATATCGGTAATGTCGGTAGAACCCTAACGCGAATCGGATTGAAGGACTCAACCAAAGGGTTTAATTATAGAAGATCTAATTGCCTCAGTGTGGAGTGCACAGTATATAGCGTGATGAGCTTTATAATCTTGACTTTTTTTGCCTTATCACAGTTCATTGTGATGCATAATTTAAAAGTATAATTTTAAAATGAATGCTCAATCGATAAGATCTTCGTTTAAAACTGTTTATATTAAATAACCTCTTGATTTTACATTCGAGACATAAAATATAATATCTATTTACAAAGAATTAATTTTTCTGTAGCACAGGTTGGCCATCAATATGGACAAAGCAATTAATTTGTTGAAAGCTTTGACCAGTTATTACTTCTGACAAGTGTGGGTTTGAAACTAATTAATTAAATGATACTTGGCGGAAGTAAGGGTTAAACTCAATTTTACGAAATTTCGGATTATTGAAAAATAGTAAGTTTTAATAAAATTAATAATTTGATTAGAATTTAATATGAAATCCCAAAAAAGCTAGGCCCAAAGTCACTAAAATAGGTCTGAAGTCACTAGAATAATAAAAAAACTAATTAGCAAGAATATCGCCAATAGATGCATCATCAGATGTATGTCCTTCGAAAAGAAAAATAACATCGAAGAATACAAGTTGCAGCACATCTCACATCTATATTATAAGCTTACTCAACAAATAGAGACAACAGTCTCACTCCAAGACATTCTAAAACAACTTCTACAGTCTTGAAGTATGATTGTTGTCTCTGTTTAGTGGTTTGACTATTGACGTGAGATGTACAGCACTCTCTCCTCTTAGATGTGATTTTTCTTTCAATCCAATATTCTCGAGACACAAGGCTTTGCTTTTGAGGATTTGTTATTGCATTCAAATTCATATTTTATGTCTCTTTTTGAGTTTTTGAAAATTTTCTCAAGTAAATTGTTTGAGATATCCGTTTCACATAATAAATATATTACTATTAGAAGGTTACCTGTTCTTGTAGAAATGATTGAAACTACCTCATTATTGAACCATCATTCAAAATAACCAAGAAACAGAAAAACATACATTCTTTGTTTACATTTTTGATTAGAAAACATTAGATAGTTCAGGCACCATATCAATATAAACGGTTATTTTTTTGGATTATTGAAGACCAGTTGGAAGTATATAATATTCATAAATATTTAGGGTCAGGGTTAATTTACAATAATTTGGTGCTTACATAAAACAAAAACAACTATATACAGTTGATTATTCAAATTAATTTAAAAAATCAATTGTGTAAGAATACCAACATTGCTTTAGAAAATCATTTTTTTTTCATATATTTTTTTAAAATATTATTTTAATTAATGCACAGAAAATTAAAGTATTACCTTAGCACTAAACTGTTGGTGTTCTAGCAAAATGAGATCACGGGGTTATAGAAACATAGCAGTGATATTCTACCAGACGTCATGTGGTTTGAAGCAGCAGGTGAATTAATTTGAGTAGTAGTTAGAACTCAACTAATTCGAATGTTTGTGACAACGTTATAGAAATATAAGCATTATTAACTTTTAAAAAATTATACGAATAAGTAGCTTTAAAAAGATTAATGGGTTTTTGAGCTTATTATATGAATATTGACAATGCTTTTAAGGTACATAATACATGCTCAGTTATTTCGGTATAGATTTAGTCATACAATTTGTAATATAAAAATATCATCTATATTCAGAAAACGCTCCCCATGTTGAAAACGATCTTTGAATTGTGAAGGTCCACCCTTAGGTTTTAAGAGGAACATCTTTTTCACCATACAAGCATGGAAATTAGAGGTTTATCAACGTGTGCAATCAATAAATCTGATGTAATGTAAATGTAAATTTAATAGCTATTATGAAAAAACATAATGATTCTTGGTATTCTATTAATACAAGAAACTCGTGTTACCAAGTGGTAAAATAGTGCAGTATTATTTTTATCTCGAAAAACCTAAGTTGGATCTTTGGTACGATCGACCTTCTTGGCTACAAGTGCTTTTTTCATTTGTTAAATATATTTTCCAATGTAAAATAACAGAACGAAAAGAAATTCAGACAATCGCATTTACCTAATCTAACACAGAAACAAAAACAGTTATAAGGAATCTGTTAAGAAAGTGATTTGAATCGTTTTTGCCTGTTTATAGTCAAATGCGGTCTATATTTATGCCGGGAAAAGAAAGGTCACATGAAATGACCTTAATGTATATAACAAACTAAAGACCTTTTCGACATAATTCATTAGGAAGTGAACGGATCCAGTATAGGAAGTGGTACAGATAATAGCGGTTTATAAAATTAAAATCTAAATTATATTTATTCTAAAGTGGAAGCATGCGGACAGAAATCATCAATCTAATAAAAATGTCTTAAGTCGAGATGTATTTAGAATGCAAAAAAATTTAAATTCGCGGTTTTTGAAAATCATTGATCTTTGGGTAACTTCGTTTCGTTGGATTTTTTAATTTCGTTTTTCAGATCAGTGTTAATTAGCAACGGTTTCTGATGTTTCCATCTGTTAAATTAACAAAATTTTCTGTGGGCACCTTGTAATATCAATATAATATAAGGTGTGATAGTAAAAAGGAGTCGTAAAAAATTGAGCTTAACTAATTTTGCGAAGAAGAACGTATAAATTAAACATGAGTATGAAAGACCGAACATTTTAAAGAAGAGAATACTTAATATTCACATCTTACATCTTGAATAGTAAGAAAGACTTTTAACCAGGCGTTGAATCGAAAACTTGAATTTAAAGTTCAATTCAAATCAAATCAAAATTTCATTTTAGGAATTTAGTGAAAACAGTTATAGAAAATAAAGAGCCATTTAAAAGAAATACAAAGTAACCAGTTGGGAAAAATATTTGAATTATTTTTCCTGCTAATAATATTTACAATTTGAACTATATGTATATAGCAGTTATACAATTTAAGCAATAAGTAATACAATTAAACGAACAGTTGTTTAATTTGTAAAACGGGGTTTAGTCCGTTAGGCAGAGTTATTATCCTAGGCATTATTATCCTCATTGTAATTAAACAAAACAATAACAAAACAAACTTAAGCTTGTTAATAGAAAGACGTTTATTTTATTTGTTATTTCAATTATTAAACCGTTAAACAATGCACTAGAGACAGAGGAAGGAGATTTACTAAAGAAATAGACCAGAATAAGTCAAGCGGTAAGAGATGCAGCCGACGAGACGATAGGCGAGGAAAAGAGAGAGAACAGCTGGTTTAACCGCGAATGTGAAGTAGCAGTGCAAGAGAAGTCTAAAGCTCATGAAAGGATGCTTCAACGGTGTACAAGACAGGCAAGCGAAGAATACAAAAGAGGAAGAGAAACTGTGAAGCAGCTCTGTAGACATTAAAAGAGAAATAAGGAAAAGGAAAGTATGGAAACAGTGCTGCAGGATTTCGAAAACAAAAAATGCAGATCTTTCTATGGCAGAGTAAAAAAGATAAGAAAAGGATTTCAACCCCGGATATCCTTTTGTAAAGACAGGGAAGGGCTACTCTTCGACAAAAACGAAGTGATCGACAAGTGAAGAGACTATTTCAAAGAGGTGCTAAACCCAGAGGGAAACTTTGAAGAGACAGTCTCAGAGGTGCAGAGCTGGAGCCACCAGATCCTGAGGAAGTGGAAGAAATCATTATGTCCTTAAAAACCACAAAGCGCCAGGAATAGATGGGATCCCAGGAGAAGCAATCAATTTTTTTTGTATAAGGATGATGCTAGAAAAATACTGACCGAACAGCACCATTTGTTTATAGACTATAAACAAGTATACGACAGCATAACCTGAAGTGAGATGAATGAAAAGTTAAAATATCTAGGAAGCTTATCAGGCTTATCCAAATGACCCTGAAGGACAACAAGGGAGTTGTCAAAATCCAAGGAGAACTGTCAAAGAAATTTGATACTAAGAGAGTAGTTAAACAGGGAGATCCTCTTTTCCCAGTTATATTCAACATTGTATCAGCAGTAGTCATGAGGTCGATCCGGACAAGGCCTGGAGGATGTATCTACCATAGACTGTCACAGCATCTAGCGTTTGTGCAAATGACATATTGATAACAGGAAGAACAGTCAGTGCATTACTTGGAGCATTAGAGGAATAAGACGGGCACAGGTATATCGAGGGCCCAGCATATCGTTTCGAAAGAGTACAGCAGTTTAAGTATTTGGGCAAGGTTATCACTGAAGATAATAAGAGATTAAAAAAGAAATCAAGGCAAGGATAACTGCTGAAAATCGACGGTACTGATCTCTAATGAAAATATTTCGAAACCGAAATATATCCAGAGCTCTCAAAATAAGAGTGTATCGTACTGTCCTTCAATCTGTGGTCATGTACGGAAGTGAGTCTTTGACGCTTACACGCAACGATGAAAGGCTGTTAAACATGTGGGAAAGAAAAATCCTCAGAAAGATCTTTGACCCTACAAAAGAAGGAGATCGCTGGCGGATGAAGACAAACGTGGACCTAAGAAATCTATACCTATATCTATATGATGGAGGTCGGAGTGGAGGAGGATCACTGAGGAGGCGAAGGCAATATGGTTCTTGCAGGACAATAGCGCCGTTAGATAGATAGATTAAACGGTTCTAGATCTATTAATGTTTATGGATATATGATTAGTGGTAGAGAGGGAAATGCTTTATTTTCAGCAGTGCTGTCCCACTACATTGGATTGCCGTAATACACAGCATACTGATCAATCTAAAGATAAAAACCTTAATCTTCCTTTGATCATATGGCATTTTAAAAATATTTCTTAAACACCTTGTAGCAAAGTGATGATTCTAATTTTGTATTTTTTGCTAAAAGACAACGTAATTCAAAAAAACCATTGTCAGAACCTTAATAAAAATAAAAAATATGAAGATGCAGGTCAGTAAAACGTATTTTTTTTCAATAATAAGATGAGAAAATCAATGAGATGATAAAAATGTTATAAATTAAAATGCTTGATGTATTTTCCGTCAGTTGTACTTTATTTTATCTCCTAAAAGACAGGACTTATTTCTTCCTTTCTCATCCCTGCTGAGAAACCAAGCCTGAAAAGTAGGCCATCCTTTTCCTTTTATTTATTATACTACATTTTCCACAATGAATCGACGAGAATTAATGTAAATAGTACGAAACGATGAAAGGTTGTAAATGTATAGAAATTGAATTTATATATCCTCGGAATATGGTGGGAAGGGGGTATCGCTTTGAGTTGCTTAGTAAAGTGTCCTCCACCTGTTGTTTTGGTCCCTGCCTCGGTAAGGTCTATAGCAGACGATAAATGGAAGGGCGAAGCAAAGCGCTGCTAAACCGGGACTCTTGCAAGAACAAAGGGCTGAGAAGGTGAACAGAATGGCGGGTCGGTCCGTGAATTAGTGAATAGTAGAGTCAAAGCGCCATAGTTCTGCATCGAGGAGCTCTCATCCTTTATGACAAATTTAATCACAATTCAGGAGCTTTGTATATTTACAGTGGAAATTGTAATTTCTTTGAAATACACTGTAAAAATGTTCATTATTGTAAACTAGTCGAATAAAAAAAATAAATAAATTGTACCAACTACAATCCATGCAGTATTCAGTTCAGTAAGTGGTAGAAGCTTTACTGTTTCTGGGACAAGGCTTGTGCAGTGACTTGTCCTGGATCACGATCAATCAGAAGGTTTTACTCCAATTAAGGGGAGCGATTTATAGAGGCTGGATGAGCCCCAGGAGGGACTACAGATCACTTAGGGTCCATCCCAGGCAGTTAAAGATTAAATAAATAAATAAGATGATAAATATTATCTACACTCGGCTGGATTTAAGCCCGTGACCTACTGCACTGCAACATAGCGCTCTACCCCTATGCTACCTCGCCCCCTATAGTCTAATTATTAAAATAAAGTTACTAAGTCGGTCACTATTTTGGGAAATGTAAACTAATTGACAATGTTGAACTTTTTATAATTTATTTCTTAGAAAAAACGGTTATTTTAATTAACAACCAACCGTTCAGATTATTGAAATACTATTAGAAAACAGGACTTAATCCAGCGAACTATAAAAGAGCCATCAATTGTAATGCGGAACCCGGGGTTTACTGATGAGTATCTTCTAGATCAATAATACGTTTCGATGTTGTGCTCTATCCAATCCTTGTTTATTGAGTTTTATAATTAACTAAACAGTTAAAAGGCAATTTATAACTATATGAAAGATAATTATTTGCGAAAAATAAATATATTACAAATACCTGGTTTGCGCCAGGTAATAATTTTAATAATGCTTTAGGTCAAGTTAAAATAAATCAACTTTTTATTAATTTTTATTGATAATATGATATAAAAATTACAAGCCTGCATATTAATAGAATAAGCAAAATGTATACGAAAACCGAAGTGCAATTTAATTAATCTTAAGCAAAAAACACTTTGTACAGTAATGATGTTTCTAAGCTAAATATTTTCTACAAAGACTAATCAGTCAATTACTTATCTTATATACTGACACGATATTTTTGCTCAATATATTTTAAGTATATACAATGTTAGTGGCTTTGAAAAAGGGGTCACCTGTAGTGTAGAGGCTACCTTAACAACCAATACTATGTAACGTAGGTATATACAATTTCTAGAAGATTAATGAGAAATTAACTTAAATTAAATTACTTTCCAAATGAATAGTTTTTGTAACTATTTCATTATCTCTTATTTGCGACGTCATAAAAAAGTTTTAGTGGAAGCTATTTCATTTACTTAATGGAGATAGCTTAAATTGGAAGGCCCTTAAGCAGTCCAAACTACTAAGTTAGTGATATCTCCTAATCGGCACTCTATAGATCCAAAATAATGTGCCTCGGAGGTTCATTGAGACTGGTTTCTAGGGTCCTCATGCAATTTGGCCTCCTCCAAGGTTATCTAGCTTATCGTTTACTCTCCTGAGGATTTCCACTTCCTTCTTTGAGCTGGTCGATTTCCAATTTCATCAGTTTCAATATTTGATTTGTCAAGTCCCTAAATTTCTAGATGAAAAGGATCTCTACTTCAAAGAAGAAGATGGCCTAGGTTGAGTACTATCAATGGGTAGTGTTTCTACGTGTCATTTCATTTCAATGTACATACATTCATTATATTTACTACAACAATTCATTCATTAATACAACAATTAATATGATACAGTTGTAAATTACGTTGAATAAATTATAAAAAAAAACTTCAAAGTAAATATCGTGGTAACTTTACATTGCTTATATGAAATAAATATCTCAATTATATTTATATGTTCATAGATCACTATTATTTATTGTTCTTAATGTGGCAGATTGTACTTATTGCTATTCAATAAAAAGATATTTTAACTACGCATTTATCATTCGTTATTTATTACATTAAATAAATATTTTAATTACATTAGTTTTGATTTTTTGCAAATAAAAATAAGCGCAGAAGAATACAAGAATGTATACTATATTAAAAAATGTTTTCATTTATTTCTTTTTATTATTTTTCATTTATTTCTTTTTATTATTTTCTATTGATCTGTTATTTTAGTTTTGAGAATTTTAAAATAAGAACATAACAATATAAAAATTTATATAAATATAGAGACATGTTTTTATTTCCTTTTTTTTAAATATTATTCCAAGTCGATTCTGAATAACAAAAGCTTTGATAAATCTGACTTCTTGTTATAAGATTGTTACGGGCTACTGGGTATTAAAAATGATTTAAGCTATTCCTTACTTAAAGATACTAATATTTATTTACAAAAGTGATAAAAGAATACAATTAAACTATTATCAATTAAATTAATAACTGAGAAATTGCTAACAAATAAATTATTAACTGAAATAAATTTACAACAACAATATTTTTAGATATTTATAATCTAGGCCTAACTTCTATTATAATATAAGATATTATTATTACTAAATAGCTTGACTATTTACATAAGCTTGTACAGATCACATAAAATTACAACTGCTACTTAACTAATTAATTACTACTAATTAACACTTACAGTTCACTCATTAAAGTCCACCGACCGTAAGAATCTATGAATATAACAAACTGTCACACAATTACACTCACAAACTGTCACTGACTTATTACACTGGCTTATCACCGTGTGCTTTAACACTCTCCCTGTACTCGCGCCTTAATTAATTATAATTTTAATAATAAAATATACAAAAATTATTCTTAAAAATCAGGCGGAGAATAGGTTAGAGAAACATGGGAGAAAACACACTTTAGCGTTTCCTTATAGGGTTCATATACAGATATATAAAGATACATAGTTATATATATTTTATGTATAAATAATTGTCCTACTACGGTATGCATAATTATTCTTAGACTTTAGAGAGAACTAAATCACCCAGGAACATTATAAACCTCAAATTAACTGAAAGCTTTAAGTTCTCTCGCTAAATTTAATTGGCCTTTATAGACTACCAGATGCGGAATTCCCATAATTTCCCTATTGACCTACCATTCATCATATTGTGCCATTTAAACTCGAGTTTCTTGAACTTCAATGCACCTCTGCTAACTTTCCCTTCGAGTTCTGAATTAAGTTTATAACTTTGCTGTTACAGACGGATGATATTCCTGTCACGGAAATTGGATAAATAAACTTCGAGTTCGATTCAGTGAACTAGTTGAACGAATACTAATATAATGTATACAAATTTATTCAGTTATGTTTGTTTTAATCCGTTGGTTTAATCATACTGTGTATTTAAGCAAAGGAGAAATTTAATGTTGTTAAAACCCACAAAACGTCTATCTAATTCGGGTAGATCTGATATATTTTACATCTTCTTAATATCTTTGTTATCTTCTGGATTACAGATACTTTGGTAAGTTGCAAAGTAAGAGACCCGTCTACGCTAGACAAAGGCTTGAAGTATTTGGGTTAAAAAAACAAAACATATTTACCGGTTTGATACAAAAATGGTGGATTCGTCGATCTTGACAGAAAAAGGAAATATAATAAAAGTTGATTCATATGTGGTTAACTAATTAAATAATAATGAAGTTAAAAGGTATTTTTAATTTAATGATTTTTCTTTAATAATCGCTAGTGCGTGAACATCTTTTTTTCTTTTCCCGCCTTGAAAACCTCAATACATATCCGTTCATAATAGCTACTTCTATTTTATCGACGGCTACATAATTGAATTTCGGCGCCTTGTTTTAGTGTCAACCATAATGTTATTGAT